>OZ024831.1:90844686-91187186 GCA_964016985.1 Anodontia alba
GTGAAAAAAATATAAGTGAAGATACCCAGGAAATGCCACAGTCACGAAGCACAGCCCTTCTGAGGCACCAAACGAAGGAGAAATGAGGAACAATTACAGTTAACTCTCGCTATCTTGACCTCGCTTATCAAGAATAACCGCTTATCTCGAAGTGAAAATCTGGTCCCTGCCTAAACATGAAAATCTAACAACATGTAAAAAATATGGTGGAGAAGAGGAGACATTGCTCCAAAATTTCTCCTCTTTTCCACAATATGTTCAATATATCTCTAACTTCAAGATTCCAATTACACATATATTTGTTAAATGTGGTTAATCGATTTATTTTTTCCTCAATTCTGCAAATCTGATATGTCGAACTACGAATATCCCGAAGTATTTCAGAGAGTCCATTGGAATTCGAGATAACGAGAGTTGTCTGTAATGCCTAAACAAATACCACTTTTAAGGCATCTGCTGTTTCAAATGCTTAGTTTAAAGCCATTTTTCTAAAAAAAAAATAAATAAAATAATAATAATAATAATAATAATATTAATAATAACATAAAAAAGTATATAAGAAAAATGTCGTCTCCCTGAAATTTTAACTTGCTCTGCTAATAAATCTCAAATTCTTAACAACTGCCAATTCTTTCTTGCTAAACATAGCTGAGCATAAAAATTTCTCTGCTAATAAATAAAAAATGCCAACTATTGTTTGCATTTTCATATCTATTATCAGGGAAAATTTCATGCTCAGCTAAGTTTGAGCATGAAAATAGTTTTATAACTGTGGGCCAGGCTGTAGGGCAGTTGTTCTTTAGACATTTCTCCATATAATATTGTGAGAATATCAGTTCTTGTATAGCTCCGGATAAGAGCGGTTTAAAGACAATCATTTACTTATTTCTCCACGTAAACACATAATCTTAGCGATTTTTTTTTAAAACTTAGTACCCACAACATATGTTTTCATGGAGACAGAAGAAAACGATCGGTACATTGTACTTCAAAGTCTCGAATCTCTTTTGGATCATGTAATTTGTTCTAGACATGGGTAGTTCTAGCCAATGTGGCTTATGCATAGCACCAGATCTGGAGGCAAAAAACCTGGGAATAATTAAGGGATGTTTTTTTTTTTTTTTTTTTTTTTTTTTTTTTTTTTTTTTTTTGTCTTGAGTTGATTCTGACGAGTATATACAATATAAATTTTCATGATAAAATAAGAAAATTTCCCTACAACATCTATATATAATTGTGTCCTTCAGCTGTCGGCAAAATTTCCTAGGGAAGATTTACTGTTGAATTGTACGAGGGCGAGTCAATAAAAAATAGCCTAACTTATTATGAGGTCAAAGTCGCCAGCGGGTAGGGCCGGGGTCTCCGAGGCCAAAGAAGTTCAAAACGCAACCCCCCCCTGCTGGCAAGGCAATGGCAACTGTACTTTGGGACGCACAAGGTCTTATTATGTTGGACTTTCCATTAAAGAAAAGTACAATAACAGGTGCGTATTATGAAAATTTGCTCGACCAACTGAGAACTGCGATCCGTGAAAAACGCCGAGGTAAACTCTCCAAAGGGAATCTGGTCCAACAGGACGATGCGAGAGTCCACATTTGCAAAATTGCAATGGATGTTGTTGAGCGGAATAGGTACGAGCTAATACCGCACCCCGCCTTTTCTTCGGACTTAGTTCCTAGTGACTATTTCCTATTCCCAAACTTGAAAAAGGATATCCGTGGACGTCATTTCCGGTCCAACCAAGAAGTTGTGGCGGCAGTTGAGGAGCGGGTCGGAGACAAGGACCCTGACTTCGTCAGTTCTGGGCTGATGGCAGTAGAACACCGTTGGTCCGTGCATCATTCTAGAGGGCAATTACATCGAAAAAGAAGAGATCGATCTCACCCAGAAATAAGGTAGGCTGCTTTTTTATTGACTCGCCCTCGTACGTATATAGAAAACTTATCCTCCAAAAACTGAAAGTTTTCAGATAAACAAAACTCTGATATTTGTCATATTTCCGCTCAAAACATAGATTGTGGGTAGTATGTTTTCAAGAACCCACAATCTATGTTTTCGAGCAAAAAATATATACCCCTGCAAACCCCAGTTTTATTATATAAAAGTGGGTTTGAGGGTGTCGAAATTATATCGGCATGTTCTCGTGATGAAGAATCGTTTTTATTTATTTATCTTGTTTTTTTTTTTTTTGTTTTTTTTTTTTTTTTATTCTTTTTTTTTTTTTGTTTTTTATTTGGCCCGGCCAAAATGTTTTCATGGAGAAAGAAGAAAATCTGTAAAAAAAAATACATTATAATAGTTAAAACAGTGCCTTACCTAAAGGTATGGCTTAAACTTATATTTTTCACATAAGTGTATTAAAGTAATACTGGCAAAACGTGTCCTGGCACCGAGGTTATAAGATTTTGTTCATGCTCAACTCAGCTGAGCATGAAATGTCCTCTGCTAATAAATATTAAAATGCCAAAACTAGTTCGCATCTCCATATCTATTAGCAGAGGAATTTTATGCTAAACTATGTTTAGCAAAAATGAATTTGCAGTTGTTAGTAATTTGACTGAGATTTATTAGCAGCACAAATTTCATGTTCAGCCGAGTTGAGCATGAAGAACAAGTTTTATAACTTCGAGGACTGCTCAATTTGTTCAGATTCTTATTTACCGTGTTTATCTTATCCTACTGTTCTTTTGATATTACTTGAAAAGACGTTTTTTAGGTATTTTATTTAAATCATATTTGGTACTGACAGACCATATCTTACAAGAAACCATTTGTCTTTTCTGTTTCTTTGTTTTATTCGCGAATATATACCCTAAAATTAAATGTACGGCCAAAACCGGTCAGACCTATGCAATTTTTATTATAAAGGACTTTTTTTTATCTAAAATATTTTTTTTTACTTTTGTTTTCTAATATTTAAGTATATAATATTGTTTATCAATATTGTGAAAATTTCAGAAAATTTGAACAAGGGGAACTTGTTGAAAAAACTATTGCCAATCTATCTACTCTATCTTTTCGTAACTTGCAGCCATTCCTACTCTTAGTCTGACTTATGCAATTTCAATAGCAAAAAGAGATTTTTTTTTATTTCTTCTTTATCTAAGATTTCTTTTTATTTTTCTCTTCTTGGTTTTACCTTATATGATTTTTCATAACAATATTGTAAAATTTTCAGGTCATTTGAGTAGGAGAAAATTGTTGACAAGAAACCTGTCACTAATAATCTACCTACTCTTTCGATCACGAAAATATACCTAATAGTATATAATTTTGACCCCATTAAACCTAATTCTTATATAGTAAAACTGGGGTTTAGGGTTTACAGGTGTATACATAATGTTTTTTTTTGCTCGAAAACATAAATCATGGTACTCGTTAGAACCACCTTAGCGAGGCGGTTCTAAAACGTACCAGCACTCTATCTTTGAGCAGAAATATGAAAAATATCAGAATTTTTATCTGAAAACTTTCAGTTTTTGGTAGTGAAATTTTCAAGAAATTTGAATAGGCGTGTTTTCGTAATGCAGCTTTACATAAAGTGCAAGTTTTGAAGCCATTTTTACCATGGGAAAATGAAAAACATTACGTAAACATGCGTAATCAAATATATTGAAAAGTTTACCACCGAAAACTGAGAGTTTTTAGACAAAATTCTGATATATTTCATATTCTGCTCAAACACAGATTAAATGTACTCGTTAGAACCGTCACATAGAGGCGGTTCTAACGAGTACCCACAATCTAATTTTTTTAGCAGAAATAAAAAAAATAATGTCTTCCCCTGTAAAGCCCAGTTTTACTTTATAAAAATGGGGTTTAAGTGGGTCAAAATTATATAGTTATGTTTCGTGACGATTATATTTCTTTAACCAAAGAACAGAAGTAAACTTTTAGTGCATATGTTGTTACGACAGATGGTTTTGCATTTAATCATCAACTTTCTGTTAGATGTCGAGAGCAAATTAAGGTTTTGGAGAGACCAGCCTGAGCAAACATTGTAAACTCAGCTCAGACGCATCATAACGCGGTATCTAATTAGTGCCTACACTGTTTGCCACTCGTCCAGCTGTTCTATAGACCAAACCCAGGTAGTAAAATGGAATTATTCATATTTTAAGACACATATGGTAACAATTTAGATGCCCGACGAATACTTAGATAAATATGGTATGGGTTGCGTACCGTTTTCGGTATGTATCTCTTTTACCGCTGCTAAAACTATCAGCCAAACAGGGATCATTCCAACCTGAAATAAAACGGAAATGAAATCTCAGGTGCAATAGGAAGGAAGAACAATCGTTGTATTTTTAAACATATTTTATTTGTATTAACCACAGCAAGTACATTAACTACAAACTGACACTAACATACATAAAGGATGCAGAAGAAAGTCATCGGACTTGCATAGCTCTGTATCCCAATACTGCAAGCATTTGTTAATAGCTAGTACATAAACATGATTGGGAACAGTTTAGGTTTTAATGAGATTGATCTTCAGGTAAGCAAACAGAAAGTCAGAAACGTAAATAGGTGAACTCAGGAAATAATACAATCAGAGCCAAGCAACACCAATGGCTGTTGATGATGAGTTCAGGTTTAAAGACGCATCAACCCATGAGGGTCATTTGCGTCAAAACGGTGTACTACATGTAACTCGGTTTTGTAATGAAACGTCTATAATATTATGTATCAACACATACTGGGGCAAAGAAAACCACCAGTTGAACGCCGGTGAGTCGTGAAACAGACATAAAAGTTCGTCTCCCGTGTTACACTGGCAGGAAATCTACCAGTGTATCAAAAGTTCTTAACAGATATCATGAAATTTACTGTTTAACTCTACATTTTTAACCGCGTTTATTACTATTTAAACTTTTTTTTTTTTTAATTTAGTCTCTATTGGACAGAATTTCAGAGAGAAAGGGACTGCGTTCAGGTCATGGACTGCTAATATTTACTGGACTTATTCCTAATATATATATGATTCCATAATAAATACATTCGACTCATTATCTCGACTTCGCTTATCTAAATAATCGCTTATCTCGAATTAAATATCTGGTCCTTATTTCAACATAGAAATCTGACAACAGGAAACAAAACATTGTGGAAAAGAAAAGATTTGTTTGTTTTTTGTTGTTGTTTTTTTTTTTTTTTTTTTTTTTTTTTTTTGTGTTTTTTTTTTTTTTTTTTTTGGCTCCTCTTTTAAGCAATATTTTCAATATGATTCTCTCTACAGGAGTCAAAGTACATTAATTTGTCAAATGCGATTATTTGATTTATTGTTTCCTCAGATCTGCAATTCTACTAATTCGAGGTACGGATATCTCTAAGTATTTCAGAGAGTCCCTTGGACCGAGATAATGAGAATCGACTGTAGTCCCGGTTTCTGAAGTGATCTTTGCATGATTTAATACCAGAATTAGTTGATATGTATTATTCAGGCAGTTCAGCGGTAGATATAAGCAGAACGGATTCAGCAGTAGATATTGGCAGAACAGTATAGCTTGGTTCTTTGCTATGAAAATGAAACAAGGAAGTCACCTCAAATGAAACAAGGAAGTCACCTCGAGCAGATAGATGGTACAATACCTATGTAGATCACTTCGAAGTGGTGGAAACTCATTACATGTCACATAATCTCATCACTAAAACGTGCCTATATAATTTTGACCCCCATAAACCCCACTTTTATACAGTAAAACTGGGGTTTACAGGGGTATACATTATTTTTCTTATTTCTGCTCAAAAACATAGATTGTGGGTAATTGTTAGAACCGCCTTTGCGAGGCGGTTCTAACGAGTACCCACAATCTATATTTTGAGCAGAAATATGAAAAATATCAGAGTTTTTTATCTGAAAATTTTCGGTTTTTGGAGGTGAAAGTTTCTTTATATTTGAATAGGCGTGTTTTCGTAATGTACCTTGTTTTTTCGTTGTATTGAAATATTCAGAGACAAGTACAAGTATTGACGAGTTGAACTTGAAACAAAAACAAGTGGGCTGCAGATCGTTTGCAAAAAAAAAAAAAAAAAAAAAAAAAAAAAAAAAAAAATAATGTTTTGAAATTAAAAGGAAAATCAGTGGTAGTCTGAATGCTTCAGTAAAGTAGAACCCTCACGAACGTTTTATTTTATTTTATTTATTTATCTACTTATTTTATCATTATTATTATTATTATTATTATTATTATTATTATTATTATTATTATTATTATTATTCGTTTTCAGTTTTGTTGTACAACCTTTCTATGTGATTTCCAGCTTCAGATATGTCGCTATAGATTAAAGTTAGAAGCTCAGTCGTTTAAGAATTTTTTGTATTTGCACCCAGCGAAGACTCTGATCAGCGTGCGCTACCACACAGTCTAGTTTGAGTGTTTGCTGTCCGCCTGAAAACACTTTAGATCCTTGGCTACCCAAAGAATGCCATGCGAAGACTCTAATTAGACTGCGCGGATGCTCAAACCGATCTGAATCTTCGCCGGTCGTGACCGCATTCTTGAAGGAAAAAGCGTGCCTCGGCTCCTATAAACATGTTACAAGACGCCGTATACATGTAAAAAAGATGTAGGAGATAAGTTCAGGGATTGCTACAATCACTCCTTTTCAGACATCAAGAGGAAGAGCAAACAGACAAAACCAAACAAGGGCAAATCGAACAAACGTACGAAAAGCACAATGATTAGTTCTCTCTTCCCCAAGCGAGGTAATCGCAATGCTAAAAGGACTGAAAAACACAAGATAAAAAAAAAACAAAAAAAAAAATACAGTCAAAACTTAAAACAAATCGCCTCGTAGAATAAAGCACAAAGCAACAAGGAGTTAGACTAACACTGAGACCACCGCCTTAGAACGGCCAGTAGAATAAATCACCGCGGGGCTTAAATTTAACAATCTGATCTTCCCAGCAAGGTCTAGCAATGCTTACCGCATAGCCAGTCGTTCAAATCATTAATGCATTGTGACGGAATTTAAAGCTTGGTATTACATGACCACTTAAAACCACGTTTCAAACGTTAAAGAGGAACGCAATATAAGTTGTAAGTATATCTTGGAGTAAAGTGCTAAACAAGCTATTAATTTTGATGCAAGAATTTTCAAAATCGGTCTAGAAATAAGGAAGTTATGGTGGTTTGAATATATTTAAAATGGCTGTCATGGATGCCGCCATATTGTAGGCTTAGTGACATCACACAGCCCAAATTAAATATGCAACACCAAAATTTTAAAGGGTTTCTAAGAATAATTTTGCTACAGACTTTTTATTATCTTTTAATTCTAGTGACAAGCAATTATTTCCCCAGAAATAAACCAACTTTATGACAATTACTACCTTTATCAAACAAATTTTAATTTTCATGAAACCTCATTAAATATTCAAAATGGCGGCACCCATTCCACCAATGTTGAAATATTCAATTGTCTATAACTTACTTAATTTTCCGCCTTTTTTGATCAAATTTGTATCAGAAGTCATTGTTTGTAAAGTTCTTTACTTTAAAGCACAATACCTTTTAGGGTTGCATTCCCCATTAAGTGCAAATCTCAAAGGCTTATCGTATTTATCACGAGTATTAACCTCTTGTCAAATTTATTGCAAAATATAAATAATTTATCGTCTGTTAAAAAATGACAGATACGCTTTAAGCCACACTGTGATATAAACATCCTGGGACCAGTTTCATAAAGAAAGTTCATACGATCAGTCGTAAGCTGTTCGTACCTTCCTTTTTACGATGTACGTACGTCGGTTTCATAAAAACATACGAAGATGTTCGCACAAGCATTTGAGCCGAGTCGCGAGTAAATTGGCTTCAGCAAAGAGTCAAACGTGTGTAGAAAGACTGGAACAGCAAATTACTCGTTGGGCAAATTAAAATCTGAAGATGACTCACGCGAACGGCAAACGCTCTGATCAGCCATCGCTTATCTGAACGTTGACCGCACATTATGTTAGACATGACAACTGGGCTTTAAGAGGGCATGCTACATACCTGTCCTTGAAAACTCTGGGTTTTTTTTTTTTTTTTTTTTTTTTTTTTTTTTTTTTTTTTCTGTTTTTGTTTTTTAACTTTGGTTAGCTGTTTTCCTCTTGCTCATCTAATAAAACTTAAAAAAAAAAAAAAAAAAAAAAAAAAAAAAAAAGCAGTCATGACTGATATTTTACCAAAATCTAAGACGAAAATGCCAGGTACGACGCCGAAATATACATCTAAAATTTACGACAAAAAGTGAGAACTCCGTTAATTTCGAAAGTTTTATGAAACACGATTTTTAATATAAGAACTTCATACGATGTTTTTACGACGAAATACGTCGTAAATGCTTTTATGAAACTGGTCCCTGATCTTTCCAACACAGTAGAGTATAGATCAAATTTTGTATCATATCTCTGTATGTAACTGTTATATTATTTGGGTTCTTAGAAAAAAGTAATCTTTCTTCAGAAGATGTCGAAATACCGCAACTTAAAAAAGCTTACGTGTGTGCATCTTGTCTGACCAAGGTCAATATAAACTTAATGTATTTAGCACCTTGCCTAAGATGTTATTATTAGTAACAGTCAGATAGCCAATTCAGGGACCAGTCTCCAAAACAGTGATTGCCAATGAATGATCTTGTTACACCGGAGATAGGATATGAAAGATGGACTACAAATGTTATGTAATCAAACAACACAAATTCGCTTGCAATTGCCAATTATCAGTCATCATCATGACATTATCTGTTAGACATAGCATAATCTCATAAAAAAAAAAAAACAAAAAAAAAAAACATATTATTATGTGGTCAATTAGACAAAGACGTTAGGCCAAAGGGAGTGTATCGTCAGTGTCTTAGTCTTGCGAGTCAAGATGATGCTTGTGTCAGCTGTCGAACTATCATAATCTTTAATTAGACTGCAATCCGTGATCCTGAACTTACTCATCAACCCATTTATCCCTAGCGTCTCATAAAAATGGGGCACTGGAAAACAATGTAAACCCAGACCAGACTCCGCATAAACGCGGCCTCTGATTAGATCTACGCTGTTTGCATTAAAGGCTTCATATTCCTCAAAGATAGACATATTTTTTTCTTATCCTAGAAAGGTTAAATAAATTGATATAGAGTATTAATACGATCATAAAATGTGGCATCTGACAGACTGTAAAATTGCAATCAGTCTCTCTCTTTTTAGGACTGGATAAAACATAAAATGATTTTTCGGCGTAGCTGTATAAGCTGGCTTTTGACATACTTATTGGTATTAGTCTCGAAAGAATAAATAGTAATTTGCGATTGGTTAAAAATGTGTAAACTTCTGTAAATAAGTAGGGGTAAGTATGGAATTTACCGATGTTTGACGAATATATTCGTGAATGAAAAATCACTTAATTATGACATTTATCTATTTAAAGTTGTACAGTATGGCAATGCAGATGTTAAACAATGGACAAAAATACCCATAATTTAAATAATACCAATAAAATAGTTGCAATGAAATAAATGATTATAGACGAGCTTTTAATTCTGTACAGTGTAACATGTTGATATAAGCGGCCCAAACACTAAGCGAACAAAGGACGTTCAAGTTTACTTCTCTCCACTGTGTCCATAATATACAGAATTATCATGTGCCTTGTATTATGTGCAAAAGGGATGTAAAATTGCATGGTTTAATTTTATATAATAAATAAACAGGAACTATGCCTTAAGCTTGGCAGAAATATTGGCAACGTAAATAATATTGTTAATTCTTAACTAGGTAATAGGTTTGTTGAACACCCCTTTTATTTATTCACGGTGTAAGCGGCCTATTGCGTCGGAGCACGACACGAAGAAGAAATATAACTATTTTTAGCCTCCGCTTCAGGTAGGATTTTTTTTAATATCTCTTCTCATACCGAATGGAATTTGTTCAAATAAAGCGCAGAGTACGCGGATAATCAAGGTCTTTCTGGTGGTGTATGCACTATTCTGCGATCTGGTCTAATTCTCGAGAACATTCGAAGAATGTTTTTGCTGTCAATCTGGGTCACCGGAACAATGTAGACTTGAATTTTGACGAAAAACATTCTCCGAATGTTCTCGAGGATCAGACTAGATTGCAGGATAGCACTGACACCACGAGAAAGAGGTTGATTTTCCGCGAACTCTATTCTTTATTTGAAAACAATTTATCAGGTATAAATCGAGATTTTCTAAAACATCCTACCTGAAGCGGAGCTAAAAATAGTAACAACCTCTGTGCACCTAGTCATTTGGTCACGTGTTTCCCACGTATGAAAAGTCAATGTGTTGGATTGTTCAAAGTTTATGAATAGAGACCGTTATTTTTCGGCTATTTGAAGTATGGTGCGTTCAGTCACCGTGAAATTAAGCTAGATCACTATTGTCCTTTAACCAATTCATCTTAACAATAATCCATTCCAATTAATTATGCAATAATATTGCAGTTTGCTGAAGTTTTCTTGTCCTGAATTCACTTTCTCTGTTTTCTGACGGATGCAGAAGTTTCCTAGTTATTCCCCTTGAATAGTAATACAGAGGCTTAACTATTGTGAGATTTCATTCCAAGTTTAATATTAAGACTTGAACATCAGAGAGAAAAGATAATAATAACCATTTAATAAATTACATAAAAAAAGGTAGAAATGTAATATTTAATGTGATTATCTGTTTAGATTAGAGCACTTGGTAGGAAGATGATCTACAACTCGATAAAAATTGAAATTTAATTGATACAATAATACATTGCGTGACTAAAGAGTCGGTTGCTTGTAGCTTAAAATATCTGAGCAGTCAGTCATCCAAATAATGGCACACTCTAACTATTCTACGCCAAACTATTCACGTGAAATGTCGACATTTTACAAAGGAATAAAAAAAATAAGTGTCTGCTACTATTGTGATACACAGAAGTTTCTCTCATTGAAGAGAGGTAATCCCAAAGTTCGGTTCTAAATAAAAAATATAAATTGTAAGACCCCATTTAATTTATTTCTCTATTACCCTTACTGTTTCTTAGATCAAAAATAAAGTAATAGATCTATGTTACATGAGGCTGAATTGCACAGTACACTATAGATCATAATGGTACTGATAATTGACCATTTCAGAGAAAAAACAAAAGTGCCCTATTTTTTTGCCCGCACGCGCAAAAGTGCCCTACCCAGCACCCTTCTGCCCTAAAATCCTAGCTGGAGCACTGAGAGTTATCCCTCTTGTTGCTATAGCAACCAAACCTAGTACGGGCTGGTTGGATTTTTTTCACAGAAATGTTTCTTCAGTAGAAGGTCTTTAAATCTTGTTAAAAGAATTCTATTCTGTCTCAAAATATGCTTCCAGTTGGCGTGGTTACTTTTCATAATATATGGAATTATGTAGAGTAAACTTGACAGTTCTTTTTCTGCACAACCTATGGTCCAGTTTCAAAAAAATTGTACAAATGTTCCATAGGTGAATGTCTATCAAATTTGTTCAAATTATTTAGGTTGGTTCCTCATATGTCTGTCGAGAACACTTCGAACATTTTGTAATCAGCAACTAATTAGATTTCAATAATACTCACAAACATTACTGGATTAACCATCCATCAAAATTTTTCAAATTAATATGTATCACCAAAAGAAAAAAAGATAAATCACCAACAAAGGGCAAGGTCTGATATATATATATATATATATATATATATATATATATATATATATATATATATATATATATATATATATATATATATGCAGAAAACTTTGAAAATATCTTCCGCCAGGCTAAAAAAATCTACTTCCCACGTGAGCAATCCAGGACCATCATGACCCTCTTATTACAAATTAAATACATAATGTATGTTTTTTCCAGTTTTTGCCAATCTTCATGGTCAGTGTTACACTTTCTCTTTATCAAAAAGGTGCATGGTTGGCAAGGATATTTCTATTACTAGTAAAGTATACATAACACACAAAATTATATGCTTTACATTTATATGCTAAATTGCTTTTCATTATTTAGCACAGATGTTTACACATCTGAGTACACTCTCTCTCCTGCCAACCCTTGCAATATATACAATGTTATACAGTATTAAAACTTTCTTGATTCTGTTTGAATTTTTTATAAAGTTTATATTTTAAAGGCCTTCTTCTTTTCATATTGAACCACAAAGTTGTTTCAATATTCATATTCCAGTACCTCTTACGCCGTTTATCTTTTTTAAAGATATTTCTTGTTTATCGTATTCCAGATTTAATGTTCGCAACATTGATTCAGAGATACGATTGACAATCATTTCATTACAAGAATGAGGGACTTACGAAAGACCGGTAGTGTCATTTCAACTACATTAATTCAAGGTTTCAACTTCACGAATTCATGATTTCAGCTTCACGAATTCACGAATTCAACTTCACGAATTCACGATTTCAACTTCACGAATTCACGAATTCAACTTCACGAATTCAACTTCATGAATTCAACTTCACGAATTCACGAATTCAACTTCACGAATTCACGAATTCAACTTCACGAATTCCACTTCACGAATTCAACTTCACGAATTCACGAATTCAACTTCACGAATTCACGAATTCAACTTCACGAATTCAACTTCACGAATTCAACAGTTGAATTCGTGAAGTTGAATTCGTGAATTCTTGAAGCTGAATTCGGGAATTCGTGAAGTTGAATTCGTGAAGTGGAATTCGTGAAGTTGAATTCGTGAATTCATGAAGTTGAATTCGTGAATTCGTGAAGTTGAATTCGTGAAGTGGAATTCGTGAAATTGAATTCGTGAATTCATGAAGTTGAATTCGTGAATTCGTGAAGTTGAATTCGTGAATTCGTGAAGTTGAATTCGTGAAGTTGAATTCGTGAAGTTGAAATCGTGAATTCGTGAAGTTGAAATCGTGAATTCGTGAAGCTGAAATCGTGAATTCATGAAGTTGAAACCTTGAATTAATGTAGTTGAAATGACACTACCGGTCTTTCGTAGGGACTACCTGAAATTTTACAGGCTGTCAGGTGCCACATTTCATGATTGCATGGATACCATATATCAATTTATCAAACCTTTCTAGGATAATAAAATGTCTGTTTATGAGGAATATGGAGCCTTTAAGTACAGGAATTTTAGTAAGATATGGTGCATGTTATACTTCAAAACAAATCAGACACATCTTTAATTGGTTAACGCTTTCTACATTTTACCGATACCGGCAAATAGATGTACAGTCGAACTCCAAATGACTCGTACATCTTTGCGACCATGGGAATTTGTTCGAGAATAGGTAGTTCGAGCCATTGAGGGTCAATCATGACCAAATGGCGATAATTTAGTAAATTTTTCCGATTTTCTAGACAATAATAGTATATTGAGTGTACTCGATTCTAATGAGTACACACAACATGCAATTTCATGAAAAAATAAGAAAATGTCCTTAAATACTAATAACTAGTTTTTTTTCTTGAGCTTTCCGAAGAATTTCCTTTAAAAGCGAGTTCGAATTATCCATGGTAAATTCGGGTTATTGACGTTCGACTGTATATGTACAATATGATGGAGTGACTTGTCAAGGAAGAGTCAGTCACATGTTTATAATTTGGAGCTATTTGTCACGTTTTCAAGTAACTTGACATGCATGCAACTATGATTTGATTGTATCCGATTTAGCGATAAAATGAAAACAAGTGGTCTTATAAAGTAAGTTGTTTAAGCTTTTATTCGTTTGTCGTTCCTTTGCAAGACTATGTTATTTCAGTATGGGTGTATTTTCTTTTAAGGGACGATACCAGCATTCCATTTTTTAAAACGGAGACAACGTTATAGACTTCCTGTTTGCTTTTTTGTTTATGTGTCCCCTTCTGAAAAGGATCAACTCCAGACGGACAGAATGTGCTCCCAGGGAGGTGGGGAGCAATTATTTCCTTTAAGAGTAGACCCCTTTTCAGATGGGATACAAAACACATTTGACAGAGTTGTCTCTTTCGAAAATGCATGTATTTTCTTTACATAAAGATACATTCAACTTTATACACAATAAGGTAGACAGTATTTATTCTAAGTTTTCGGGCGATTCGATTCATTACCATACGTTTCCTACAATGAACTTTAACGCGGTCAGAATGCGGCGGCTAACCCTGATCTACACTGTTTGTTTGGGCCTGTCTGCCCGATACTTAACGTAAATACGACGTTTGATTTGATTGTTCAGTTTTGTCTGCCCCTAACATTAATTGAAACACGTCTTAATCGACAAGCATAAATAATAATAATATCATATTATCAGTGATTGAAACGAAGCTAAGGAGAATTGGTACCCTTTCAAGGATGACAGTTGCTGTCAAAATTATTTTGACACACCTTTGAAAATTGGTCTACTCTGCTAAGAAAACATTTGCTTCAGATTAAGCAAATTCTTTTCTAATAGAGCAGACCCCTTTTAGATGGAGTTTGACGTATTGTAGAGCAAACCAGAAGTCATAAAGAATGTGTCCCTTGGTGGAAATGGTGAAATATCTATCACGCGTATCCATTCTCCTTAGTTCGATACATATTTTTAAAAATCTACAAATACAAATACTCTCGTTATCTCGACTACATTTTCGAATATCAGCTTATCTCGAAATGGGAGTCTGGTCCCTGTTATAACATAAAATCTAACAACAGGTAACAAAGTATTGTGGTAAAGAGGAGAAATTGCTTCTCCTTAGGAGCAATTTCTCCTCTTTTCCACAATATTTTCAATATATCTCTAGCTTCAGGAGTCAACTTGTTTATTAATTTGTGGTTCGTTTTATTTTTTCCTCCATTCTGCAAATTTGATATGTCGAGGTACGGATATTTCGAGTGATTCAAAGAATCCCGTGGACTTCGAGATAACGAGAGTCGATTGTATGTGAAATATTACTACTTGCCCACATATACATCCTGAGACATTACTGTAACAATAAATATATTGTCGTGGTATTTGTTGCTCTAAACAAAAGATATTTAAGGGTAATTTCGACAATAAAGTACGAGCAGAAACGGAAATGCGACATATTTATCTGGCCACGATCTATTATTATATGTAGGAACATCCTGACTTGATAGTTGTCACATTGCAGCGTATTGATTTGTCAAACCTTGACCGTATCTGTCGTTTTTTCGTGTTTTTTTTTTTTGTGTTTTTTGTTGTTTTTTTTTTTTTTTTTTTTTTTTTTTTTTTTGTTGTTTTTTTTTGCGGGTCGCGAAGGTCCTTCTCCCATTACCGGCCGCATATTTTTGTGTTATAATAATCTAATTATCTTATCCAAGACATCAGTAGTACTAATACTACTACTACAACAACTACTACTACTAATAATAATAATAATAACGATAATAATAATAAGAAGAAGAAAGAGAAGAAGAAGCCCCGAAAGAGGAAAAGAAGAAGAAGGAGAAGAAAACGAAGAAGTAATATGAATATCGGTTACAGCAATATTATTACCACTTTTAATATATTTCTAGTATTAGTACTTCTGCTAATAATTCTAATTTTATTTTTAATAATGCCAGCCGCATTACCAGTATCACTATACCATACTATGTATGTATGTATGTATGTATGTAGCCGGTCCCGGTGGCTTAGTCGGATGCGCTTCCGACTGGTGATCAGAAGGTCGCGGGTCAATCCCCGCAAGGTCCGGCAACATTCTTTTGTAGAGATCGAACATAAAATGGTTTCGTCGGTCATTCTCTCCCTTCCGCTGATTCAAGAAGGGCAGTTGTCAGTTTCTGACGAAAAAAATATACACAAATACTGAATAACCGCTTGGAGGACTAAGCCTGCCCAGGAAAAGTGTGGTTAGGTAAACTGACCGAGCTTGACATAAGATTAATGGGTTGACTGGGCCGTAAAACCTCAACTCAAACGAAAACTACAACAAATAAACAATGTATATATGTATGTATGTATGTATGTATGTATGTATGTATGTGAAGTCAGAATATTAGCTTTATACAGCTTTATACAATAAGGACAAGATTATCTATTGTATATAGTAAATATTTGTTGACGATTTGTTTGCAAACACACGTTATGTTGCGTTTTCTGAGTTTGGCTATAAAAATGGATACTGCCAGTAAAAGTATCCAACTGACACATAATTTTTCGTACGTGTATATACTCAACTCAGAGAAAATATTGTTTGTTTGACGAAAATTAGACAACAACTTACTAAATAACACATACAGGATAGCTGGACTGGCTTCAATCTCCTGTGACTAAATTTTTTCTAATAATCTTGTTTGATAATTTATTAAAATAAAATCAAAATTATATCACGACTATAAAGGCTGGTCACAAGACTAGCCTTTATAATCTTGATATTATTTTGGTTTGATTTTAGTGGATTATCAAACAGGATTATCACAAAAAAAAGTATGTTTTCACTTAAGATTGGAGTCAGTCTAACAGGATAGCAAACGGTTTAAACTAAAACGAGTGTTACAAATAACGCTTACACTAACCCATTTATGCTTTGTGAACTCTTCTACCTCGCACTTTAGACACGTTCATTTCAATTTTAAAGGGTGGTTTTAACTATTACTATGTTTGATAGAAAATATCTGTATTCAATGAAAACAGTGTTGACCCAGATCAGACGTCGCGTTCTGCGGCGTCTGATCTGGGTCTGCTCTGTTTAGCAATGTCCCCCGAGCAATGCCCCTTTTATGGGATGCTAGGCATAAATGGGTTATGATAGAGTCTGTCATTGATTTTCCGTTCATATTGTACAGTTTGCTGCAAAAATTCTCAAGTCTGTAGAACTTTATGTTTTAAGATAAAATGGTATATACTACATATTTGCTTGACAACAGTCTCTCTTTAAATTCAAATCCAGAAATTATGCGGTAGCCTGTAGGGCTGGGTATCGCCAAAAAAGTACCACGATATACCATGGTATTTAGTAGAGTACCGCGGTACGTGCCATGGTATATCGCGACAGTATTAAATTTTGCAGAGGTTATTGCAAAATTGCCAGCAGTAGTGGCCATATGTTTGATATACCTACATCTGATGGTCTATAAGTTTAAACCAACTCAGTCATCTGTGCTGAGTTTTCTGGGGCCCAGCAGTATAGAGTGGAGACTGCAGATACATATAGGACCATAATTCAGCATTTCCAGCACTTAATACTTTAGTAACATCTTCCTGCTTGTTATCAGTTGTTTAACTGCATACTTGTTTACATCCCGTTAACCGCTGTTATACTTTCATAAAGTATCAAACATTTATTGTTGAAATAAGTAGCGTTGCATGTATAATTATTTGCCTCACCCATTGCCTAAGATATTGAGGCTTACCCTTGGCAAATGAAATTCAATAGTTTATAACCGAAGCACACCATTTGAACCTGTTTCATCTTCAACTGTTTCAAGATTTTGAAGATTAATGGTTTTCTACAATACACGTTTTGCTTAAAATAGAATCACCAGAATACCGCGGTACAGGTAAATGCACCATGTCAAAGAAATACCGCGGTATACCGGTGTACCGTTATTTTTGCACACCTCCAGTGGCAGGCTATGTGCTATGTTAGAAGCTTCCGTGTCTTTGAAATGATATACACCATATGTTTACCAGGTCTAGACTGGTGTAAAGGCAATATGATCTCTAGACGACTTTCTTGTTTCATTTTCAACTTAACCACTTTGGACCAACAATTTTTCCAATACCTGTTGCAGAACTATCTGAGTCAGACATTTTGACTAATTCTGGCATTAAAAAATTATTAAAATGACCTTAAAAAGAGTAAACAAATTCTGGAACTCATAATAATTTGATACTATATTCCTACAGACGACGAGATTTTGTAGTTTTTCACCAGATTTTTTAAAAAAGAAATCACCTGAACCTGAAAACTCAGCTGATGAAAAACGCATGATTGTTTTTTTTTTTTTTTTTTTTTTTTTTTATTAAAAAAAAAAAAGGCTTTGACCTTAGGAAACGGTTTGCATGAACTGGGAAAAATAGAAAAAAAAATTGAAATGCCTTCTGTTGATTTTTTAATACCCAGCATGCTAAACGTGAGATATTAGCCATTTTAAATTTCGTGAACCAAATTTGTAAAACACTGACAAAGTTGTAATCCAGTTTTATAAATGAATTCATTTTGGCCATGTCATGAGATTTTTAATGACTCCACGTGCTGAGGTTTCACATGAGCGATTTTTTAAATTACGGTTATATTCCAATACTGACATTTGGACCGTTACAAGAGATAATGGTACTTACCGTCTTCCGTGGGTGACGTTTATCACACGCGCATGATCAGCAATCTCATCACGAAAACATATCTTTATAATGTTGACCCCCATCCCCGCCCCACCCACCCCACCTTAAATCCCTTGTAGTAAAACTTGGGTTTACAGGGGTATACATTATATTTCTTGTTTCTGCTCAAAACAGATTTTTGGTACTCGTTAAAACCGCTTCGACCAGGCGGTTCTTACGAGTACCCACAATGTATGTTATGAGCAGAAATACGAAAATATCATATTTTTTTTCTGTGTTTTTTTTTTTTTTTTTGGCGGTAAAATTTTCAGTATATTTGAATAGGTTTGTCTTCGTAATGCAGTTGAGCTAGATGCCTGATACCTAGCTTGGACTTACGTCTGACCCGTTGTTGCATGTGTGCGAACAGCAAGGACCCTGGCGAGACTGCACGGATACGCAGTCGCGCCTGAGCCCTCGTTGTTCGAATCTCTTGAAGTTCGAATATGCGATACCATTATCACGTGTTACGGCTCATTTGACCTGATCGTTAATATTGCAAACAAAGGGAGGCTACTTGCGCCTGTAGGATGCTATTCTGACAGCCTCAGTCTCCATTTATCTTCGCCTTCTAAAGAGCATTCTAAATAGCTAAAGATAAAATCGTAAATAATGTAAACATTGACTGTCCAATCTGGGTATTTTCTTGATATAAAAGATTAAATTAAACGTCCTTTAGCAAAAAATGGTCAATAGTGGTCTAAAGACTTAATAACTGAGAAAGTGTATACATGCAATATATATTGTCGAATGCTTGACATCCTTGTTACCATTATGAATAAGTTTATTGTAAATCTTGTATGCCAAAATGTTGGCTTAAGTGAATAAAGATTATGCTTGTCTGTCTGTCTGTTAAGCTGTTAAGTTGAATAGTGCTTTACAAACCTGTCTGACACTCACTTGTACATGCTGGTGGACATTCTGTTATTATATGCAATCTAACCAATCATGACCGTCAATTGCTCCCCGGCAGGCACATGACGTAAATACAACGTCGCCTCAACGTCGATGCAACGTCATGATTCGACGTTGAGGCGACGTTGTATTTACGTCATGTGCCCGCTGGGTTGTTTCGCCAGTGATTCGCTTCGTTAGGAAAGCTTGGTTTTGTGTTTAAATCTTTTACTGAATTTATTTATGTATGATCAAAATTGTAGGAGTGTATCAGATTTATTAATTTCAATAGATTTAACACTTGGGTATAAGAAAGAACTTTCAGACCTAAAATTATTTTTCTCCATTCGCAACACGGGACTATACTTGAAGGATGCGTAGCCAGACGGAAGCTACGACGCCCGAGCTTCGACATACATTTGGCAATTTAACCCTTATTTTGACCTAAAATTTGTTCAGATGACATCTGATGGACCGGGCCACAGCATTTTCTACGAGACCACATGCCCGTTAAAATGACTCAGATCAGCCTGTGCAAATGCGCATGCTGATCAGAGTCATCGTTTTGTGCTGATTAGCTAACTATCCAAGCTTTCTTCAGACGAACGACAGAGCATCTGCTTAGAATGCGTGTATGCCAAAGCTGATCTGAGTCTTCGCTGGGCGCATATGCAATCTAGTAGGAAATGTTGTGTCTCGGTTGAAATTTCAGAGATTCTATTAGCAGGCTTCATCTTCATAAAGTTTCTCGCTACGCTCATGTTTTGCTCTCTGCTTTCCTCTAAGAGCACACAACTTTCACAAATAACGGATTTACACACAGGACACACTAAAAATATCTTCTTCTGGAGGTAAAAAAGGTAAAATGTTCCGTTCACAGCGTTTTCTCCTTCGGCTGTAGGACATTTGATACACTGGGTATATTGGCTGCCATTTTTAAACGGGAGATAATTTTTGTGACGTTCTGTTTGCTATTTTGCACACCACCACCCTCTGAAAAGGGATTTACTCATCTGGGAGCAATTTCTTCCCTTTCGCAGATGTTCTTTTTTCAGTAGGGAAGCAAACCAATGACAGAATTACCTCTGCTGAAAACGTATCCGTCTGACGCAACCTGAGTGCATGACGATCTCCTTGACATGGCGAAGAAATGGAAACACCGTAATATAGTCACATCTAAAGATCCTCTTGCATGTCGAAAACAAGTCTACAGGGCACAGGATAGAAAGACAATATCAAAGAATAGATAGTACTGGAGCTTAGAGATTCCCTCATGCATTGGAACACGGGAAAAAAGGTGGAGAGGAATGTTGCAATATCATGAGACGTGCAACAACGATCTTCCAGGCCCCAAGGTTATAAAACTGTTCTCATGTCATGTTCAACTCAGCTGAGCATAAAATTTGTCCTGCTAATAAATCCCAAATTGCTAACAATTGCAAATGCTTTAGATGATCATTGAAAATTTCTCTGCTAATAAATATGAAACTGTCAACTATTGTTGACATTTTCATATTTATTAGCAGAGAAAATTTCATGCTCAGCTGAGTTGGGTATGAAAAAACGCTTTTAAATTATAAACTTTGAGCCGGGAACTGAACTGAACTGAACTATACTGAACTGAATAATTATACTTCAAACAGAGAAAACCATGTCGAAATGTGTTGCTTCGCTAGTATCTAAACGAGAAGTACCATTTTGGTATAAAGTATTTGTGGTCATGGTACCAAAGCCGTAATCCAAACTCATAAATCCATAAACGAATGACGGATCAGAATGTTCAGACCAACAGACATAGACCCCAGAACAAAGGGTGTAATCAGGCGTCCGCGGATAGTAAGCATTACTATAGTAATAGTAAACAATAGTAAACAATACTTATTTCTCATAATCATTGAGACGTACAATTGAGTTATACACATCCAGTGGCAGAAAGAGGATCTGGACGGAGCTTTAAGCTTATCGAATCCGTTTTCTCACTGGTAGATTTCTGCACATACAACAAACTCAAAATGGCAAAAATGAACATGTTATCTAAACAAGCAGAATATTAACAGACGGGATACGTTTAATGAAAAAAAAATAAGAATAAAAGATGAGATATATAGATGAAATAGAATAATACATTAAAAGAAAAGTAGGTGTAAGGAAATAATCTAACCTGTCTCACGGTCCAGAGAGAGAGAGAGAGAGTGAGAGAGAGAGAGTTTCGCTCCCTGATCCCCGCCCCAATCTTATTCAGAGTCACTTATACAAGCCTATCAATCAAAAAATGCGTAACAATCGGTTAAGAACATGACACAATTAGAGCAACATCCGGTTTGGAATTCGATGACTCAAAAAGGTAAACAAACTTTGCATTTACTGTGCTTCATGAATGATACGAGGGTCGTGCAAAAAGTTCTGTCACAAATAAGCTTCCTTGGTTTTATCCAAGGTATATTTTAAAATGCTTCACTGCACTTGAATGGTGTGTTGAATAGCAAACGATACCCGTTTATTTCGTACAAATTGCTTTCCAACTGACCGAGTTATTTCAAATTGAAATAGATGCAGTCATATACACTGACCAATTTACTTGTTACATTAGAACATGGACGGACCTGAAGACTGAAATTCGTGGCTATATTAAATGCCGCATTAGGCTTAATATAGATTCAAAGCAGATATTTAATGAATTGTGTAGTACATATGGACCTCAGACCATTTCAATGCGCACAGTTTTAGGTGGTTTAAAGCTTTTAAAGCTGGGACATTTTCTGTTGAAGATGATACACGTCCTGGAAGGCCTAAAACCTCTGTTACCAAGGCTAACATCACTGCTGTGAAGATTGTGGTCGAACAGGATGCGCGATTATCTGTCAAAGATATAACTAGTTATACTGGCATATCAGAAGGCAGTGTGGAAACAATTCTGAAAAAGTGTTTGGACCTGAGAAATGTTTGCGCTAGTTGGGTACCTCATTTGCTCACTGAGGAGCAAAAGACACAACGCCTTAATTGTGCCCGGGAACTTTTGAAAACATACAAAGGCTGTAATAGTCGGGTAATTTCCAAATTGCTAACAGGTGATGAAACTTGGGTGCACATGTTTGAGCCACAAAGACGGGCTGATAATAAGCAATGAAAGCGTAAAGATAAAAACGCCTATATATTGCCAAGAGAACCATAAGTTCGAAAAAGTTGTTGCACGCAATTTTCTTTAATTCAAGTGGGCCAGTCGTTCAAGTGCCTTGTCCATCTGATCATACAGTTACTGGCCGATTCTTCAAGAATTCTGTACTGAAGAAAGTGAAAGAGTTTTACAATAAGAAACGATCAAACAAAGGATGGTCAGGAGTCAACCTTTTACATGACAACGCCTCCTCCCATAAGTGTGAGGTTGTTGTCTTTTTTTTTTTTTTTTTTTTTTTTTTTTTTGGCTTCTGAAAAAGTGAAAGTTTAAAACCATCCACCTTATTCACCTGACCCGAGTCCCTGTGACTTATTTCCAAGACTTAAGAAAATGCTTAATAGAAATTAGCATACGTCTAGAAGTTCTCTTGGCAGCACTATTTATCAGTGTCTCCAACAGATACCAAAAGAAGACTATTTATCTGCTTTTCGCGACTGGGTAAAAAGGTTACAGAAATGTATTTCAGTAAAGGTGGAATACTTTGAAGGTTTGTAATAAAAATATGTTTGATAAAACGTAGCACTGAAGTAATCCGAACCCAGTGACAAAACTTTTTGCAGGACCCTCATTTAAATGTTTTAAGGAAACTATTTAAGAACAGGGAATTACCTTCAACAACCCATTGACATCGGTGCCTGTGGAGTAAATCTCAAACCACCTACTTCACGCATATTAACTGAAATTTTCGCGTGCTGAAGGTGTACCAAAAGCCACGGAAAACACGTGGAAATTCGTGATGTTTATTGTCCTTTATTTAAATTTGCGCTTTGCCAGAAGTTCAGCATATCATCACGCACATACGATAGACACATATAATTATATGTGTTATGGACATTTTGTTTTCATATTCATTTTAACGACCAGTGGGAGGGCTAGCCAATACATAAATCGGAAGTCAGGCAACTGACAAGGGTTATGAATCTCCAAGTGAAAAGACCCGCTTTTGAGTTTATGTCAGCTGCCATTGTCCAAAATATTGTAAACACATGCACAGTCTGGCCAGAACGATTGCTAGATATCAAAAATATAAGCTGACCAAAGGTTGAACAATTCAAGACCTGAGCAGAATGCGTTAACGAATAGTTTAGTCTATTCTTGCGCAGTTTGTATTTAATTCATGAAGATTTTGTATTGACACGGCTCGTGTGTAATAGTGTAAGTATGTATATTGTTTGAATTGTTCGCATCCTTTAAGTAAGGAAATTAAAGTCAAACGAAACAGTCTTAGTTATATGTCTAAGTTGTATGTAAAGACAAACAAAAAAGTACCTTATCACATGTACGATCTGATAATATTAGTTCGCTCTGTGCATTCAAATATTTCAATCTTGGATGGTGAACTAATACTCTGCAGGGTCTCCCTATATGCAAACCACCAGGTGGCAATTATGTGCCGAACTACGGTAGAATTTCTGGATGTAATAACTTAAAGGTGGTATATCTTCAATCGGTGCTCCTCAGTTATAAGTATTATACAAAATAGTCATTTCATCCGGGAAATTAATGTGGTAGAAAACACTTGATATATTTTCCGCTATTTTGTACTAGGGAGACAATATTTGTGACTTCCTGTTTGCTTTCCCTGCACATCAAGTTCCGTTTGAAAAGGGCTCTACACTGGAAGGAAATAATTTGTTCACAAGGGGAACAAATTATTTCCTTTTAGCGTAGAACCCTTTTCAATACGGAGGCAAACATATTTAACTGACTTACTTCCCCTTTAACTCGTATCATATTTTGTTATGAATATTCTTATGGGGAATAATAAGTCTTATTTCTGCAGATATAAAGCAAGGAAAATATTGATAAACCGAGGATGTGATCAGATAGATAAAACATAACATATAGTGATAAAGTATCTCAATAATTTACAGTTATGTACTTTCTTTCATTATTCCCCTCAATATGCACGTTTTTCGCCGCCACCAGAATCTACTTGTACTGATCGGGTTTTGGAGAATATATTTGGGCTACGTTTATGCAGATCAATGTAAGTACATTCGGTCATGTTTGTTATTTACCGACATTTGATCGTCCTTGTTTACCAGTGATGCGTTTCAGACAAGCGAATCATTTGCAGTCTATCGCGAACATAAGGCAATTATTGAAGATTTTCTGTTTAGTGTTCGTCAACAAACATAAAAAATGAGCCAGCGCATGACAATATCTATTTTTTTTTTTTTTTTTTTTTTTTTTTTTTTTTTTCATAAACAGTGAAATATCTAAATGACGCAATAATTTCTCAGTTTTCAAATGATAATAATGTTGGCGAACTGGTGACGCCATAGTGTACTGAATTTGTCGCCAAATAGCATGGCCAAACTAAAGTGATAAGAGTATAATTCTCGGAACTAGACGAATACTGATTCATATGAAAATATATTTGATCTACTCTATTGCTCGCACATTGATATATTGGCCGCGTCAAGCAAAAGAGTGCATTCGAGCATGCACAAAATGCGCTGATTCAGATCATCCAGCGCTTTTGCAAAGTATCATCCAAGCCTCTGATTCTGTTAGCGGAAAATGAAGGTCATGATGAGACTGTCCGGAAATTCAGGCGATCTGGGCCTTCGCTGTCCGCATATGACCAAAGACTTGTTTTCGCATGGTGTTGCTCGTATTTTCCAGGTTTGTAAACACTTCTGCAACAAGGTATATCGGAACCCGAATTTTACGGTGACTTAGTGTACAGATTTAGAAAAATTGTAGGTAAATCTAACTTTTCGGAGCAATTCAGAAAACTTATTAACCGTTATAAAAGAATTGGCTATAGCCTGGATATTATGCGACAGACTGCATGCCTAGTTGTCAACCCAGTCATTGTTGATGGCTATGCTTCACTCTTTAATTGCACGACGGCGGTTCGGACCTCAGACTCAATGACGGCCTCTTCGTAAAACTTTAACTAGTGGGTTGGGGCTTGATGATATGTCTTTGGTTTGACCCGCCGTGGTTTAACTATTGGTTTTCATTTACTCTGGTATACAGTTGAATTAGCCATGAGTACTCGTCTTTGTTTATTAAAGTGATTAATTTGATTTTTATGTTTTCGCTTTGATGCATTGACTGAGTTGGGAGTCTTTGTGCGAACCGAATTTTTATGTATTTCTGTATTAAGAGCAGCATCGGGACCCAGGGTGAAGTTAGCTAGCTGTAAAAGTGCTTTAACCCCCCACCCCCCCCCCCCCCCCACCCCCACCCCCGGTGGTTTGTTCTACCGACCGTTCTAAGGCGGTAGTCCCGGTGTTAGTCTTACTCTTTGTTGCTTTGTGGTTTATTCTACGAGGCGATTTGTTGTATGTCTTTCCGTGTGTCATTTTGTTCTTGCGTTTTTCAGTCCTTTTAGTATTGCGATTACCTCGTTTGGGGAAGAGAGAGCTAATCTTAGTGCTTTTCATACGTTTGTTCGGTTTGTGCTTGTTTAGATTTGTCGGTTTCCTCTTCCTCTTGGGGTCTGGGAAGGGCTGCGGTTTGTGATTGTGGCACTCCCTGGACTTTTCTCTTACCTTTTTTGTAATTATGGTGTATGAATATTATTAATACATATATATCATAACTTGTTGTTGTAGTCAATGTCCAATTACGTCCGAAATCAAGTCCAAACAGTGGACGCCTAGAAGTTCAAAGAGTGAC
Source organism: Anodontia alba (assembly GCA_964016985.1). NCBI lineage: Eukaryota > Metazoa > Mollusca > Bivalvia > Lucinida > Lucinidae > Anodontia > Anodontia alba. The sequence goes on from OZ024831.1 coordinate 90,870,679, forward strand.
TGACGACGGCATTTCAAGCATTTGGGGAACGGTGTGTGCGAACGGTTACAGCGATGTTGAGGCTATAGTTGTTTGCCGTCAGCTTGGATATAGGTAACATAAAAATCTAAAGATTGTCTTTGGAAACAGAATACAACAAAAATCGGAGACTCGGTTTTATTCAGTCTGTCTATATACGGGAATGCAAGTTGCTAGGCTGCATGAGCACCCCACCCCCCCCCCCCCCCACACACACACAAATACTAACCCCCCCACACACACACACACACACACACCCAGCACCGGTAGATTTATGTAGAATGCTTACTGGGTTATCTGCATTATGATGCGGTACGAGGAGATGATTGACAGCCGCCACAGTGAAGTGAAATAAACATCTATCTACAGGTTATCTTTGGAAACAAAGAATACGCAAAACAAAAGAACAAATATTGGAGACTAGGTTAGTGCAGATAATGTATTTTTTATTTCCTTTGGGATCATTGGGTCCATTCTGGTTTCTTTGAAAATCGAATACTGCTTAAACCGTTGCTCAGAGAGGAGGCATATGCAGCCATGCAAACTATATTGTTTCATATGAAGAGACTTAATAAATCGAATCTCTGATTTTCGTTCTTTCAGATGTTCTTTGTATCCAAGGTAACCTTTAGACTTTTCATCACGAAAACACGGCTATATAGTTTTGAACCCCTTCAACTGCAGTTTTATACAGTATACCTGGGGTCTATAGGGGTATACATAAATCTTCTTATCTCTGCTCATAAAATAAGTTTTGAGTATTCGTTAGAATCGCCTCGCCTTGGCGGTTCCAGCGTACCCACAATCTATGTTTTGAGCTGGAATTTTTATATCTTTCATATATATAAACTACCAGAATTTTCAATCTGAAAGTTTTCATTTTTTGGTATTAAATATTAAATATATTTTGAATAGGCGTGTTTTCGTAATGTATTTTATGAAATCTATTTATATGCCGTAAGTTGCGAGGCTGCACACGCCCGCTTACAATGTCTTAAACGGTATTCGGGTATTCGATTTTCAAGGTTATGTGAATGTGTTTAATGATCCTCATTTTATATCTCTTTGAAGACACAATTTGGATTGTAAAACACCCAAATGACTCTAAGCAGATTATAGATAAGAAATCATTGTTGATTTACGTCTTTCGAACAGGTAGGGGCCTGATATGGGGTAATTAAATTTGATGTTTGCAAAGGTTATGATGAAGACAGAGAAACAGATTTAGTATATATTTGTTTCCTAGTGAAATCTAAATTAGTCTCGACAAAATATTTGCAGATTCAATAAGATAAATAAAACTTTCAATTTTATATTTTATTTTCCGTCTTTTTCTATTTCATTTGCACAATACAAGAAAAAACAACACTATTTTTTGGGGGAAAAAAAACTATCCAAAAATAAAAATAAAGAGATACAATATAAATTAAATTTATAAATTAAATAAAATTTTGCACTCAAATGAATTTATTTGGTTCTAAATTAAACATATTGAACACTTCTTAATTTTGTCATTTATCCCTTATACGGCCCCACCTAGCAAGGGAGACTTAATATCCTTATTATACTCATAATCACTTAGATGAGAAAAAACATCGATGTGCGCAAAGATATCAGGACCGTATATTGGGGTTGATCATGGCAGACTTGTCTAGCCAAATAAGAACAAATTATGTCCTTAAAGGCTCCATATTCGTCAACATTAGACATTTTTCTTATTAAAGAAAGGTTTAATGTGCAAAATTTCAGTTAGCTTCTCGTTCTTGAACTGAAATGATTTTTATCGTATCTCTGAATTAATGTTGGCAATATTAATTCAGGGATATGATAAAAAAAATCAGTTTAAAAAAGGAGAGACAAACAGAAATTTTACAGGCTGTCAGATATCACATTTTATGATCCTATTAATAATATATATCAATTTATCAAGCCTTGCTTGGATAAAATAGTGTCTACTTTTGAGGGCCATGAGGCCTTAAAGTAAGTGTATATTAATTTATTTGCAATAGGTCACCCAGTTTTTTGGATAGCAAATCACGAGCGGTACCATTCTTAATAACTGAACTGTTAACAATGAACAAAATCAAAAGTATTAATACGTTTATTATGCTTAACGTTTATCATGCTTATATGATATGCAGTTTTTACACAGATTTAAGTCGACGCCGGTAGTAAAACTATTTTGCCTTAGCCTTTTTATAAATGCATAACTGTTTATAGTATGCTATTTACTCTCCACGACTTGTTACTTTACTGTCTTTGAAAATAAAAATAAATAAACAAATAGTATAAAAAATGAATATTGGCGATAACAAATCAGTGTTCACACGAAGCTGATTTGACTCAACTTTTCAGTTCTTACTTCGTCAATGTCGCTTCAAGTATTAAAGAGCCAACTGTGCATTCTGACTTCGAAGAACTACAAAATTATGTCGAATCTAAAGTCACAAGCAACACTGAATTTACCATTCCATTAACAAAAGTAACTTTTGTAAAACAATATCTAACCAATTTAAATGTGAAGAAATCAACTGGTCTAGATAATATAGGTCCAAGAGTTCTTACGATTGCAGCAAATGTTTTAGCACCTAGCCTTACTTTTATTGTGAATAAAAGCATACTCTCTGGTGAATTTCCATGTTCGTGGAAGGAAGCAAAAGTTAAACCCCTTTTTAAATCCGGTGCTAAAGATGATGTAAACAATTATCGGCCAATCTCTATTCTCCCTACTATATCAAAACTAATTGAAAAATGGATTGATAATCAATTTATGACATATTTAAATACTTATACTTTGCTTCATAAATCTCAAAGTGGTTTTCGTCCTAAATATTCTACAGAATCTGCACTTACTCTTATGGTTGATTCCTGGTTAAAAGCCATTCATGATGTTTTGGTAGATTTCCGAAAGGCATTTGATCTGGTCGACCATAAAATTCTACTGAAAAAATTGCAGTGTTACAAGTGTAGTGAAAATTGTCTAAAATGGTTCGAGTCCTACCTAACAAACAGAACGCAACGCGTTTCATTAAATAATAATGTATCTGAACCTGAACATGTAACATGTGGTGTTCCTCAAGGTTGTATATTAGACCTTTATTATTCTTACTTTTTATTAATGATTTGCCATTAGTGTTAAAGAACTCAGCAAATGTTGACCTATATGCTGATGACACCACTATTTATGATGTGCAATGTAATACAGATCAGCTTGAATCCAATCTACAATTTTCATTAAATGCACTTCATGTTTGGTGTAGACAAAACGGCATGGTTTTAAATACCGAGAAAACAAATGTTATGTTGATTACTAGCAGACAGAGAAGAAGCAACTTACAAAATCCCAATTTATCTCTGAGATACAATGAAATTGACATCAAAATGACAACTATCAGCAAAATACTGGGTGTACAAGTTGATGAAAATTTGTTGTGGAATAACCAGCTTCTCCACGTTTCCAAAAAGGTATCTTCTTATTTATGGCTACTTGGCAAAATACGGCAGTATTTATCCAAAGAGCATAGACTGTTATTTTATAATGCTTACATTAAGCCGCATCTAGAGTATTGCAGTACGGTTTGGTCTAATACGTCGAATAGCAATATAAGTAAAATAAATACATTACAAAGACGGGCTTGTAAATTAATCCTGTCGCAAACTTATAATGGTTTTCACGAAACGCTTCAAAGGTTAGATATTCTGTCATTTGATCAAACTGTATTTCTTAACAAAGCTAAACTTATGTACAAAATTTATAACAATTTGGCACCAACCTATTTACAGGAGTTATTCCAAATGCGCGATGTGAATCTCGATAATACTGCGTCTAATTTAAGATCTGTGACTCACAAGAATTACTTATTGCCACAACCAAAATGCAATTTATTCAAAGGTAGTTTAGGTGTTGTGGTTTGGAACAGCATCCCCACTGACATAAAAAATTCAAAATCACTGGACATTTTTATAAAGAAGTGTACTGATTGGATTAAAGGTTAATAATCATTTTAAAACATATACAATACTTAGGCCTCCGCCGTCAGTAATTCAGAACTTCGAATATGTATATTGTATTTGCTTTTTTTTTATAATGAATCTCACTCTCTCTCTCTCTCTCTCTCTCTATTGCTTGTTGTCATGTTGTATGTATATGTTACATGCTATCCTTAATCAGTCATAGCTACTACATTACGCATAAAACCATATGCCCTGGCATAGTTTTCTGTTGGAATAGTGACACGAGATAAAGATACTTTTTGTCCTCTGTGAGAACGCTCTCAAATACGCATGCCTATTTATCTAGCGGAGGCGGGCCCCCGTAGCACAGTTGATAGGAGAGTTGACTCTTAATCCATTATGTCTCTCACCGTTGTGATTCGAGCCTCGCTCGGGTGAAATGTAGGAAACCCGTTCTGCTTACGGAAGGTCAGGTGCTTTTTTTCCCCGGGTTCTCTGGTTTACGCTCACTTTTGATGAACTCCGGTTTACGCTCACTTTTGATGAACGATCGGCTCGATATAAGTGAAATATTCTTGAAAGGGCCGTAAAACCCCGATCAAAAAAAATCGTCTAGTGGAGCTAGATGTCTGATTACCTTCGTTGTCTGGTCAATTTGCTTCATGTCTGCGAGCAGGCAGTTGCTCCTTGGGCCTTTGCTGGTCGCATATACCATAAGTGCCATTATCTCGTGAACCGCTCCATTTTAATCATTGTTTTAAATAACTTGTTGTATGTATTTGTATGTATGTAGTTTTGTTGAGGGCCCCAAGGAAGATTGGTAAAACCAATTGGGCTACCCTCGTAAAATAAAGAATTCACTCAATCACAGTGTTTTAGACAACCTCTTTTAATTGTTCTATCTAGAAAATAATGACAGTGTGGATTTAAATTATTATTTTATCATAAAGAACACTGATATTCAAAACTGCGATTTTTAGATATGAGGTTTACTAAACGTTAATACTTATCGGCTTTGTATAAAATGTCAAACCCTGATATACTTGATAATGTATCTATAAATTTTGAATCCACCATTTGTAGAGTTGGTAGAGCAATAACTGATGTGTACAGGGACTTAGCAAGTACATTTGTGCTAGAAGATGTTTACTGTAACGGAAATGAAACAGAACTTGCGCAGTGTAGCCACAGTCCATGGATGGTACACCACTGTTTGAGCTACAATGATTTTTATGTCGGTGTATGCTGTTCGAATGAATCATCGTTCGGTGGTAAGGGTACACATAATGCATAAATTTGATGGCGCTCATTACCAATTCTAATTATGGCTCCACCCTTCAGGTGTGGGAGATAAACTGTTTTGCCACGGTCGTCTCAATTGTTTTGCCACGGTCGTTTGTCTATTCGGCTTCCATGCGTTCGCCTGTAACAAAATCGTTTCCGCTTATTAATTTGAAAAACGTTCACTATATCATTATAAAACTTAATAGCTAACCTTGGTGCGACGTGACAGCAAAACAACCATAAAGCTCGGATACACATTTCTTTATTTTTGTTATTATTATTATTAAATTATGCCCCTTTCAACTTTATAAGTTGCAGTTTTTATGACAATATCATGTCCGCTCTATAACAAAACAGCCTTTATCAATAAAACATCAAAGAAATATTAACTAAACTTAGAGGACAAGCTGAGTGCAAACCCGAAACTCTTTGTATTTTGTTAATTTATGTCCCTTTGAGCTTTGGAAGTAGCCGTTTCTTAAGTCTTGTCCACTCTATAACTGTTAAATTACTTTTAAACCATTCAGCACATCTCCATGCTACTTCATAAAATAATTGACCAAAATAGGATGACGTGCAGAAAGCAAGAACCGCAATTAATGGATATGTTTACTTTTATTTATATCCCTTTATAGCAAAAAAAATAAATAAATTAATAAAAAAAAAAAAAAATAAAATAAAAAAAGTAAAAAAGTGAGTAGGTTCACCCAAATGATAGACGACTTAGATCCGAATGAATTTCACTTACGTTTTAATGAAACCTATTCTTAAAGGAAACTTTGCTGCACTTTAGAGTATCCCATTCGTATAACAGGGAAGGCACCCAGTCAGCATTCTACGTAAATCTATATCGGGCCGTCATCGGCCCGTCAGGGTAGCTGACGGGCCGATGACGGCCCGAGGTAGATTTACGTAGAATGCTAGCTGGGCATTTCTCTTCTCCTGGATAGGTACAGTAAGGCGGCATGCGTTCAGCTAAGAGTACTATCTCTATGAGATGTATCCGTCCATCTTGAAGTTAAAGGACTTGATGAACCTAGTTATGTTCTTCATATTTAAAAGGGGTGGGGGCGTCTTTGATGAATTCCTGCTAAGACATTTTTGTGACTGTTTGTTTGTATTTTTGTACACCAAACCACTTCTGGAAAGATGTCTACTCTGAACGGAGAAAACCAAAGCTCATCCTTATAGAAAAGAATTTGCTCCTCACGAGAACTTGTTTTAACCACTGTCATGTTGAAAAAGTTAAGATGCCATGCCCACGTCTAAGTTTCAGCCAATCAGATAACTTGTTCAGGATTGTTGTTATAAATTCACATACTTAATGACAAACAGTGCAGATCCAGATCAGTTGGATTCTTCAGATGCGACTATATGGATCTACACTGTTTACAAAGGCAGTGTATATCCGGGTTTAGCAGGACAGTTGTTAACTTTAGTATAGCCCTTTTTTTTCAGAAGGGAGGTAAAGTTAATTCGACATAGTTACCTCCCCCGAAAGTGTATCCATTCCGCGGTGTTTTCAGTTGCAAAATATGTTAACACGCTGTATAAATAATAGTGGGTTACCTACAAAATAATACTCTTCCTCTAAATACCCAGTAGTAGGCACTAGTGTCTTTTACATATTTTCAGAATACATAAATGGAAACTTTGTTAGTCATTGTCAGCTTACATGGACAGAAAGCATTGCTACTTGCTTGAGCAGAGGACATCAATTAAGTGAAGCTGATGGTGAAGTATTACAATTCTGGAACATAACTTACTGGAGCAATGACATATATACACCTTGGATCGCCTCAGTTGGTAAGAATATTTTTTTTTTTTCACGCACTAAACGTACATATATTTATTGAATGATTAAAATGCGCGATAAAATCATAGGGGCAAGTGTACAGATATCACTCGATATGCGCACGCTTACTTGATATTGCAGACTTATTCGTAAGCCTTCGAAGGAATGTTACCATTACATGGCGTTGCTTTTGACGGCAATGATGTCATGCCAAATTTTACCACGCATTTCTGCAGTCTCTGAATTAGTTATGATGTAACGCCTATTATGAGGCTTGAAATAACTGGAAGAAATGAAAAATATTTGTAGCTATAATATAATAAAAAACTACTGTTGAAAGGATAGTTATGGTGAATACTGCTCTCACAACCTCGAGTCCTTCGATATCCCAACATTGGAAAGGATTCACTAATATCAGTGCAAAACCCGATAATACTGTAAATGTCGACAGTCATCTTGCTGATATTTATCAAAGATATAACACTGCTTGGCCTATTGCTTAAGCTGGTTATGAATTTAATAACCTCCAAAGTATGATCTTGTACTTGCTGGTACAATTTATTTAAAAGCCAGATACATTTTTAATGGGATTTTTTATTTTATTTATTTATTTATTTTTTTTTTTTTTTGTTGTTTTTTTTTTTTTGTTTTGTTTTTTTCTTTTTTTTGCAAATTTTTCAACGTCATATAGCGGCGGATGAAAGTAAAAGTAGTTCACTTTGTGATACATGCATACATGTTTGGGTGTTGTTTCATTTTGATGTAAACAAAACGAATCAAATAACGTTTTGTTTTCAAGCTGGTCGCCGATGTTCAAAACAGTTTTTTTTCACCATTTCTTACATATTAAACTTATGACATGCTAATGCTATACGGGCCCCACCCACAAACACCTGAACAGTCTCTTGTAATACGGCAAAAACTTTTTGTGACATGTAAGTCGTTATTCTTTTTATGTAGATTTCACGTCTTCTGCCTTGACAATTTTTATTTTCTTATGTGTGTGTGTGTGTGTGTGTGTGTGTGTGTGTGTGTGTGTGTGTGTGTGTTAGATTTATGGCAAGCTATGAGATAGAAGTCCCACTCAAATGTAAATCATTATCATTCGTAGAGATTTAGCAAATCCAATGAGCACCTCACTCCCTTGCTAGAGTCTGTGATTATAGCTCTTTCTTGACTGTTTCGATAGTAAGTGTCTCAATACACCTATAGTTTAGAAGCATTTTAAGATGAAAGTGTCTGTTAAAGGTCCTGGATACACTCAGGAGATATCTTTTTCCTTTGCATTATACAAACATTTTGGAGGAACATATTACTTTCGTGAGACACCGCAATATCCCCGAATATTCACGATATATGCTAAGGAAACAGAAATGTACCCCACCCCTCCCCTAATAGATCAGAAGCTTATAATATATCTCATAGCCTACGAATGACAATAAGAGGACGGGCAAAAAATTAGAATCCACGACAATGAACAAGACAATGTCTGAAATAATACCCCGCAGCGAAAAACACCTGAACAACAGCATCAGAACGGCCGGTGGTACAAACTGCCGGGGATTTACATGTAATTCATAACAGAAACCAGATTCACACGGTTCGATTCATGCATTATAAAAAAAACCAATTGATGAACGTATTGTAATATTCATTTCTTATTCTTATACTTTCTATTGAAATACAAAGTATTTAATTCATTACATCAGGCTGGACATACCCACCTTTTCTCTTTTTTCTCTTCAGGGTGCTTTACATTTTCCACGGCCCTGAACATGACAACCCATAAATTACCATTCAATAGTCCTGGTTTGTGTGTTCAGCTATGTAAGCCGACAAACGGAATTATAAGATTTGCTCTATCGGTAAGTCAAACATAACTTTCCCTTAACAAGTTTATGTTATGTGTGCCCCCGTGTGCACTCGTTATGTGTCATAAAACATGACTTTGTAGAGGTCCACATCATTGGGCGGATTTCGGTAGACTTTTGAAGTGCTTAAACCAGCTTAATTGCGTAAAAAGCAGTGTCGCACGTTATTAAAAGCCGAGCATTAACTGGCGAAAAGCCGTGTATTAACAAGGCAATGCACTCGCTGTTAATGCACGGCTACGAAACTTTCAATATGATCGTACGGGGGCCACAGATTAGCTGCCGTTACGAGATGTGTACTGCCCGACCCTAGAACGAGCATAGTTCGTAGAAATAACCTTCGCGAAGGCGAAACAAAATAGCGCAAGAAATAACGCAAAATGTAGCAAATGTTTTCAGTTTTTATGCAATAAAAGCGATCGAACATGGTTTTTCAATGCATTAACATTTGCCAGGTTCCTTGGGAGGTATTGAACACCGCGGCCTTCGGCCTCGGTTTTCAATACCTCCGACGGGACCTGGCGAATGTTAATGCATGAAAAACCATGTTTGACCCCTATATTGCAATGTGTTTTAACTCCTAGCATCCCTTGTTTGACTACTCAAACCTATGAATTTTATAATCAAAGCACTCCTCAGTTTGCACAGAAAATGTTGTAAATGTCGTAGGTTACATAGCTCTATATAAGAGAGGTGTCAAAAAGAATATTTTCTGCGTTCCTCACAAACAAACTGTAATTTCTACTTATACGAAACGCCTCACAGAAACACTGATAATGAATACCGCTATATGTGTCTTTTTTTTCTTTAATTTTTTTTTTTTTTTTTTTTTTTTTTTTTTTTTTTTTTTTTTTTTTTTTGCGGCGCAATCAGGGTAAAAACATTTTGTTCGTTGAAGCTAGAGTTATCTGGAGCTGTGGCTAACCCTATACATATTACATAAGAACCAATGCACGGCAAAATCACCGATAAGTCATATACAAGCAAGACTCAGATCAGCCTGTGATCCCCCCTCCCACAATTATGACAAGGGTTCTTGTTTAGCCCTCTTTGGAGAGACTTGAGGCTGTAGAAGACACATGCGAGCAGCGAAGGCTCTGATCAGACTGCGTGGATGCGCAGGCTGATCAGAGTCTTTGCTGATCGCACAAGCATTATTGTAGGTTTTGCCGTGCGCTGGCTCACAAGTGCGCTAACATAATTTTGTGGATAATATAAAGTACCCCTACTCATCTGCATATACTTCCATGATAGCGGCAAACTTGTTCGCGTTTTGATGCATTGAATAATGGTTCCTGATCATTGGGCCTATTGTGGTATATTTGAAAACGAAGTTCTGCTCATGTTTACGATAGAGGGCGTAAGTAGTGTTGCAACTTTCATTACTGCTTATGAAGAGTCTCCATAAAACCGAAACTCCCATTTTCTAATCCGCAGTGTGTTCTTTGTTTCCAAAGGCAATCTTGTTGGCGTTTATTTGTATATAGCTTGTAATGCGTCCATTTGAGAACATTTGTTAAGTATTTCTGTCATAGGACGTACATGCAAATTTTATTTGGTTGTTTGTCACTGATCGTAACTTTATCAAGATCATGCTCAACTTTGTGTTAATTAAGAATAAAAAAAGGTAAGAGAAAAGTCCAGGGAGTGCCACAATCACAAACAGCAGCCCTTCCCAGACCCCAAGAGGAAGAGAAAACCGACAAATCCAAACAAGCACAAATCGAACAAACGTACGAAAAGCACTAAGATTAGCTCTCTCTTCCCCAAGCGAGGTAATCGCAATACTAAAAGGACTGAAAACCACAAGAAGAAAATGACACATGGAAAGACATACAACAAATCGCCTCGTAGAATAAACCACAAAGCAACAAAGAATAAGACTAACACCGGGACCACCGCCTTACAACGGTCAGTAGAGTAAACCACCGGGAGGGGGAGGTTTAAAGCACTTTGACAGCTAGCTAACTTCACCCTGGGTCCCGATGCTACTCTTAATACAGAAACACATAAAAATTCGGTTCGCATAAAGGCTCCCAACTCAGTCAATGCATCAAAGCGAAAACACAAAAATCAAATTAATCACTATAATAAACAAAGACGAGTACTCATGACTAATTCTACTGTATGCCAGAGTAAATGAAAACCAATAGTTGAACCACGGCGGGCCAAGCCAAAGACATATCGTCAAGCCCCAACCCACTGGTTAAAGTTTTACAAAGAGGCCGTCATTTGGTCTGAGGCCCGAACCGCCGTCGTGCAAGTAAAGAGTGAAGCATAGCCATCAAAAATGATTGGTTTGACAATAACTCTTACGTGTATGTAGAAGCGACAGGCGACGATCTGATAGTTATGTAAGAAGATGCGTGTTTATGTGCGAATGTTCTTCCATATCTATTTATATATACGTAGAAACATAGACAATATAATGTGTACACGAACACAGCTTGTGCACTAAAGCGTAGACACTTGAAATTAAAATAATAATAATAATTGAAAAAAAAATATCCATTTCATATTTCGTACATAGTAAGAATCGACTAATTATTTGAATGACTCACATTTGTAGATGAAACTAATCAATATTAAAAGGCTGCAAAAAAAAAAAAAAAAAAAAAAAAAGACATAATATAACAGTTACTAACAATTGCTTGGCATATTCCAAGGTTTTAAAACTTTTTTCAAGCTAAGCTCAGCTGTGCATGATGTTCTCTGCCAAAAAATGTGAAAATGCAAACAATAGTTGGTATTTACTTTTTTATTAGCATATTTATTATCAGAGAACTATTCATGCTCAGCTATGTTTAGCAAGAAAGAATTTGCAATTGTAAGTAGTTTGAGATTTATTAGCAGGATAATTTCATACTCAGCTGAGTTGAGTACGAAAGAGAAATATAAGCTCGGGACCTGGCTTATGCAACCCTGCAAATTACCCAGCTGTCATATCAATAGCCGTAGTAAAACCACAACTGAGCTTTATCATTTTACGTTTTCTTTGATTCCGCGGTCAACCTTGATTTGAGTCAGAGCTGGATACGACAAAACCTACAATAAGACCTGTGTGGCCAATAAAAATCAACCTGTTTATCCACCCAATATGGCAAGACGTCGCGTTTATCCCTCTTTAGATAGCGCTGCGGCTGTAGAAGTCATGCGTAGATTTTAGATTTTTTATTTGGATTTTTCCTTAAATGTATTTTATGTAGCATATCTATTCTGTTCATATATGAGCAAATATGGGCAAATCATTTTGTTATAAGAAAACATGTTCGCCCATCGAAAACTCAGTTGAATACGAATATTCGCGCAGCCTTATCATAGTCTTCAAAGGGCACTACGTGGGTAACCCATGACCAAGAACGTCTTCAAGGGGACAGCGGAGACTTTGATCAGCCTGTGAGAATGCGAAGGCCGACATTCCTAAAAGCTAAATGTAGAAGCTATTATGATCAGGTGATCAATAATGCTAGCGGCGATTGCCAGTGTTTACCTGATCATAATTTACGATATTTTGCCGCTGTTTAAAGAATAACTACCACATGAAACGCAAAATGAATCGGAAGAATAAAAGAACATAAATTTTGCCCAAGAACTAAATTTTAATTCAGTTGTCAATATGTACAAATTGTTCAGGCGCATTTCCTTAATTTTACTCTATTTATCAAAGCCATTCAAATGCATCCATTGCAACTTGGCACTTTTGTTGACAGACCGATCATATGGTAATTCAGTGACGTTACCAGAATTTGTTGTACGTAATCTTCTGTGTATTTGCAATCAAGAAATACTTTCTTACGATCCTCTACCATATATCGCTTGCTTATTCTTCGTTTGTATACTTCAGTTTTGCATTTCTAATATTTTATTTTGTATCATGTCTAACCATTAATATTTCAGGGGTATTTGTGTAAATGTTTGTCGAAGGTACCACTTCAGCGGGTGAATATGGGAACTTGTTTAACGAAGTGTGTAGGTGATGAAGATCAGTTTTGTGGAGATAATTTTACACACTTCAGTGTTTACACAACAGGTAATACTATAACTTTAACTCATTTATGACTTGCGTCCCATAAATAGGACATTGGCAAACAGTGTCGACCCAGATCGGACGCCCCAAAACGCGGCTTCTGATCAGGGTCTACAGTGTTTGCATTAATTGCAGAATTTTCTGTTAACATGGTAATTATAAACTAACCAGATCCAGTTCTGCTAGATATGGGCCTGATCAAAGGGTTGAGGTAGAAGAGAATATTCAGTATAAATGAGTTAACAACATTTAATATATACTATCAAGTATTTTTGACTGAATGTACATAGCTGTGTTAAGTAGTCAAAAGTAGTAACTTATAGGCCCAACGTGGCCGGGTGTTGTTAAATGTCTTTAAAATATGCGTTTATATATGTGTACATAACACAGTATCACTATAATAAACTTACTTACTTACTTATATATACAATGTACAGTAAGAGCCTATCTAACATGCAAGCAATTTACACCCATGATCAGCCTACGAATTCATGGTCTGACCAGAGGTTATGCCAATTAATGGCTATTGTTGAACATATCAGCGAACGGTAAATGCTCTGATTGCACGGAAGCACAAGCTGGTCTAGTGGGAGCTGGTCTTGCAGATCGCATAGTGGTTTAGTGTCTTCTCACTAATTTACGAATCAACTCAAAAGCTGTTATTAGTTCGTACAGTTTTGAATCCGGAATACCATGAGCGAAACCGGAAGCGAAACACACATGTCGTCTCAGGGTTGGACGCAAAAGCAGGGGTGATATGTTATCACTGTCTCCTTGCAGATCGTACTCCAATTAACAGCTTTGATGTATTCCTCGGCATGTTGAATATGGTTTTACGTGGTTATCGCACAAACGAAAGTACCACTGACAAAATCTGACTATGACAATGTGGCGATGACAGTGCTATAACAATGTGGCAATGACAATGTGGCAATAACAGTGCTATGACAAAATGGCAATGACAATGTAGTTATACTTGACAAAACGTGATCACGATTCCCAGTAGAACGTTAGCATTTGTCGATTCTAGAAAGTCTGGTAACTACTAATTCGTCACTCTCCATCATGCACAAATACTAGAAACAAGTGGCAATATGCTATGGGTTTTAAAATTTATACCTTTGATGAAGTTCGAAAGGAATATGTTAACTTTAAAATGTAATTATGTTTTTTTTGTTTTTTTGTTTTTTTTGTTTGTTTTTTTTTTGTTTTTTTTTGTTTTTTTTTTTTTTTTTTTTGTTTAAAAAAAGATAGGTATCTTATGAAAGCTATACATACGCCAGGGAATCGAAAATAAAGTATAAAGACCGATCGACTTGGGCCATAAACAATAACATGTACATGAAAATAAAATAACTGGGCTTTCAATATCAGTCGGAAAGATTGTGTTGCTCCGGTGCGTGTTTCTGTGCTATGTTCTCAAATATGTACCTTAAAATTACTTTTGTGTCTAATTTCTTATGCAATTTCTATAGTAAACTGATGTTGTGAATGTTTTGTAATCAAACAGTTTTATGTTGCTTTTCATCAATAATTTTAATTACTGATGGATCACAATAATGGTGTCAACATTTCAGAAAAGATCAACAGGTTCCACTAAGTCAACATTTCTGTCGACTCTATTGAACTGTTGAGTTTTCTCGGTCAGACTAGCCAACTTCGGCCTATTAGACCCAATCAGTGACCCTTTTATAAATTTTCTTAAAATCCCAGAATGAAGAACACAAATAATTAAATAAATAAATCAATACCGACTTTTGTTGATATCTATTCATTTTACTATGGGAAATTATAATATCGGACGTGTTATAAAGCAGTGGCCACAATATAAAGTTTTGGTGCCAAGGTGGAGACAACAAATATTTTGCAGTGCATCATGACAAAGCTTGAATTTTTATTTTTCTGGCTAAAGTGGAAGGCAAAAAAAAAAAAAAAAGAAAAAAGACTCTATGAAAGACGCTAAAAGCAGAGAAAACATATGGCGATTTAAAATTCTTTTGTTGTAAGTTGGTGTCATAATGCCCCATTTAGGGATATTTACCTGTTCTTTTCTGTAAAACAGGCGTATTTAGAAAAAAAAAACAAATACCCTAAATAAAGGAAAGTAACAAGCTATGCTCTAGTGTGTTCATGTGTGGTAAACATATCATGCGGTACTGGTTATCCATCCTCGATTTGATGAGAATTGAGAGATAGCAAATCAGTCAGCGCACGACAAAACCTACAAGTATACTTGTGCGACTAGCGAAGACTCAGATCAGCCTGCGCATCTGCGCAGTCTGATCAGAGTCTTAGCTGATAGCATGTGCCTTCTATGGCCTCCGGGCTATGCGAAGAGGGATAACAAGAACCTTTACCATACTAGGTGGATGTACAGGCTGATCAGGTTCTTTGCTGGTCACACAGGTCTTAATCTTGGCTTTGTCGTGCACTGGCTCAAATAATATAGCAAAAAGAGTGTTGACGTTTATTAAGTGGACATGCACTTAGCTAAGGAAAGTAAATACACTTGGCAAATTATACGCCATTTTGCACAAAGGAGATATCTTCTGTGTCTGTCTGTTTGGCTACCTGCACACATTCGAAAACGGGCTCTCTAAACTCAAAAAAAAATTGTCCTTGTGTCAATTGTTTCCTGTAAGGGTAGACACCGTCTCAGACGGAGACAATATTAGTACGTGATCAAAATGCCTGCCATTGTTGGAATGTTGCACTGTAACGACTGTCACAATGTGTAAAGTTTAAGTCAAACATACATATAGACCCGTCATGAACAGACTGATTCCAGCCACATTTGGTATCCTTTTGTAGTCTATATGTCCAAGTGATCCCCGTTTCAGACTTATATGTTAAATACATTTCTCTTACTGATTATTTCAAAAGTTTAGTTTTAGGTGTTAAATGGACTTACATGCATATTTTTAGTACTCGATGAGATGTTTGTGCAATATACTGCTCCATCATCGGCCAAACAATGTGCCCTTCTGCAAAACACACGAGAAATCGGTAAAAAGCGACTGAGATCTGAAAACTGTGATAAAAGACATAATTACGTTTGCGTGTATTGTAAGTATTTAACAATATTATAACCGTAAAGAAACGTCTTGTAAGATCATATTTTATCAACCCTCTCTTAAACACACACACACACACACACACACACACACACACACACACACACACACACACACACAGTCAGACACAGTTAAACTTAATCTGCTGCTTTTGAATGTTTGATTTGTCTGCGTTCCCCCAGGAAGTAATTTTTATAATAATTTTCCTCGCAACAGTTCCGTTGAGAAGAGGTCGAATTGTCGGTTTACCGATTATTATTAACTGTGACCATCCATCGTCTGGTTGCCACTTTGTTTTCTTTAAAAGTTTTCTTCGCAACAGTTCCGTAAAGTGGGGGTTGAATAGAGGGTTTACCGAATGGTGCTTACTGTGGCTATTCGACCCATTGGTGCGATTTTTTTTTTTTTTTTTTTTTTTTTTTTTTTTTTTTTTGTTACGAAAGAGGCTTGTTGATTCTTCCCCATGGAAATAGAGCTTTGTTATCGAGGCATTAAGTTCAACTTCTTGATGTTTAGAAGACTTACGAAATGTTGCTAATGGTTACTTTGATCATTTATAGAAATTCATTTTCCTCTGATACAGAGATCCCACTGCTGCATTTAAATTCATTATAATGTTATAACACGTGGGAAGACTTGATTGTGGTTTCATTCATTTAGCTAGAGCATTTCGTCAAGTCCGTGACTTTTAAATTCGAAATAACGTTTATAACTGCAGAACTGCTATAACACGGGTATCGGTATTATGAACATGCTAGATTATTTTTTCGTCATTCCGTTGTAGTTTTCAAACATAACATTGGCTTGAAATCAATTCTGAACAAGTTTTGTCGGCACCCGAAATGCATGGCAACCTAGTCTATAAATTCAGAAAAAATGCCAATAATGTTATTTTTTCTTCTTCAAACAGTTAAAATGATTGAAAGAGGATACAAAAAAGATAGGTTACAACATGAATGCATATTTGCTAACCCAGTTATGTTGATAACTTTGCTTCGCTGTCAGATTGCACGATGGTGAGTAAGACCGCAGACTGACTCACCGGTCCTTCCACAATCTTTATAAGAAGTGTCGCGCCTGCCTATAGTCTGTGGTTGAGGCCATGTGGGCCAAGTGGCGATTTTCTGTTGATCTATATTCTGATCGCCATTGTGTCCTTTTCTATGTAACATCGCACATAGAGATTATTTGTGTTTCGCAGAGATATTTCGCTAATATAGTTATGGTCCCTACGCGGACCGAACATTAAAAAAAGGTAAGAGAAACGTTTATATAGCTGCATCAGAATTAATGTGGAAATTTCTGTTTAAGAAAGGCTAGTTTAATCCCACAAGAACTTTTTTCTGTTAGTGTGCTGTTGTGGCTCATCGGGACCCAAGGTGGTTGGCTGACTATAAAGTGCGTTAAACCCCACGCATCCCGGTGGTTTATTCTACTGACTGTTCTAAGGCGGTGGTCAAGGTGTTAGTCTTACTTTTTGTTGCTTTGTGGTTCATTTTACGAGGCGACTTGTTTTAAGTCTTGTCTTGTGTTATTTTGTTCTTGTGTATTTCAGTCCTTTTCAGCATTGCGATTGCCTCGCTTGGGAAAGAGGGAGTTATTGTTAGATTGGCGCTTGTCTGGTTTTGTCTGTTTCCTCTATCTCTTGGTGTCTGGGAAGTGCTGCGGAT
The DNA here is from genome assembly GCA_964016985.1 of Anodontia alba. Lineage (NCBI taxonomy): Eukaryota > Metazoa > Mollusca > Bivalvia > Lucinida > Lucinidae > Anodontia > Anodontia alba. The sequence continues at coordinate 90,888,372 of OZ024831.1, forward strand.
TGTGATCGTGGCACTCCCTTGACTTTTCTTTTACCCTTTTTGTCTGTTCCTCTTCTCTTCTTCTATCGGTGTTTAGGAAAGGTTGTGTTTTGTTGTTATTGCCTGCCCCACTACATCGCTTAAATTAATGACTGTTAGTTGTAGTGACAGTTTCAAAACTAAAGACAAGGTACTAGAGCTGCCTGATCAAAGTATTAATTGTCCGCTAACAGAATCCTTAGACACTGCAACATATGTCGAAGAAAATAAATGTTCTGATCAGACTGCGCCCTTGAGCAAACCGAGTTTTATATTCACTATTTGGATATTGTATCATGTTCATTATCATGCGTTTTGCATAATATATTATCATATTGGTATTTCTAATGATACCTTATTACTGGCACTAATATTAATTTAAATCTTCCCTCCATACCAGAAGACAACAAACTAACTGTCTGAATCCAACCTCTTTATTATCAATGCAGTTTCCTTATTCTTATTATTAATATTTTTTAACAAATTCAAATTTGTGAGCATTGCCTATTTACAACTGTTAATAAATTGAATACTTATTCTCTACTTATTTGTAGATACACAGAGACAAGATGAATCCGACCAAGATGAAATGGTCCTTGATTTACGATTCATCACTCCTGGTGGGCATAAAGTGGAAATGAAATACGCGAGAGAAAAATGCAACGCTACATCAACAGTATTTGCTGGATGGGATGCAGTTAATTCAAGTTTTATACATCTAAATAACCCAGCATGGATAGACGTTTCAAGATATCTTGTTCCAAATATTCTAACTAATGGTATAAATTATCTTTGTTTCAGGCTCAAATGTTTGTGCCATCTTTCGTTTCGATGAATATATGTTTGGGCAATTAATATTGGTTTACATAATTAAATGATCACGAGTCCAAAATTAATCGAAAATAAAGTTGAATCGTTTGAGAACTCAAACACAAACGTTGATTTCCTGCTTTGAGCAATGTAGATTTTTTTAAACTTTCATCGTAATATAATTCTGTGTTTAAATATGATGCGCTTAGTACCTTAAACCAAATATATACATCTGATTTAAATGAAACTTTGTATAAAAGTTCCTATATGTACGATTTTTTCTTATTGCTATATGTACTCTCCAGTATAATTTAATGTTGTCAAATTTTCTCAGATCTTTTTCATGACGTCACTTATAATTTTAAATTCGATGAACGGACATCAGATTGCTGGATGTTTTGTAGGTAGTGTTCACTTCCGAAAAAGACAAACAGCCGAAAAATTAAAACTGTGTTTTGGCATATGTATTTGAATTTATACCAAACCTATAGGACATACATTGGGATATGAATCTTTCTATCGGACTGTTCAAAAGTACGTATTTATTCATTTTGTATTTTAAGTGCATCTTTTAACGGTTTGTTCTGATTTTCAGATTACAAAACATTTTCAAGGTCGTTCTTTTTTTTACCACATTAAACCGTATTGCCAAAAACATATAATTGTCAAAGGTATGACTTGTACGATAGATTTTGAAGCCAAAACATTTGCCACTCGTCAAGCTGTAGCCACATATCAACCGTTGTTAAATAAATACTTTAAATTTTAGGACATGTATGCTAGAGAGTTCAGTCGTCCGAATATTTTAGGCAAATACCCGAACAGTATTAGTCTATACGTATCATAAAATACGTGTTGCTTATATTTATTTTTTCCCACTACCAGTACTTGGGGGCTTCTCCAAGTAGAACCCCTAACCGTGGTGTATGCAACTATCATTGACTAGCGCATCCGCAAGACCAGTGTCTACACTGAATGCTAAAAGCATCAACCTTGAATATCCTATTATGGCAGCACCAACCGCCCCCACCCCCCCCCCCCCCCCACCTCAACCCCGCCTCGCCTAGATTCTTTTACAAATACGCGGACACATTAGCACTATTTGTATGTGTGTTCATGACTTTTTCACCTTTTTGCTAGGTGCTCACTTCTGCTGAAAAGAATGCTTACGCAAATTCTTATCTGTACACACACACACATGTTTAATATGTTTACTCAAAATCCAAATGCATATCAGTACCCACCAGTTGGTACCACAAAAAGCTACTTCGGCCTATTGTGTACTTTAGTAGAGTGTAAATTAAATTTTCTGGTCCCTTCAGATCATTTAGACCTTTGTTTATTTATTTATTTAAGTTATGAGTGTCTGAGAAGGCCTAATTTTAGTGTATGCTCATTTTTTTCGAGATTCTTTATTTTAAGATTCTTTACCAAATCTGGTACTAGGGCCATTTTGCAGTATTGCCGTATTTCACTTCAGTGTAATTCAGTGTTCAAAACTTAACGAAGTTGTTAGCTGACATGAATTTAAAATTTCTATTTTAAATATGGCAAATACATTGATATATATATATATATATATATATATATATATATATATATATATATATATATATATATATTTATATATATTATTTTTTTTTTTTTGTTCGTTTGTTTTGTTGAAAAAAAAAGAGTAGCTTTTATGGCTTTTGTAGTGCAAAATCTACTCACATTTTTGCAGAAAAAATATCAATGTATTTGAAAATGTTTCAGCTACAACAACTGACGGGTTTGTCATTAAAGTGCTCGTTAAGCTAACGATGCTTTGAACAACTCTGCCCTGGTCTTCTGTGATAATTGGACTACATGATTTTTTTTTTTTTTTTTGTAAATTTTTATCAGGGCTACTGATGAGGTTTAGATGGATAAAACTAGCTAATACTCATTCGACATTTTAGCTTGTTTCATTTTAATGTGTGTGTGTGTGTGTGTGTGTGTGTGTGTGTGTGTGTGTGTGTATGTGTGTGTGTGTGTGTGTGTGTGTGTGATGCTCTCCATGACCATTCCTTTTACATTCAATTCAATATGTCAGTGTCGCTACTGATTACATACATAAATATCATTGCTCACATGTGATATATTTTAAAATATGAAAATGAGAGAGAGAGAGAGAGAGAGAGAGAGAGAGAGAGAGAGAGAGAGAGAGAGGGTTTTCGTGACCTCACACAACAGTAGTAAGTAATGTAATTCTTTAGATTCGTTTTATTTTTCGGACAGGTCTCTGTTCATTATTTATGGAGAATTCATGCATTTTTAGGGGCGGCAAGTATGTCAAAATTGCTTTTGTCCCCGTGTGAAGTAAACTCTATTCTATAAGGCCACTCAATTAAACAAATTACTCCTGGAGGGAGCAGATTCTTTTATTATAGACTAGGCCATTTTTCCAAATGGATTTGCGTCCAGTAGAGCAAACATGGAGTCAGATTGTCGTATACCTTGGTGGATATGGCATAAAGTTTACCAAGTTTATCAGTTCTCCTTAAATATTCATGAATCAGATTATGACAGTTTTACTAAATGTGTACAGTATAGACACAATGGCTTGAAGACGGATGGCTCGTTTACCGTAGATAATTCTAACGAAGGTGTGGCTCAAACTACCCTTTTCAAAAAAAAAAAAAAAAAAAAAAAAAAAAAACTTTCCATACTCGAACAACTGAAGTTTTACTGTATATGATTGAAACTGTGTTTGTTTGTGTTGAGGTTTTACGGCCCAGTCAACCCAATGGGGTCATGTCGAGCGCGGTCAGTTTACCTAACCACACGTTTACTGGGCAGGCTTAGTCCTCTAAGCGGTTAACCAGTACTGTGCACATTCTTTCGCCAGAAACTGACAACTGCCCTTCTTGAATCAGCGGAAGGGAGAGAATGACCGTAGAAAATATTTCATGATCAATCTCCACGAAAGAATGTTGCCGACCTCGGCGGGGGTTGAACCCGCGACCTCCTGGTCTCCAGTCGGACGGCGCATCCAACTGAGCCACCGAGGCCGGATTGAAACTGTGTAGCACAATGTAATCTGAATAGAAGATATTCTGAATTTGCTTTCCTGAGTTACTCTTAATGTGTTATTTAGCCTTTATTAATATGTTCTGTTTCTGGTACATTTTATTAATATATTATAGCAGTAGAGAGTAACACACACTATATTATTGTATGATCGACAAATAATGAAAGTGCATAAATTTCCTGAATTGTTTGAGTGATGTAAACCCAAATAGTTTTTTTTATGTAGAACAATGTGATCCGTAGCTATATTACAGTATTGAACGAAATATTAAAAATCATTAATTTCCGCACCCGTTGATTCAGATTATCTTTAAGTTAATGAATCGAACATTTGTAATCACTGGGCAATATTATGATTGCGGTCAGTCTAAACGACGTCTATATGATGCATATACAGTATAACCTCAATGGTTCGAATCCGTTTACCCTGGATGATTCGAACTCTTTTTTCAGTCCCTACAATATCCTTCCAATAGCTCAAGAAAACAAATATTTAGGGATTTTTTTTAAAATTATATCATAGAATTGTATGTTGTGTGTACTCATTAGAATCGCCTCATCGAGGCGATTCTAATGAGTACACTCAACATACAATCATTGTGTAGAAAATCGAAAAGATTTCCCTAAATTATCGCTATTTGCTTCCTGAACTGGTACCATGAGTAACCCTCATTGGCTCGACCTACCCATGTCCATGGTCACAAAGATGTTCGAGCCATTGAAGTTCGACTGTAGTTGAGAAAAATATATCTACATTATTATTTTGTTACAGTTGTAATATGTAATTTAGACGGAGTTGTTTCATTGAGGTAAGGGAAAGGCGCTATTGAGTACGAACAATGTTAGACTAGTGTATTGTATAAATGCTGAACTATTACAACTGCAAACTGCAACAAAACTAAAATAATTATGTGATAAAGTTTACATTTATAAAATACACCAGTTACAAGAATATGTTTCACTTCCATGTACAGTAGCAGCTGAAATGTTGTTCGACCGATAGGATTTTATTCCAACCATTTGTTTGTGAATAATAATTGTTTTTTGTTCATTCATCCTTTATAGGCGTAGATGCAAGCTTTATTCCCCACTGGTGTATTGCAACAGTCAATAGCAATGATCAAGGGAGCTCATATATCGAAGATTGCTCTCGAAGACATAGTTTTGTTTGTGGAAAAGGTATTTGTTTTTATATTTGGTCCAAAAAGGAAAACGTGGCTCTGATCCAACTTAACAGCGTTAACAATTCCAACACTGTATGTGCAGAATCGAATTAAGCCGTTATGTTGAGAATGATAGGTAAATTATATGAAGAGAGAAGTTCTTCTAAAACGATAAGATGAGAAATGTGAGTTTAAGTAACAAGCTAATATTATCATATCAGAGCAAAAGAAATAATACTCGTATACTCTTTAATACGCATATTTTTCTTCGTTTGCACCGCAATCGGCCTACATAAATTCTTTACATAAATTCGAATTTCACACAAATTTTTGTTGTTTACTTTTTATTTAACAAACTATCGATTGAAAAGTCTATATGTAAAGCTGAATGTCAACTAGCGTAGATTCTGATGTGATTACTTATTATGAGCCGTCTTATCTAGATCTACGATGTTTGCAAAAGCCTATTATTATCGACTGTGGCAGTGAGAGAGTTAAGAACAGTGTATTTTGAACGAAATGCTTCACTAATATCGATATAATTACATGCTGATTTTGTACTTGTTGCGCGTACATCGTACTGGATAATTCAATTTTGTTCTTAATTAGTGTTTGCATTCTTTGTTGTTTGTCTAAACAATCCACAAAGTCTGCTTTTCATTTACGTTATAAAAAATTTCTCAGGACTGACAAAATTTGCGCAATTGGGATGTTACAGGGTGATCGCTCACGTTTCTAGTTATCTGGTAACATGTCTCTAGTAACTCAGCTGACTCTTGCACACAGCTGCACGCTAGTCACTAACAGCTTTGAAGGACAGCTCTACAGCATCTTTTTTGCATGATTGCTCTATTCCATTGAGATTATTGCCATCATGTTAAGGAAATGAAAGGTTGTGGTTCATACTGTTTAATAGTGAAACTGGTTTGGCCATTATGATGCATGTGCAACAAATATGATATCGACATGTAGGTACTGTGTGGTTATCCAGGTGGCTCAAAACTTAGTGTCTACACCATTAAATTGTAACCCGAGATAAGAAATACTATCTTGCCAGTATTTGGGCTTTGACAGTGAAACATAAAATGCGATATTCAAAAATTGTATATCTTCTACCTCTTTGTGTATATTCAAATATTATTTTATTACGAAAAAATAATAATGACGCCAGAAACTCACTTTTCCAGGAATGTGAAAATTACACACCGTTTCAGTTTTTTTGTTTTTTTTTTTTTGTTTTTTTTTTTATTTATTTATTATTTCCTTGCTATGCTCCATGTCTAAGTGTGTCCCTTCGGCCTCGAGTATTGACTCATCATCTGAATTGGCTACCGACCAATGAAAGTGTAGGCTTATGTGAAATTCTAATGATCACAAGCATTTCGCAGTGATTGTAACCCTTATATTTTAAAACTATTCGACTATGCTTCTCTAATATTAATCAACTCTAATTTATATGTGCGTGATTTAGGACACAATTATAGGGAGTCTGCTGACAGCCTTGCAACACAAAAAAGGCTGCTATTCCATCACGGTAAAATAATATAATTTAAAGTGAAAGGTTACAATATAATTTGATGGTTTCAGCTGAGAGAGACACAACAGTAAAGGACAACCCGTCTTTCTTTCCAGTTGCGGTGTGAGTATGAATGTTTCGCACGTTTACATTCACTTAAATGATAACGTTTAAAGTGTATTCCTTTTATGATAATAGCATACTGGCAGTGACACTCAGTATGTAAAAAATAATTTTTAGTTTTAGTCTAGTCATTGCAAACGGTTTCATTCATTACAAGAAACAACAATATAAATTAACGTTAAAAGCAACCGCTGTTGCTGTTGTTGTTGTTATATTACGGTGACGCGTAAAGCTGTCTATATGGAATGGCCTCTGCGTGACATGTGGATCAAGGTAAGCATGCACATGTACTTCCTCCTTTATTATGTATCTTAGAAATGAATGCATATGTATTAAGCTCTAAGGATACTTAGTATCTGCAGGATGTAGTTAGCAACGGTCAACAAATACGAATATAAACTTATTGCATGAAAATTATTTACTTAAGTACATTAAATTATGCGGTTAGACTCCCGCTTCTTTCAGGGTAACTGATATGTGTTCAAAGGAGGCAACTCGATCGGAATCGTTTAGCTTTCCTTCTAAAAGGACTCTTCTGGAAAACGAACGAATTTGTTAACCTAGGGATCAAAGCATTTCCTTTTAAGAAAATACCACTAAGCAAAATGTTCTTAAAATGCCAGAAGGCAGGCATGAAGTCAATATGTCATTTATTTTGTAGCAAATGACGAATAATCTGCCTAGTGTATACAGTCCCCTTAAATCAGTGATCTGTTATTAGATAGTCTTAAACAGACGAACATGGATTGTACATATTATACTTTTTTTTTTTTATATTATGCAGGCATTCGTCGTCTAGATCCATTCCAGAAACGACATCAGCAACCTTATTAGATTCTTCGGTAATCATACCTTCCTCATACTATGGTATGTTTAATAGCAAATGACATCATTACATGACAAGAATTTTTTTCGGCTACCAGTAGCATAGCAACTTTAGCATTAGCTATCAGAATGCTACCCTTGACTATGCACGAAATACTGCAAATTGATAATGTTGCGGTTTTACAACACGTTAATCCTTGTGGGTTATTTTGTGTCGTCTCCAAGAGAAATGGAGAAGAGAGATAGAAGAGATAGTAGAGGAGATGAAAGAGAGGGAATAAAGAGACAGATGAATGAAAGTGAAGAAACTAGAAATAAAAATGTCCCTATCTAGCCTCCCGCTGCATGGATAATAGGCCGCTCCCAACTGTAAGTGATTCTTAATTGGACGCCCCAGTGACGTAAGATAAACGACACAATTGCCTCACCTAACCACCCCTAAAATACTGAAAAAAGTAACATTTGGTAACAGCTGTCAAGTGCAAACTATGATGTCATATATCCGCAGGAACTTTACTGATGTTCACAATCGTCATTCTAAGAACTTTGTGTGTTTGTAGTTACTGTAGCTTACAACTTCAAAATTGTCTGCTGCTAATGTATAGCATATAATTTGAAATAGACAATCATACGTATAGTTAATGTAAACGGCTGGATTAGAGTTTGCATTATAGTGAATATTAATTTAATTTGTTGAATAAAGTACATCGCAATCTAATACATATCGTTTCTTGATGAAAAACAATTACTTATACATTAAGCGGCTTACCACTAATGTCGTTGACATTTTGACACTGACAAATTTCGACGACAGTGTCTTTTAGACGCGTGATGTTTGCCGACAGTTGACTCCGAACATTGATTAGGAATTACATTTCTTGATCGTTTCAATAATGACGTTACAGAGAATTGGGTAGTATTTTTTTTTTTTTTTTTTTTTTTTTTTTTTTTTGCTCATAAATGTTTCATCATCAAACGTAGTATGATAAGACTAAAGTATAAATATAAGACTTGACATCAACAGGTTTACTTCCAAGGAGTAGTGTAAAACACAAGGTTGTGTTTGTGTGGAAAAGTGGTTCCGTGAGGAGGCGGATCGTGTAATGATATATTTCACTATATTTCCCTGAGTCTTTAGTCATAATAAAGTAGTGAGACATATATTGCCGTAATTGTTTTGCACTGTTAATTAAAATGATACACCATTTATTACAGATACTGTGATTGTACCAGCAATTATAACAGCAACTTGCTCTTGTTTAGTCGTACTGACACTTTCTGTGGCGAGTGTATACTTACGGTTTGTAAAAGCTTAAACCTTATACAGAGAGAGAGAGATAGAGAGAGAGAGAGGGAGAGAGGAGGGGGGATGACAGGCAGACACACTGACAACGACATTATTTTAAACTATTCCGATTCCGATTTAAATGTTGCTTAATCGATCATAATTGGGTTCACAATACTGCATAATGTATATTCCAACATAAGTTTTCGATAGAGTAGAATTAGTGTTTTTCCTTCGGCTGGTCAACTGAGCAACTATTTTACAGATGAATGTCTGTTACTTATACGATAATAAGGAAGACAAGTCTCTGAAGTGTGCGAGACATTTATAATTCAAAGCCTCTATCCGAACCGAACAGCTGCGTCTCTTTCAACTGAAATCATGAAACATTGCATAAAAGTTTTGCTATATGCTTGGTTACCCTTAAGAAGTTTCATACATATTTGAGGTATACAGCTGTCAGCTTTCTAGAACAATGAAACAAAAATCTAAAGTAGTCAACTGACTGGCAGTAATAAAAATATGCTTACTATTCCAAAAAGGTAAGAGAAAAGTCCAGGGAGTGCCACAATCAAAAACCGCAGCCATTCCCAGACCCCAAGAAGAAGAGGAATCCGACAGATCTAAACAAACACAAACCGAACAAACGTACGAAAAGCACTAAGATTAGCTCTCTCTTCCCCAAGCGAGGTAATCGCAATACTAAAAGGACTGAAAAACACAAGAACAAAATGACACACGGAAAGACATACAACAAATCGCATCGTAGAATAAACCACAAAGCAACAAAGAGTAAGACTAACACCGGGACCACCGCGTTAGAACGGTCGGTAGAGCAAACCACCGGGAGGGGTGGCGGTGGGGGGGGGTTAAAGCACTTTTACTTTTATTACACTTTTTTTTACCAAGTTTGAATACGAATATGTTTTAAGCTGCTTGCTTAATATCTATCGAAGTGTGTTATAAATACATTTTTTTACTTAAAAAGTATATATCGAACATTCAAGCACTTAAGGCACCCTCTAAATTTCACCCCAGCCCCTTCCAAAAAAAAAAAAAAAAATAAAAAAAAAAAAAAAAAAAAAAAAAAAAAAAAAAAACATTATGACATTAAACATTTTAGGCACCAGAGTAAACCAAATGCTGTCTTGCCGTTATCCTCTAATGTTAATTTGCCCAATAGAAATAGGCTTTCATCCCTATGAGTCTCCAGATTTGTTTTTACGCTACTGGCGTATTCCGTTCTGGGCTTCTGCGTTGTATTACGTTTCTCGTTTCAGATACAGGAACTGGAGAAGTCGAAAACAGTCAACGAATCAGTCTATACCTTGCTCAAGTGTAGGAAATGTAAGGCATGCTAGTTTGCCAGAGAATGACATACATCACTTGTATAGCCATACCTATGACACAATCAAAGAAGACAGTGACTATTCCCAAATTAATTCTTTCAGAGAACTGGATACAGAGGAAACCACCATGGAGTCAACATTGAACTCGAACAGCCTCGTAAATATCGACCAATGTCAGAATTCTGACAGTAGTGGCATTACAGAAACTGTATTTGAAAAAGAATCAGACAAGTATTTTAAATTGAGTGTTAATTACACTGATCCTAAAGATTCCATAGAGGTTAGGAAACCTAAGCTAAACAATAAGAACTCTAATACGTCTTACACATATCCTTATGATTCTCTTACCAAACGGTAGCGCATACATATGTGAGGTGGTTTAGTCCAACTATTGCTATTTATTAAAATGATTGGATGTGCGTGGCGATTTTGGCGCCATTTTAAACATAGGAGACAACGTTAGTGTCGCCATGTTGGCGTTAATGCACACAAAACCAATTGTAAAAAGGAGTTTACACTAAAAGGAAAGAATTTGCTCTCAACGGCGGGAGGAGATGGAAGTTAATTCTCACTTTTTAGAGTAGAGGCCTGTTTAGAAAGAGGTAAATTCCTTGTGACAGAGTTGTTTCTCCATGAACGAGTAGCCCCTTCACTTATTGTTTTCAGTTTTCTTATGTTATGGCAATGATTATAATGAACCTTGGCATTCAATGCATCAGTTTGTTGAATAACAACATGAGCCACATTGTCCTAACATGGACGGAACAGACGAAGAGTTCACTTTTGAAAGAGCATCTCGTCATTTTCCAGTTAATTCTATAAATTTGTAAAAAGTATACACTGCATCATACATCTGTTGTTTGGTTATCCGAAAGGTACCAGGATCAGTTGTACTTCTGAAAAACAGACTCAATATCTATGGTGTCAAGAGCTGTCTGACGACCGTAAAAAGGTCTTCTGATATTTCATTATTATATAGTTTAATTTTACGATAATTTTGGATCACTGATTTCGTTCAAGTTTATCAGAACGCACGGTATTGCTTAAACCGGCGCAAAAGACATATAACATATAGCACAAATGCTCATGAAAAGATTCAATAAAACAGAGTCATCTATTGTCGGTCATTTACTCAAGTTTCAAGTTCTTTATGATCACTGAGTGCATTTGAATATATTCTAAGAAAGGTGCTCTGCTTAGACCGGTGCTAGAGGGTGTGGGGAGTCTTGTATACTACAGTACTACTCATGAATAAACACAATAAAAGTTGAAGTTATGTGATGGTCGTCTCAAACTACATCACTTAACTGTAGTTTTAGTGTACATTTGATCGTTTTGAACTTTAGGATTAACGACTCTATTTCTCCATTCAGAGTTACTCTGATACAGAGTACTGCTTATGGAATCCTGTATATGAACAAAAGTGTAAGAGAAAAGTCCAGGGAGTGCCACAATCACAAACCGCAGCCCTTCCCAGACACCAAGAGGAAGAGAAAACCGACAAATCCAAACATGCACAAATCGAACAAACGTATGAAAAGCACTAAGATTAGCTCTCTCTTCCCCAAGCGAGGTAATCGCAATGCTAAAAGGACTGAAAAACACAAGAACAAAATGACACAAGGTAAGACATAAAACAAATCGCCTCGTAGCATTAACCACAAAGCAACAAAGAGTAAGACTAACACCGCGACCACCGCCTTAGAACTGTCAGTAGATTAAACCACTTTCGCTTTGATTGTGGCACTCCCTGGACTTTTCTCTTACCTTTTTTTCAGTCCTTTAAGCATTGCGATTACCTTGCTTGCGGGAGAGAGCCAATATTAGCGTTTTTCGTACGTTTGTTTGATTTGTGGTTATTTGGTTTTGTTGATTTCCACTTCCTCTTTGTGTCTGGGAAGGGCTGCGGTTTGTGATTGTGGCACTCCCTGGACTTTTCTCTTATCTTTTTTTTTTGTGTGATTTGTTTTAAGCTTGTCTTATGTTATTTGCTTCTTGTGTTTTCAATCCTTTTAGCCCTGCAATTACCTCGCTTTGGGAAGAGAGAGTTAATCTAAGTGTTTGTTTCGTACATTTGTTCGATTTGCGCTTGTTTGGTGTTGTCTGTTTCCTCTTTCTGTTGGTGTCTGGGAAGGGCTGCGGCTTATGATTCTGGCACTCCCTGGACTTTTCTCTTTCCCTTTTCACTTGTTGCCCGTAATGGTTCATGGATGAGTTAGAATACCTCCACACGGACAGAACAAATTTATGTTTTTACCACTATGGAAGCTGAGGGCAAGGGATGGGATCTCGTAAAGCCAGCTTAAACTCCACTTGCCACGGTAACGCATTATTGTTCGAAGGCGGTTCTTTTACCTGTGGTACTGTTGTTAAGTTTAAGTTCTCTAAAGTTAGAGTAACACAGTTGCCATTTTTTTGGAAAAGTTACTAACTCTGTTTTCTATTTGTTCATTTTGTGGCTGCTTAATTGTATTTACCAGTCTTTTCCTTTAGTGTTGGGGCTTGATGTGGATCTGTTGTATCATTTCCTGAGTTAACTTATTTACTTTTCGTTCACAGATGTATTGTTTGCTTCCAAACAGTAAGTCTTTTAAAATCTAGCTACAGGGCTGTAACTAATGCTGTGACAACTTGTGGCCCGACCCCTTGCACTACAAATTGCAATAAATATGATTAAACTAGCAACACGCGATAGCCGTAAAATAAATCTCACCGTACATCCCTTTAAAGTATTTAATTTTCTAGTCTGTTTGCTTCACTGAGACATTTTGAATGATTCTGAAAGCATTTTAATGCTTTAACGAGTAAAGGAGGACATATTTTTTGTCTAATACAGCACTGCCCATGAATAGATTCAGTAAAACTGAGTTTGATTCCTTGTTTCATTGTGTGATCTCCCTCTTTTAGTATCAATAAATGCCACACAACCGTAGGTAATATTTTCGTTTCTAATATCGGGAAGTAGCTTCAGTTTTATGATTTCATTCGGTGGTTAAGTAATATGGAATAGATAGAGGCATTATTCAGAAATAGGGGGTCAGTCGAGCTATTCTCCAAGTTTCAACTTGGAACATAGTGGAGGTCTCAGGCATATTCTATACAAATGGTGTTGTCAAATATAGCACAAATAAAGGACTGACGTCCTATCATCATTTTGGTGGCTGTATTCTTTCCCATTAGGTCTCAAGCGAGTTTATTATTATTATTATTATTATTATTATTATTACTATTTAAAAAAAAGCGGGTAAAATATACTTGTTTCGCATCTTATATGCATATTTCGCCTCTTCTTTTGCAATTTCTGTTCCTTCTCCAGCCGAAAAACCATATGGATCTAGACATTACTAATTACTTAAGAAGTATCCGACAGTTATACTCTTAGAAAATAAAACAATTTCTCAGATTCACATCAAAACCACAAAGAGCTAGGTTATGATAAACGAGGGTTATTTCAAAAGATACTTGAATAAGGATATTTTTACCGTGGCAAAAAACACCATCGTGTACCATAAATGCTAGAAACAATTTCAGAAAGTTGATAGAATGGGCTGTCTATCGTAGGGGATGTTTGACAAAACGTCATAATGTTTCTATGAAGAACTGAGAGAAGGTATAGTAGTTTAACATTTAATGCAATATATATCAAAGATCAAATTTATCTTGAATATCCATGTGTGTTAAATGAACATTAACAATTATTATGCAAAATTAGATCTTTAAGGTACTTAAATAGATATTCTGACCGGAAATTGGGGGGAAAATCATAAAGTTCCTTGGCTTATAAATTTATCTAAATTAAGATGACATGTTTCATTTTTTAAAAAATAATAGATCCCATACCGTGTGACTATAATTCAGTTGTGACAAAATAGCCCTGAAATACGTATATGAATATGTATATGTATTTTAGAACTGGCAACTATACAAAATGTGGCATTACTTCCTGTTAATTTACAAACATTTGTGCAGACTTCCCCTAAATATTTAACAATTATTATACAGTCAGAGTTTTATGCATTTAATAAATAGAAAACAATGATTGGAAATTTGGGAAAAAAAGCATTTCCTCGGATTATAAATTTATCTAAATTAAAATGACGTGTATCATTTTTGTATGAGTTTTTTTATTATTATTTTATCTAGTTTTTTTTTTTTTTTTTTTTTTTTTTTTTTTTTTTAATTTCGAGACAATATCTCCCATATGTGCGAAAATAATCCAGCTGTTACAATATAACCCCCTGAAATATTTATAAGTGTTTCAGAACTGGCAACTATACAAAATTCGGCATTTCCTTCTGTTAATTTACCGCAGTTCGTGCAGGCTTACGCTAAAGATTAACAAGTTTATCTAATTGTTTCGATAGTCCCCGCTGCACTGTCAGATACACATAACAATTGAGACTATCGGAGCAGATAGTAGCCATATTGTAAGCAAAGCATTTCTGTTTCAAAATTTCCTTCCTTGTTACTGGCGCAGATATGCATACAAACGAATTTGAAACAATTAAATGAGGATCGAAATATTCGTTATTACAAATGCTTCATAAATTAGTCCGTATAAATGGTTTAGAGCATCAGCGCGTTCATATCCTGTTGAAAGCGTATTATTTCAGTGGTACACTATTTCATAAAATAATTGCATGTTTTGAAAATAATTTTTCGTAGTTTTTCGCCTTTATAGTTATGACAATGACAAAATGTCTCGTATAAAAGTCACAACAGTTCCATACAGTTATGAACAAAACATTTATACATTTTTCATCATGTTACTTGTTTAAATACTTAAAATGTTAATGGCATTCATTGGGACTGTTAGTTTAAGTAAACTATACGTGTTTTTTGATATATCTATAAATATAATTTTTTCGCAACATTTCTCTTTATTGAATCTTCAGTTGAAATCAACATTCGTCAGAGAAGGCCTAGAGCGCAGAAACAATTCAGGTATTAATTTACAACCTTTCAATTACACAGTAAACGCATATATGTCCATCGTGATTCTTTCTAACGACCACACGTACAATGTGACTAACTATCTTAGGCCATGTAACAAATATGCATGCTCTGCATATTATACAAAACCAATCAATTTTAAAGATTCTTATAGACTAGATCAGGTTCAGAATCAACAAATCTGTTTCAGGAAAAACATATCACAGATTATGTATCCTTGTTAACCAATTTAGGGCATATTAGTAGTAATAAACATCCTTAGGTTAATATGGAGCAATTGGATTATCCAAAGAAACATAAAACACCTCTTTCGTACGAAACTGCTTTCGCTACAGAATACCAGGCAATAATTTGTTTGGTCATTAAAAATTCTGATGAGGTGTTTATTAACATATTTTTTTGGTGCTCTATGAAACGTTGCGCCATAATCTAACAACAGAGAAACTTAGATAGAAATGAATGAGAATCGTTTGAAAAAGAAAGGCTCACATTATATTGCTTGTAAGAATAAGATGCATCATTTAATTCTGATTGCAAAAACAATTAAAAGGGGTATCTTTACAAAACGGTTGTGACGCATTTTTATACCTTTTACATTTCATTTTAATTAAATTAGGCACTAAGGTACACAGATTGTTTTGGGAATTCCGATGTACGAATTGTGCATTCCTTGTAGCAAATGCATTTTCGTATGGAACAGAGCTCATGATGTCTCTTTCGGATGATACACGAGCTGATATTATTGAAACCTTTAACTTTAGAAAAATTGTAGGTAAATCTAAGTTTTCGGAGCAATTCAGAAAACTTATTAATCGTTATAAAAGAATTGGCTATAGCCTGGATATTATGCGGCAGACTGCATGCCTAGTTGTCAACCCAATCATTGTTGATGGCTATGCTTCACTCTTTAATTGCACGACGGCGGATCGGGCTTCAGACTCAATGACGGCCTCTTCGTAAAACTTTAACCAGTGGGGTGGGGCTTGACGATATGTCTTAGGCTTGGCCCGCCGTGGTTCAACTATTGGTTTTCATTTACTCTGGCATACAGTAGAATTAGCCATGAGTACTCGTCTTTGTTTATTATAGTGATTAATTTGATTTTTATGTTTTTGCTTTGATGCATTGACTGAGTTGGGAGCCTTTATGCGAACCGAATTTTTATGTATTTTTGTATTAAGAGTAACATCGGGACCCAGGGTGAAGATAGCTAGCTGTAAAAGTGCTTTAACCCCCCCGGTGGTTTGCTCTACCGACCGTTGTAAGGCGGTGGTCCCGGTGTTAGTCTTACTCTTTGTTGCTTTGTGGTTTATTCTACGAGGCTATTTGTTGTATGTCTTTCCGTATGTCATTTTGTTCTTGTGTTTTTCAGTCCTTTTAGTATTGCGATTACCTCGCTTGCGGAAGAGAGAGCTAATGTTAGTGCTTTTTGTACGTTTGTTCGGTTTGTGCTTGTTTAGATTTGTCGGTTTCCTCTTCCTATTGGGGTCTGGGAATGGCTGCGGTTTGTAATTGTGGCACTCCCTGGACTTTTCTCTTACCTTTTTTAATATATTTAGAAGACCTTTTGAATATCATAAAACTTTAATTCAAAGAAATGGTCAATCATATTTCTCCTATTGAGATGCAGCCCAACAAAACTAAATCTACCAATACCGAAAACAAAGGTAAGAGAAAAATTCAGGGAGTGCCACAATTACAAACCGCAGCCTTTAATATATTTAGAAGACCTTTTGAACATCATAAAACTTTAATTCAAAGAAATGGTCACTCATATTTCTCCTATTGAGATGCAGCCCAACAAAACTAAATCTACCAATACCGAAAACAAAGGTAAGAGAAAAATTCAGGGAGTGCCACAATTACAAACCGCAGCCTTTCCCAGACCCCAGAGGAAGAGGAAACCGACAACACTCCAAACAAACACAAACCGAACAAACGTACGAAAAGCACTAAGATTAGCTCTTTCTTCCCCAAGCGAGGTAATCGCAATACTAAAAGGACTAAAAAACACAAGAACAAAATGACACATGGAAAGACATACAACAAATCGCCTCGTAGAATAAACCACAAAGCAACAAAGAGTAAGACCAACACCGGGACTAGCCTTAGAACGGTCAGTAGAGTAAACCACCGGGGGGTTCAAAGCACTTTTACAGCTAGCTAACTTCACCCTGGGTCCCGATGCTACTCTTAATACAGAAACACATAAAAATTCGGTTCGCATAAAGGCTCCCAACTCAGTCAATGTATCAAAGCGAAAACACAAAAATCAATTAATCACTATAATAAACAAAGACGAGTACTCATGGCTAATTCTACTGTATGCCAGAGTAAATGAAAACCAATAGTAGAACCACGGCGGGCCAAGCCAAAGACATATCGTCAAGTCCCAACCTTGAAGCCGAAGCCTTATCTTTTAATTTGCATTTATCAATTTCAAACGGCTTTATTCCATCCAAAATGTATGACAAACGTGATGAATATGCTTTTGACAAGGTTAATTTTTCTAGGTTTTTTTATGGCAAAGTTTCTCGAGCCCCTTCTAATAGTATTTGCATTTTTTCAAGTTATTCGATTTGCAAGAGTGTTTATTCATCTGGGTGATATCAATGCTGGTAAGAAAACTTTGACTGCCAAATTCTCCAACAGGAGTATCGGTATTATAAATTTCGTATAAATCCCGGAAAGAAAGTTTTATCGTCGACTCTACGGATTGATTTCTGAATACGATACCTTACTAAAACACTTCTGCTTCAAGGCCGATCGGAACTTGAATTGTAATGCATAAAAGAAGGTAAGAGAAAATTCCAGGGAGTGCCACATTCACAAACCGCAGCCCTTTTAGAAAAGGGCATAAGTTTAGAAAAGAAATGTAGGCACACCTGAACTGTCTGATCCGTTTAGTAAGATTGGCAAGTGTTATAAACGAAAGAGGTATAACACTGTCATAAAACAGTCTGCATGCTTAGCCGTTGACCCAATCACGTTTGACCACTTTGCTTACCTTATAAATTACACAGCGGTGAATCGGGGTCTAGGCAATGATAGCCTCGACTAAAAAAAAAAAACACACTATTCATTTCGATGATCTGGGACGGAGCTTTTCTGGCCGTTTCTCGGTCCACCATGGATTTCCAGGTTTTTCAACACGTTGTTTCTGCAGAGTCTTAGTTTTGCTTAATTATAGGCTTTATCTGTGATTTATTTGTTTCCCATTATGACTCACTGACATGTTTAAAGACTTCTACGCGGACAGAACAAATACTTGTGTTCACTACACTGGAAGCTGAAGACTAAGTTTGGAATCCCGTCCGGCTAGTTAGAGCCCTACCGTCACCAAACTTAAGTATCTTTACTGATCGTTTTAAGGCGGTACTTGCATTGTTTTACTTTTTGTTAAATATTCTACAGTGTTTCATTAACATATGTCCCAACGGGCACATAACGTTAATATAACGTCGCCTCAACGTCGATGCAATGCCATGACGTTGCATCGACGTTAAGCCGACGTTGTTTAAACGTCATGTGCCCGCTGGGGTGGGTCTTCTAACAACTGTGTCAGTTAAAGATTTAAATTTGGGTAACAGAGTTGCCACCATTTTGGGAAAGGGCTGCTAACTCTGCTTGCCATCTGTTCTTTTTGTGTTTTGTTTTTATCTGGTTTTCTCTTTGATGTTGAGAACTTGCTTTGGACCTTATCCTTGCTAGTTATGTGGTTCTTGCGTGTTTTGTTCAAAGGACATTGGCTTCTAGTATATAATTAGTAATATTAAAGACTCTTTCTATCAAGCATTATTTACTTTTATTTAAATGCGTTTGAGAAATATATTTAATCTGAAGCAACACACACTATATGTGTAGTTATAAAGGATATGACTATGAAGTAGTAAAAAGAGTAGAGTAATTTCATATTGCACATATTTGTTCTCGGAAAATGAATACGGTTGACTGAATACAATGGCAGAAAACTAAAACAAATAATTTTCTGTGTTTTTCTCTTGATGCAAGTGCATCTTATCATTATCAAGTTTGTCTTCCTAGTACACACTGTACAGCTATAAATTCAAGCTTTCATAAACATCAGTCTTGTTAGAATCAGCTCCGACACATCCTGAAAGACGGTAAACATAATCATCATATGCGCATAAACAATTAGAAACACATCATACTAGAACAGTCTTCAGGTATATGCAAAGTCCGCCTGGCCAGGCGTGGCTGTGGAATATAAAATGAGGTTGGAAATGTGTATTTTGATTTCTAATATATTCAGTCTAGACCTATTCTACGTGAAATACATATTTAGATCCCTAATCACGATCAGTCAAAACAGTTCCAAACAAATTTTCTTTTCCATGTCGCATATCATATGTAATATTGCTCTTAGCGTGGCTAAACAATATATGCGCTTACCTCTATATAAACCTCAGCTGACAAAATGGACCTTACAATATTCTGCAGGACTTTACAAAAATAAATATTTTCTAAATCTGTCAGAAATCGTATTTTTCATCGCCTTCAAATACTTTCTGTTTATGAGTAATACACAGTATTAAATCCTATCTCAACGATTCGTAGACACTTTGTTCAAAAGTCAAGTAATTGTCGCACCGGCAACCCTATCATCGGTGTAGTCATATTCTTCATATTTTTTTTTTTTTTTTTTTTTGTTGCCTTAGAAACAAAACGCCATAGCATACAAAAATAGGCATACTTAAAATATATATATATATATATATATATATATATATATATATATATATATATATATATATATATATATATATATATATATATATATATATATATATATATATATATATATATATATTACTCTTATTTGCGTTATAAGAGTCCCTGATAAAATGCAAATGAAATGTCATTAGTGTGGGTGAGACAATATTAGTCGAAAACATACGTATATTTTAAAAAAAAATACCTACCTTGTTTCATCGCACTGTACAGTCGGTCCTGTTTTTGTTTATCTAAGTCTTCGTAGGCCTTACTATCCTTCCTAAATGGTCAAGTATAAATGTAATTGAATTTCAATTAAACATGGGCAGGTGCAGCATAGATGTGGCAGCGATAGATGTCATGTCTATATAGACTAAATTATTTAAAACATAGGAACTATAATGCACAGTCTATATCGCGTCATTGCAAATCCCCAAATTGCAAGTTTGATTAAATTTTGCACAGTGGTTTCGGAGAAGATAGCGTGACGGACAGATGGACAGGCGATGGACTGACGGAAAAATCATGTTTCTCTCTCACAACCTTACCATGAGGGGAAGTAATGTAGCAAGTTTAGTTGAATTGCGCCCAGTGGATAAGGAGGAGATAAGGCGACGGACACATGGACAGACGATGGACGGAAAAAATCAATTTTGCTCTTACACGCCGTACCGTGAGGAAATATTATGTAGCAAGTTTGAATTCCTCCAAGTGGTTTTGGAGGAGATGGTGTGACGGACAGATGGACGGATGACAGACGCACGAACGGACGGAGGCACAAAAAAGTAATTATGCTCTCGCATTACCTTACTATGAAGGGAAGTGATGTGGTGTATAGTTGAATTCCATCCAGTTGGTGGAGAATGTAAATGAAACACTCATTAAAATGGTGCAATTTTGGTAAAAAAACACACAAAAAAAACAGATAAAAACAGATAAAAAGCTTAAACAGGTAGATACGTTAAAAATGTTTCAAATGTTCACATTGAGGTTGGCATTTAAACTATTCAGACTGTTCATATCTCAGAATATTCAACTGTTTTTTCGTTGTTTTTTTTTTTTTTTTTTTTTTTTGTTTTGTTTTTTCCGCTGACGGAAAACTTTGTGGTTTTCATGCAAAGCAAATTAAATGTCTATAGAAGAAGTCATGTACTCAAATATTGAAGGTTAGCATATATATCTTTAAGGATTGTTCCCGTTCTAAAAGTTATTTAAATATTTACATGCCGCCACATATGAGTATTTTCAGCGTCGGTATGTTTTCCATTAAAACAAACGTTCATCTCCGAATTTGCTTATTTATGTACTTTTACGGTGACTTAGTGTACAGATTTAGAAAACTTGTGGGAAAATCTAACTTTTCTGAGAATTTAGAAAACTAATTGATCGCTATAAAAGAATTGGCTAAAGCCTGGATATTATGCGGCAGCCTGCATGCCTAGTTATCACGTCAGTCATTGTCGATGACTATGCTGCACTCTTTAATTCTTTAAAAATGTTTCCGCTTCGTATTGGTGTCTGGAATGGGCTGCGGCTTGTTATTGTGGCACTCACTGGACTTTCTCTTATCATTTTTTTATCAATTATATACTCTTGATTAATGAATAAAACCCAACGTCAGCTAAAGTGCATGCCCCGCAAGAACTCATTTATATGAACATAGTGTCAAATATTACCAAACTATTTCCAACTGTTAACAAAGAAATTTGGCATCTGACATTTTTATTAGTTAGGTCTTGTAAATATTTACCCGCATGCCAATAAATTATCAAACAATTCCAAGCGGTTTAAAAAATACTGCGATGGTTACAAACTGATTACGGACAGACGATATGGCTAGGCGAGGCTTTTTATAAAGAAATCTGACATTTGATGAGTTCGTTGGTTAAATCTTGTCAATATGTGTCCGCATGCCAACTATTACCGATATATTTCAAGCAGTTTAAACTATAAAACGATTTTCACAAACTCACAAACAGATCATGGTCGGACAGACATATCTCGGCGAGGATATTGATCAAGAAAACTGGCATTTAATAATTTTATTGTTTAGGTCATGCCAATATGTATGTGCATGCCTAAAATTATCAAGTTAATCAAAGCAGTTTAAAAAAATATAGCGATTATTACAAACTGAATGCGGACGGACATGGTGATAATAGGGCACTCCTCCGAAATGTTCATTTTGGATGATTTTACTGCGGGTCTAGCAATTGTCAAATTAGATGTAATATTGATTATGAAATATAACTGACTGAACATGGATAGGCTAGAATCACAAATTTTTAGCTCGTCTAAATATCAGTTTGGAAGTACTCAAAGTATGAGAGTTATTTTTCAGCGTTATCCAACTGAAAACATCTTGACCTGCTGTCAGTCCTGTTACTGAGTGACAGTAGACCAAAGTCTGACGTCGGTATAAATACTAAGAGGTATTTATGTATGTATGTTGACATTTTATTATTTCAGTATACTAGGGATACATGTACCGTTTGCATTTTTGATCTTTTGTAATGGCAGCCATTGATTTAAGTTATATCTGCATTCATTAGTGAATCAGATGTCAAAGAAAAGTAAATTAAATGCCATCGTAGACTATGATTTGAACAGGCACTGGTCTATATTTGTCAGATCATAATTATTGGTCTCCGGCAAGGTTTCGCATGCAGTCTCTAATTATTATACGTAACATAAGGTTTTATTCGTTATGTTTATATTTTCAAACAATAATATTCTGTTTGAAAATACTGACATGACTTATGTGCATTGTTACTTCAAAGAAACACAAGAATATACGTGATTTCATTTTTTTTTTTTTTTTTTATTTTATTTCATTTATTTATTTATGTATTTATTTTTTTAAATATAATACAATCCTATCTGGGTTTTATTATCACTGAGAGGCTGCCAGGACCTTTCTATGCAACTCAACATCGTTTAAACATGTTGAAAATATTTCAAAAATGGCGAGTAAATTTTATGCTTCGTTTTATTTACTAATAACCGCACCAATAATTTACTATAATAAAATACTTTGCAAAAATGGATTTAGCAAGTCAGCAACATTTAACACTATATGCCTCCTACGCATAAAATCGTTTAGCCAGAAACTGACTACGATATGTATCTAAGATACAATTTCTATGTTAACAATAACATTTGTAATGGAAGCTTTTTAAACTAAATTTAAAGAGAGAGAGAGAGAGAGAGAGAGAGAGAGAGCCAGGCAGACACAGAGAGAGAGACTAAAATTTAGAGAGAGAGAGAGAGAGAGTTACAAAAGTAATGAAAATAAGCAATACAATGTTAGATTCATTGCAAACTGATACCTGATCTGGTGGTCATCTGAACCAACATTTAGTGATGCATATTGGCCCGAATGGCCAATTTCACTTTTCAATTCTTCATACTGCTCTGTCTCTTGTCTGTGAAAGAAGTACACTGTTTTTCATAAGAACTAGGGGATAAGTATAAAACACAATGACAATGAAGCGCTAGATTCGTAAACTTTATTTGCATAGTTAATCTTTTAACCAGCTTCTCAACAAAAAGAAAAATGAAATACAAATAGATTTCTGGTTTTGTACAGTTTTATAGCTCATACTGTAAAGTGCGCTTTAAGTTTTAGACAGCATTCTCATTTGCATTTCTGAGGTGTTTGAAAAAGTAGGAAGTTAAGGAATAGTCTAATCAACTTTTGAGCTGTTAAATGCACTTCCAAAAGTCATGTATACACTAGTGCTGCAAGTAAAAGCAAAAAATACTCTGATAACAGATTTATGATTTTCAGTATTGCGAATGAAATTATAAGAGTAAAACCTTGCTCTACTAATAAATTTACAAAAAAAAAAACTACATGTACCAATACTGAAAAACTCACCTTTCTATCTGACTGGTTGCTTCCGACATATTTGACTGATTCGCTGTAAAAGAGATAGAGACAAATTCTCATCAAAATTACGAGGAAGGGGATACAAATTTCGTTGATATCTTAAACAACTACATAAAAGTTAAGAGAAAAGTCCAGAGGTTGCCACAATCACAAACCGCAGCCCTTCCCAGACCCCAAGAGAAAGAGGAAACCGACAAATCTAAACAAGCACAAACCGAACAAACATACGAAAAGCACTAAGATTAGCTCTCTCTTCTCCAAGCGAGGTAATCGCAATACTATAGGGACTGAAAAACACAAGAACAAAATGACACACGGAAAGACATACAACAAATCGCCTCGTAGAATACCACAAAGCAACAAAGAGTAAGACTAACTACTAACTTTCTTTGCTTCAACATTTAATGCTTTTAACAGTAACGACCCTTCCCTTGAACGCACGTTTCCCATCTTACAGGCGCGAAACACGTGACATCTCCCATATTTTGTTTTTACAGCTAAAACTGTCCCCTTAAGTTTTGTCTCCGTAGACTATCCTTCATTATAGGAAAACCGGAAATCAAATTTAGCAGGGTCTGGGCTATAAGGTTGATACGGCAGCAATTTTATGACAATTTCGTCAACAGTTTATCTTATAATATGACTAGCGAGACAAGACGCGTTATCGTGGTGTAGAATTATTTCTGACTGTATCAGAGACGGGCGCCTTCTCAAGTACAATTTAATTCTCAGTAATTTAGCATAATTGTCTTCTTAGCTATCACGTGAGTTAAGATAATTCTTCGTATATCGTAGACTACCATGCATACGACCTCTGCTCAGGTTTAGTAAGGACGGCTTTCGTGGGTAAGGGTTTTCCCTTAGTATGCTTCCAAACTGAGATCTGGCGTTTTCTTCAAGCTCAAATAAACGAACCCACATTTCATCACGTCACTATTCTAGGGAGGAACATATCGCCTTTTTCCGCATAACGTTTGCTTTATTGACGAGGCTTTATTACCCTATCACGTATCTGGCTTGAAGTTAGATTCCAAAGTACCCACTTTGCTGACAAAAGTCCTGGACGGCTGCTGTATTTAAAGTCAAATGCGTCCTATATATCACGAAAATTAACAAAAATCTTCCTTAACAACAGTTTTATCTCACAAATACCTGAGTGGCATTTAACCATTTTTTTTTTTTTTTTTTTTTTTTTTTTTTAGGTTTGACGTTAAATGTTTAAGGTTTGACGTTAAATGTCGGTCTTTTCTGAGGTCATTTTTTTACTGTCTCTACCTTCGCTAAAACGATTAATCCACTTGTAAATAGCAGGTTCTATTAGGCGCTTGTTCCCGTAAATTTTCCGAGAAAATGAAGAATTTGATGACAGTGCGCAAGTTGCTAAGAACGTCGTCCGACATTCTGACAAACGCAATATACGTCAGAAACACTCTGTTACAAATGGGACATAAATAGCTACCTACCCGATGGGATATTTTGATCTTTCATATTGAAGAAATTGTTTCTGGTCGAGGTTCTAAAATATACAAGATACGAAAAAAAATAGATCTGAGTGAAGCAAACAGATTAAACACGTGAATTTGCGCATGTGTGCGCATATGTTTATTTACATATTTTTATTGTTTAAAATGGCGGATACACAATATCTTTACTGAAAATCTTTGTGGCTAATTAACAGTAGCATTGACTTCTTTTTGTTTTGTTTTGTTTTCCTCATATTCATTGGGCGTACCATTCTAGTGAAACTTTAGGTGTTTTAAATGTGTGAAGTTTTAAACCAGTATACGGATGTCTCACCAAACTAAACAAAGGCAGAATGTTCCTAAGAAAATAAAGAGCCATTATGCCTTTTTTAGTTAGGTCGGAGGACAAGGTTAACACTGTTCAATGTTATAAAAGTATAAAATGTGGCTCCAGGAACGTCAAGAATTCACTGTGAAGCTGACTGCTACATAACTGTAAGGCAAATTCGTAGACGTGTCAATCGGATAATTAGCATTGTTTGATATTTATGTCATACTCCCGCACATGTAGATGTGTTTCCCTGTAACCTCAGTTTACGCCAAATGATTTGTTGTCCTGCCAAACATACGATATGATCATTTCTTTCAGGCTACATCTACACTGTTTACCATCGTTTAACAGTGCCAGGATTTTAATGTGTCTATAACTATCAAAAATAGCGTCATGTCCGAAGCTTTTGGAATTTTTGAGCACAGAACTCATGTCCAGTTCTCCAACTGACCGTTCCATGGTTGTCCCTGTCTTTTGTGCTTCAGAGGTTGCAAATGCGGCGTCTGTTTTGCATTATTTTATTTCCTCACCTCTCCTACTTTTGGTACCTCGGGAAGGGTGTTTCTCGGATTTTTATATATGGCGCACCATACAAAGCGCTGTGTAGCATAATTTATAATTTGCGACGTCGTAGTGCTTTGTAGCCGAAGCAAGATAAGCAGGTTTACCTTTAGAGCTCATTGCATGAACTGTCCTGATTACTTTACTTGTGTTAAATTCGTCCTTTACTTGTGTTATTCGTCCTAGATTATAAATGGCTTATATTATTATTAATGTCTCCTAACCAGTCTACTACTTTATTTACAATTCTCTCATGTTACTTCTACAATTACGCATTCAGGAAACCTTATCGTTTCGGCGCCAACGTTTGCTTTGGCATTCTGGTATACTTTTTTTTCCATTACTGGAGTCAAATTTTCCTACCGCCCGCATATATAAACGTGGTTAACCAAAATGGTGTTACCATCACGATACACAGCTTTCCTTAGGTACCGAAAGTAGAGGTGAATGGCAATGATAAGCCATCATGGCAATGTTGCACAAGCCGATATACAAAAAAGTAGAACTGCAACAGGATAACCACTTTGGAACGGCCTCGGTGGCTCAGTTGGATGCGCCGTCCGACTAGAGACCAGGAGGTCTCGGGTTCAACCCCCGCCGAGGTCGGCAACATTCTTTCGTGGAGATTAATCATGAAATATTTTCTACGGTCATTCTCTCCCTGCCGCTGATGTTGTCAGTTTCTGGCGAAAGAATGTGCACAATACTGGTTAACCGCTTAGAGGACTAAGCCTGCCCAGTAAACTTGTGGTTAGGTAAACTGACTGCGCTCGACATGACCCCATTGGGTTGACTGGGCCGTAAAACCTCAACACAAACAAACAAACTGTCAACAGATATAACTACTGAATGGCTTAACGATTTTTACTTTTTTCACAAACACATTCTCGCTCTTAACCATGATAATAACAAAACTGCAATGAAAAAAAGAGAAGGACTCGATGACAAGATGATATAAAAAGACACTCCCAGGTTGAACCGCGATGGAAACGACCAACGGCATCTATAGCCAGACGCCAACCGCCTGAAACAGATTTCCGAACGAGTCTCAGTCAGTCAAATTCTACTCTTAGTCGTGCAAATCAGGAGGCAAACAAAATTGTCAATAATAATTGGGTTAAAACCACGTGTGCGTTTCTCAAATGCATATTGAGTAATCCTTTTTAGAATGATTATTACAGTTTATCTCCATGGGATACAGCTTCTTTATTGGTCGGGTTGTGAACCCTCCTTTAGTTCGAAATCGGACTGTTGCCAACATTAATTCGGAGTTACGATAAAAGAAAATCATTTAGATTTTGATCTAGATCAAAAACGTGAGACTACGTGAAATTTATATAGTCTGTCAGATGCCACATTCTATGATTGTATTTATATCATTTATCAATTTATTAAACTTTCTTGGATGAAACATGTTTTTTTTTTTTTTTTTTTTTTTTTTTTTTTTTGTTTTGTTTTGTTTTTTTCCTAAGGAATATGGAGTTTTAAGCCATTATATATCTCCTTTGACATCCTCCTTCCCAGCTGAGAGTGAAGTCAAGACATGCAATGGGCTCATCAGTGACTTACCAGTGAATAACACAGACGTCCGGTCAGGAAATGCTCACCTGATATGATATCGAACAAAATATAATTTGTCTTTTCATTTAATCCGACCTAACGGAACATGCTTTACACTGGGTAAAACTCGCACTTCAGTTTCATTTTTGAATTCAGTTTTAAAAGACCTAGCTTTCTGGAACCGTTGGCAATTCCATATTCTGGATAATATGCTTTGAGACACATCTTAGATGGCAGCAACACGACTTTGAGAGCCGCCAGTGTCCAACAGTCCGACGCTGCAAATCATTTATGCGACACTTAAACCATTTCTTGGCTGCTTCCTGGCCATTTTCAAGTTTCAGACATCAAATAAAATTGATAACAAGCACAAAAAAATAAACAAATAAATAAAATAAGAATAAAAAAATAATAATAAATAAATAAACAAATATAAAATAATATAAAATTTAAACATTCATTTAATGTCTTTATTGTAAAGCTGAATACATAAAAAGTTATCCCTATCACACTTTTGATAATATGTATATATACGAGCAATATAGCTAAGCAGTGCACAGAGGGCATAAAAAAGATATATACATACATAAAGTAAAGCATCCAACAGAATAAAATATCATTGCTAAGTATTATCTACAAATATACAAATGTACACTAACCAATATTTTCTGTTTAGATAAACATTAGGTATCAAACTTGCGGAATGAAATTTTATGGGTTATATGCTTCGTTGGTTTCGGGGTCACTGACCTGCTGAACAGCGTTCTGTTTAACCCAGGGCTTTAAGGCGAGAATAGTATTTCAAATTTAATAGGATTGATGCCATCTTTAATTGCACGCCGGTTTGTAGGCTGCAGAATGCATGACGGCTCCATTATATTTTTATACAAGGCTGTTTTCCTATCTTATTTCTCTGTAGTCGGTATATATATATATATATATATATATATATATATATATATATATATATATATATATATATATATATATATATATATATATATATATATATATAATAGAAGGATTAAGGGGGATCTGAAACCAAAGTAGGCCGACAACAATGAATGGGCCGACAAAAGAAAGCGATTGCAGGCGCCTATCTTCTGAAACAGATTACTGAAAGAGCCGTCTTTGAGTCCGAAGTCTATGAATAATTAATTGATATTGTTATCTATGTTGATCTATATAATACAATATGCCAAGTTGGAACTGTATCAGGACTATGAACTAGGGTTAAACGTTTCTCAGACTTCTTCAAGAATGGATGTCCCTATAAACAGGTTAAAGTCCCCACTTCTTTATTGTTGACTGTCTTAAAAT
Organism: Anodontia alba; assembly: GCA_964016985.1. Lineage (NCBI taxonomy): Eukaryota > Metazoa > Mollusca > Bivalvia > Lucinida > Lucinidae > Anodontia > Anodontia alba. The sequence continues at coordinate 90,917,326 of OZ024831.1, forward strand.
ATAAGTGGATATACCTAGGAATATCTCAAAGCACCTCCCTCACAAGGTACCAGTGGGAGAGATAAACCACAAATAATAACAAAACAAATGCCACATATAAAAGTACAGACGCACAAACTGCAACAACTGCAACGGTGGGATATCCTTGGAACAGTCAGTAGGAAAACTACTTTTGGTCTTTGAGCAGTTTTACTCGCGTGAAATCTCACCCTTATTTCTGGTGCAGCTCCAATATACAAATATATGTTCGGTTCGCATAGCGGTCCTCAACCTTAACCGTGAAACATTACAGTGAAACACATATAATTAATACTCACTGTGATGAAAAAGGCAAGGGGCTCAATAACAATCTGAAGCCATACAGAAAATACTTACAGATATGTGATAGATTTTGCGATTTATTTGTTTTTACAATTATCCACTTACCTTTTGGACTTCCTTTGCTGAACTAAAACAAAAAAAAAAGCTTTAAGTTTATTTATATAAAGAAATGCGTAACCCCAGCTAGCATTCTACGTAAATCTACATCGGGCCGTCATCGGCCCGTCAGCTACCCTGACGGGCCGATGACGGCCCGATATAGATTTACGTTGAATGCTGACTGGGACGCTTGCACGCGTTCTAGAAAAGCATTCATTATACAACAAGTTATACGTAACGAAATAGACTTGGGTATGGACATGCGCAAAACAAATGTAAACAGATTACATAATTTATAACTATAACCAGCTCATATAAGATATAATACTGTTAAAGGATTATGATCACATTGACGACTTGAGATATTGTTAATGTTGAAAATTTTACAAAACTAATAAAAACTCTCCTGTATATTTACGGTAGCGAAAACTACGTGTTTAATTAACTGCGTTGTTGTGCACAAAACAATATGAGTGCAAAGATCTTATCCTTATTTCGCGGTAAACTCGTTTACGAATCGTTTGACTCTAACAAATTGTATTATTATATATTACTGTGTACGGTAAACGTTCATTACGTATTGTATTATATCATTTTCGCAGTATAGAATATATACATCAAGCAAAAATCATCAATGTCGCACTTACAGATATTACGTAAATGGGTCAAAAAAAATGCCAAACCTTACTGTAATTTTTACCTGAAAATGTACATTAATCTGGTATAAGAGACAAAGACAAAATTTAATCTAATAAAGAAAAGAACAATAGACTTAAAGGTAATCAATACACTATACGGAGGGGCAAAATTGTCTCTCGTTTGTCACCTTTTTCCAATGGGTTCTGATGTGAAACAAATCAAACAAGAAGTCAAAAAAGTTTTGTTTTTTTTGTTTGTTTGTTTGTTTTTTTGTTTTTTTTTTTGTTTTTTTATTTCTCCTTTATAAAAATAAATGGAAAGTCTAGTACGTGTTTCAAGTTTTCTTTGACATACCTTTTCTGAAGAAGAACAAAATAATTAGTACGCCAACGACACATACACCAAATCCTATGATTCCTCCAATTACGCCAGTGGTTATGATGTTGCTGGAGATTTCCTTGTGATTTTCTGTATCACCTGTAAAATCAATTTTGGACTCGAATTAAAACTAATCTTTTTTAAATCGACGACGCTTGCAGGGTAAGCTAGAAAATGAAAGCTATCTGTCTATGCCACGCCACCCGTTAGCAGACTATTAAGTTTTAACCAATCTTAGACTTCTTGGCACGCATGCCTGCCGATAGTTACGCACCCCACAGCCTAACACATGAGATGAAGTAATCTGACAAAAACTGTCGTTTACGCATACATCAGCCCAAGGATCAGAAATAAATTACTGTAATAACTCGGCAGACTGCATGCTTAGGCATCAACCCAATCATTGTTGACGGCCATGTTTCACTCTTTAATTGCACGACGGCGGTTCGGGCCTCAGACTCAATTACGGCCTCTTCGTAAAACTTTAACCAGTGGGTTGAGGCTTGGCGATATGTCTTTGACTTGGTCCGCCGTGGTTCAACTAATGGTTTTCATTTACTCCAGCACACAATAGAATTGCCATGAGTACCAGTCTTTGTTTAGCATACTGATTAATTTGATTGTTATGCTTTCGCTTTGATGCATTGACTGGGTTAGGAGCCTTTATTCGAATTGTTATGTATTTCTGTAAAAAAAGAGTAGCATCGGGACCCAGGGTGAGGTTGGCTGGCCGTAAAAGTGCTTTAAACCCCCCACGGTTTATTCTACTGACCGTTCTAAGGCGGTGGTACTGGTGTTAGTCTTACTCTTTTTTGCTTTGTGGTTTATTGTGCGAGGCTATTTGTTTCAAGTTTTGCCTTGTGTTATTTTGTTATTGAATTTTCAGTCCTGTTAGCATTTCGATTATCTCGCTTGAAGAAGAGAAAGCTAATCTTAGAGCTATTTGTACGATTGTTCGTTTTGCGCTTATTTGGTTTTGTCCGTTTTCTCTTCCTCTTTGTGTCTCGGATAGGCTACGGCTTGTGATTGTGGCACTCCCTGGACTTTTCTCTTACCTTTTCTTGTTCTTCGAACATTTAGATTATGGTGCAGCTCCACCTTTCAAAACAACAATAGTTCAAGCATATCATAGAGGAATCGGAAGGTTTCTGAAATGGCTATAATGTGTTACAAAGGAGGTCGCACGTACTACATTAGGTAAACAAATATACAAAAAAAACTTGTTTTTCAAAAATCGACGCCACGAATGCGACGACATATCAGAAATAAAACAAATGGGTGTCAGCACCCTACAAAAGTCAATTAGACTAATCTTCTAAAAACTGTCACTGTTTATTAGATTAGGTAATATACGGTTATGCGACTGTCTGCTACTAACTTCTGGATGATTTAACCTTCTTTTAGCAAAATATGTCATCATAATCTGTCTCATCTGTTTTTGAGCAACATTAGTTGTAATAATAATAATAATAATAATAATCCACTTTATTTATAGAGGGCAACACATTTAGTAATCTAGTACTAATCTTCCACGTGGCCCTCATTTTTCCTGGGTAGAAACCAGTACTAAGCAATTTGGATAAAGTCTCTTGCTCAAGGAAACAACACTTACTATTAGTGGGTATCGAACCCGGTACCTCTCGATCTCGAGTCCGATGCTTTACCACTGCACAGTTTGATTCAGGGAAACCTTGTACTAATAAATAATAAAAACTAGACACCGTTTGCAAAATACCGTACAACCAAAAGTATACGTAATCCTAAAAGTTACAATTATCTTCCTTTGAACGGAGACATCCAATAATAACAGTAAATCAAATGTCAGCTGTTTATGCAAGAAATTGATAAGAAAGTGGCATAGCTCTGCAAACGCAACCTTATCGTAAAAATATACAGGAATGATGATTTTTTTATGAAAGAAACATTTCAGGAACCTTATATAAAAACGATCTTCAGTTAGAGTTAGTACAAATTATCATCAACCTCAAAAGTAGCATTACATCGTCAATAGGAATGCAGGATAATCTAACAATACCCCAAATGGTGATACACCAAACAATACCTGCTTACCAAAGGTGAGCTCTCTGTGTTGACATGTTCTAAAGCTTAATGAACTTTGACCTGACAGAAATTAATTTATCTACATCCCAACAATAAGCTGCACATCTCTTATGTTATGGCATTTGTGTGTTTTTGAATAGTAGAATTACAAATTATAAATTGTATGCCCACTTGATGAATCATAATGCCGTTCGAACAGTGATCGTTATGTGTTTAGTGTCGATAAATAACGTTATTGATTTTATCAGCTTCTGTTTATTTTATCTAGTTTTGCTAGTCCATTTGGTCTGTTCAACGTACTGTATTCCACAGTTTTAGCATTACATGTCAGAATATAAACAATTGCTTAGAATACATATCTAAATAAATCGTATTGTTGATATTTAACCGGCTTAACATCATTGTTTTACATATATATATATATATATATATATATATATATATATATATATATATATATATATATATATATATATATATATATATATATACTGGACACAGAACAGGTATAGAAATCATACCGCGTATGGCTGCTGTTGTATTTCCACTGGTCATTTTGTAGTCACCTACACCGTAAATGTTTTTAGCATACATCTTGAATTCATACCACGTGTCTGGGGCTAGACCACCAACTGTTTTATAAAATGGTTTGTTTATTATTTTACCACCAAACACTGTTACTCCGCCTTGCCACTCTATTGAGCCTTTTACTCGATAGTCTATATAAAATGTTTGATCTGCCCCGTTATGGAAACCTGGATACCATGTGAATGTGATAGTTGACTGCGTCTCAGTTGCTGGCAGAATAGAGAAGTGCACTGGGACTTCCGGTGGACCTGCAATTTAGCATTTCTTTACAGGTATCAGATATCTACCGCTACATAACATTAACATTTATATAACTCAGAAGCAATATATGTATGCTTATTATATAATATGGAATTAAATATGGAATAATGAACAACTTTTAATTTATACCATAAATACACATTGTGACATACTGACATAACTCGTATTGATCCTAAATTTGAATAAGTTCGCTCGACTCCCCTGCTGATATTTGTAAACGTTTCATTAACTGGTATACAACTTAGACCATGCTCAAAGGGCAGTGTGGCCTGGTACCATATTGTAAGCCTACGTAATGTTGTCAGACGAAGTCACATAAATGAACACGTGCGGAAGGCAAAATATAAGCAAAGATACCAGGGAAATACCACAAATAGAATTTAAACATGTAATTAACCAGAATGTTACGCCCACTACCCGCCATGCTTTTCGATCACTCAACATGATCTGATGGAATCTAATAGTATGTCACCCACGAAACAACCACGAAGGATTTTATCAAAATGTAGCCAGAACATTCTGTGGGGAGTAAGGCAAAACATGCCCTGACCTCTGGCGTCCATCTTGTTCAACCGATCAAGATAGTTAAAAGATTCTTACCAAGAGTCACCCAAGGAACATCCTTGAAAAAATTTCGCTGAAATTATCAAGAACATTCTATGTAGCAGCTTTTATAATTTTGCACTATAGACATATGTAAGGCACAAAGCCCTACCCACTGGCGGCCATATGTTTTTCAACGGATGTGTTGATAGAATTTGTTATAGAGGAGTTGACGCAATCTGCTATAGGGTCACCTTAAAGCACCTCTGTACAATTCATTGAAATCCATACCGCAGATTCTAAGCAGTTTTTTTATGCCCCAATTTTCGAATGAAATTGGCGGGGCATATTGCTTTGCCTTCGTTCGTCTTTCCGTCAGTTCGTTGTCCCTGGGTCGGTTCGTCACGCATTTTTTGTGCATGTCATACCTTAAGAGCCCAGCATGTTAGGTTTCAAAATTATATATATTGGTTCCTCAAGACAAATAAGCTGACCCGTATTTTTTTTCCTTGTCCGGTATGTTTTTACTTTCAGAGTAATGCCTACTCACGGAGGGTAGCTCTCCCGAGACAGCTAACCAAAGAGAGATGAGGAAATAAACACATAACCATCACATTTAAAAGCATTGATGCACGAACAAATAATAACTGCTACAGATGAACCGTGTTGGAGCGATCTGTTGAAAAAAAAATGCCTTAGTGGGCAGTGGACTCAAACGGCAAAAAATAACTGAAATGATGAAGCAAACGAAAAGCAATAGTTGGACTCTGGTGGGCCCGTCCAGAGCCAGAGCACCACGCACCAACTGACTCACTTAAAAGTCTTTAGTCTGAGGCTCGACCCGCCGGCGTGCAACCAAAGAGGGAAGCAAAGTAATTAACCGTGACTGGGTTTACTACCGTGCATGCAGCTGTCGTATTACATTTTTGTTCTTTATTTATATACTAAGTCACCATAAAATTCAAGTTCTGATAGGCCTTGTTGCAGAAGAGATTTTAAGTCCAACAATGAATTTTGAAATTAAATCGAAATGATGTCTGCAAATTAGACGTCAGTTTGGACCGTATAATGATCTTCTGTCTCACCAGTGAAACATCACAGTTAAACATATGTAATCACAAGCACTGTGAAACATATCAAAGGGCTCATCAGCGATCTGAAGCCAGAACACACACAAAACACACAAAATACACACACACACACACACACACACACACACACACACACACACACACACACACACACACACACACACACACACAAGATAACCCCGCTGATATAGGAACTTTTCAAAACCATTTTTTTTTCATATCGGCATCCCATCTCACTCATCTTATTCACCAGCATGTGACTTTGTGTACGTGCATTGTTTTTAGACACACACCCGGCGTGCACATAACGTTTATACAACGTCGGCTCAACGTCGATGCAACGTCATGACGTTGCATCGACGTTGAGGCGACGCTGTATTAACGTTATGTGCCTGCTGGGCAGTATGTACCATACTGATTTCGAAGGACTATCGCAATAAATGCGCGTTTTTAAAGTGTACTATATTTAAAAACATCATGGTTACAGACGCTGTAAACTAAAGTTTATAAATTAGTATTCAAAATAAAAAGTAAATATTTCTTGGTGTACAGTTATAACTAGATCCTTGAGTCTCGTTAGACCGGTCTGATACGTCTCAGAGCAGACAACGACGCAAACTGTCCACATATTAGATTTTATATGGGTGGTATTGTTTCACCTGTAGTACCACTTGTTTATTAGTAATTAGTTTATTAGTATTAGTAGTTAGTTATTAATAATTTATTGTTTAATAGTAACTTCAATTAGGTTAAACTGGACGCTAAACACACAAGGCGTGAAAAGCGCATAAAACGTGAAAGTGGTGCGTTTCAAGGTAATAGCCTTACTATACATGTATATACAGCCACCGCCACTGTCCAAATGAAGGCTGTCAGGCAACGAAACAGCGCCGTCAGTGGACAGTTCAGTGTGCGGTACTTTCATATTAATATTATTTAATTGTTTGTAAGCTTTTTCTGTTCGAATTACGAGAAGCAGAAAAGTGTCCGAGTCTGAACAGGAACCCCGCTTAATATATATTGCAGCGCACGCTAATCCGATTCTGCATGTTTCATGAGTTATTTAGGAATATCGAGCGGGCTGCGCTGGGTTGTGTAGTCTGTTCGGGGTTTCTCAGGTTGCGTGAATTGTAGTTGCTTTCGTGAATGCTGAGCAGGCTGCGATGGCGTGTGCAGACTGATCAGTCCTTTTGTGGCAGCAGGCGCAAGGAGTAGTTTAGCTTATACGAATACAGCAATGCAGTATCGGAAAAGCCAGTTTGTTATGTGCGGTACCATATGAATCGCGTGAGCAGACAGATTAAGTTTGGAATGTCGTTTCCCTGATTGTCATTCAGACGTTATAATCAGTATAAAGCCGTATATATGGAAAAGGAGTTTGCATATGACGTTAAGTGGCGACGTTGCTGACGTTTAGCGACGCTCACCGTCGTCCACGCCGACGTCATTATAAGGGAAATAAAGTCACGGATGAATCTCACAGACGTCAATGATGGGTCTATCGTGGCGTCGGGGATTCAGCCATGACGTCAATGACGTCACTCACTTTATACGGTGGCGTGCGTCAATGGGGAATAATGCGTAGAATCATAACAACAGACACCATCTTGTATTTTTTGTAGGATATGCCCTAGGTCTATGCTTTTGTTTGTTGTAGTTGTGTCCGCCCAAGAATATTTTGATGTTCAGTGCCTGAACAGGAGGTCTAGCAGAGGCCGACAAACCGGCCTCGGAGGCTCAGTTGGATATTAGCTACATGGCACCTTTTATTTGTGTACTCGTCAGAGGTAAATGTGACAGCTCGGAGTGAACCAAAACCCGGAGAAGAACTGGAGTCATTTATATTTGTTCAATGAATCCTGATACGTTTCAATGAAACTTGATACATATGCCATTATGTGCGGCGTAAGTGTGCATACAGTTGCTGAAGCAAAATGATCCGCTCGCTTTCTGAAAAAGCTAATACTTGTTTGTTTTTTTGTTTTTTTTTTTCTATCTCCTGCCAGCGGATACAAATTTGCAATGCATTATGAAAACACGCCTATTCCAATACATAGAAAATTTCATCTCCAAAAACTGAAAATTTTCAGATAAAAAAACTCCGATATTTTTCATATTTCTGCTCAAAACATAGATTGTGGGTACTCGTTAGAACCGCCTCGCCGAGGCGGTTCTAACGAGTACCCACAATCTATGTTTCGAGCAGAAATAAGAAAAATAATGTATAGCCCTGTAAACCCCAGTTTTACTATATAAAAGTGGGGTTTTAGGGGGTCAAATTTATATAGGCATGTTTTCGTGATGGCAAAAACGTCAAGGAATCGTTTTCGTATATTCTTGGGTTAATAACATGTACCAAATTAAATATTCTTGCGCGCACCAACTTGCCATTGTAAAGGCAAAAGTATAAGATTTTACCATGTCTGAAAGCAAATTTATGACAATTTCGAAGAGAAAATAAATTATAAGACCGTTTTTTTTTTTTTTTTTTTTTTTTTTTTTTTGTTTTGTTTTTTATCGAGCCATGAATGAAACAACGAAAGACGCTATTGTGCATAAATGCACTATGTGCATCATGCATAGCGTCCTTCCATTTTTTTTTATTTATGACTCCATAAAAAATAAAACAAGAAATAAAAAGATGACTAAATGAATAAAAAATGCATAAAAAATAAATAATTAATAAATAAGTATTGTAAAAATGGATAAAAATTCTTTAGAGGTATTTCATTATCTGGGTATAAACGCATCCCAGCTAACACACAACATTACTGTAACGTTACCTATAGGTTCCAGACAGGTTTTGTTGAACCTAACATTGCGAGAAACTTCTTCTTTATAAAACGTTCTTTATAGGTTGAATTCAGAGTTAGTCGGCACTAAGATAGTGAAAACGTTGTAAGACCTTTCAGAGCTGTCATTTTGCAGACAATCATATAAGCTTTCATAACTATATGTAGGCTTTATTTTGATTATAACCATTCAGTTATAGTATATTGGTGGCCAATGACCGAGATTGGAGTTTAAACCAATTTCCTGTGGTGACAGACAATAATTATAATTATCCTGCAAAAATAAATTCAGCGTAAAACTTCTCATTATATATGTAAATAAATAAATAGTATTCCAATTGTAATTAAACTTCCCAACTTTCAATTAAAATTTTTATTTTTGTGATGGTAAACGTTTTCGTTTTATACTATGTTTTCGGGACGGTCCAAGAATGTGCGACCCGTAGCAGTTGCATCTCTCAATTTATATAATTTCGTATTTTACTTGGCTTCGTTTACTGTCGTATTTATTTAGATAATGCAATATTTTCTTGTGGACCAGCACCAAAATTTTTTTTTTTTTTTTTTTTTTTTTTTTTTTTTTTTTTTTTATGATAGCAATCACCTAAAAATGTTCCGTTCTGACGTACAGATAAACATATCGTTAAATTCGAAACTAAGCAAGATCTAAATATTACCGAGAAAATCAACCACGCCTGAACAAAGAAGAAAGTGAGGTGTATATGTTTTTTTTAGTCTTCCGCTTACTTATACCACGTACAGACTTTCCGCCATTCCTTCTCATCTGTTTTATTTGACTGTGAAATTAATTTTGGCAGTAATTAAACAATCATTTGCCTTTGTGTAAACATCCGAAACAGTTGCTGCCCAACGTCCTATCTGGGTTGTAGGAAGGTTTCATTGTAACATTTACCCACAACGTTGTGCAAACCTCTAGAAAACTTTCCTGAAAACCGTAAGTACAACGTAAATCTGTAACGTTATCAGAACCAAAATAAAACGTTGCAGCAACGTTTCAAGAACTTTTTTTTTTTTTTTTTTTTTTTTTTTTTTTTTGTTAGCTGGGATGTAGTTATTGGGAAGGCCCATCCCTCTGGTGACAGATTATAAAGTTAAAGAACATTTCTTATTTCCCCTAATAATTCTGGTAGATGAGTTTATATAAGTTGTGCTATCACGTCAAGCCAAGGGCAAAATGTGCCAGAGCATCTCTTTATACTTCGAGATTTAAAAGAAAGTTTTGATACCCTAAAGCATTCATGAACCATTTTTAATTATTAATTTAGTTCGGTTATAATTGACGCCAATTTCATTAGAAATCAATGCCTTCGTCACAAAAACATACCTATATAATTTTGACCCCCTTAAACCCCATTTTATATAGTAGAACTAGGGTTTACAGGGGTATACATTATTTTTCTTATTTCTGCTCAAAAAAAATAGATTGTGGTACTCATTAGAACCGCCTCATCGAGGCGGCGGTTCTAACGAGTACCACAGTCTATTTTTTTGAGCAGAAATATGAAAACTATCAGATTTTTTTTTATCTGAAAAGTTTCATTTTTTGGTGGTAAAATTTTCATTATAATTGAATAGGCATGTTTTCGTAATGTTGATCTTAAGGCTGTTGTCAAGGAGCAGGCTTATTGCCTTATTGCCTTATTATTGCATAAAAAGTGCCGCACGTTATTAACAGCCATGCATTAACCGGCAAAAAGCCATGTATTAACAAGGCAATTCACGCGCTGTTAATGCACGGCTACGCAACTTTCAATATGTTCGTACCGGGGCCACGGCGTAACGAGATTTGTACTGCTCTGCCCAAGAACGGGCATAATCCGTGCAAACAGCGTTCGCGCGACATCGGTGAAAAGGCGAAACAAAATAATGCAAGAAATAACGCGAAAAGTAGCAAATGTTTTCAGTTTTTATGCAATAATAACGGTCGAATATGTTTTTTTCAATGCATTAACATTCGCCAGGTTCGTTGGGAGGTGTTGAAAACTGCGGCCTTCGGTCTCGGTTTTCAACGCCTTCCACGGGACCTGGCGAAGGTTAATGCATGAAAAACCATGTTTGATCCCTATATTGCCTATAGATGATAATTTCGAACTTATTGTAAAAAAAAAATCTTATTATTGTTGTAAAATGACAAGATAATTTCTATAAACCCTGGTCAGACATTTCAAGAACTTTTCAGACATAAAGTACTTTTTATGATCTATTAAACACTGTTTTATTATTTCATTTATTAACGCTGACAGAATAGAAAACAAGGAACGCATGTATTACTTTTCTATATAGAAATTTCACAACTTTGCTTACCATAAAAATAGCAGACCGTTTTAGCCATTAAGGTTTAATATTTGAGAAGAATACATAAAATAAGAAAAGACTTTTTTTTTCAGGAATGAGATTGGAACCACGATAAGAAGTAGTTGCGGTCATGGTACCAAAGCCGTAATTCAAAATCATAAATCCATAAACGAATGACGAATCAGAATGTTCAGACCAACAGACATGGACCCCAGAACAAAGGGTGTAATCAGGCGTCCGCGGATAGTAAGCATTACTTGGTAAGCAAGCTTCGCCCACCATGCCCATGGGCCTGAACGAAGGAAATATCGGTAGAAGCGTATGTCCGGGATTTGGGAAGTCTACTTATGGCGCGTCACTGGCAAAAACATCAGAAGAAACGATATTTTTTAACATAATGCAATAAACTATACATTCCTGTTGAAAAGTATAGTATCAATGCACCATGCAGTGACTTTTTCTTTAATCATAAAATCGGAAAACCCTCGTATCTTCTCCTGTCGAGTGAATCGCCATATTATTTCAGTATGGTTCCCCGCTTATCGATAAATACACAGGGAATGCGGTCACCATATAAAGCTGTGACGTCACTCCTTTACGTGAAAATACGCTTTTTTGTTTGTGATATTGTTTTCTCTTTTTATTCAGTTTTAGCTTGTACTATGTTTGTACAAAATGGAGTTTGACCCATCGGGACCACACCTCCCTGGCCCTGCCCCCAGGGTTCGCATCAACATTCCGAATGTGTTCCTCCAGTCCTCATCCATAGGGCTATAACCTGTGACAGTTTCAAGGTTCTAGCTGAAAAAAAGCCTAAGAGGAGTTGGGTGACAATAAAAAAGACCCAAAATTCTATTTTTTGACCTCTAGTGACCCCCAGACATGCCCCCAGGGCAAAAGTTTGCACCAATATATTCTACTCTTCATAACCTTCAATTTGATATGCAATATGACTGTGGTTGTATAAAATGAATTTTGGACCCTTCGGGCAACACCCCCACCCCGCCCCCTCTTGCCCTGCCCCAAGGGGTCACATAAAAAATCTGAATGTGTGCCTCCAGTCCTCATCCATAGGGCTATCGCCTGTGAAAGTTTCAAGAATCTAATGGTCTAGGAGCAATGGTGTGACATTATAGACGGCCGGACGGACGGCCGGCCGGACGGACGTGAGATATAACGATATCCCTACTATTTCTTCGAAAAGCGCGGGGATAAAAATTACCGTTTGAAACAAATCCGTAGCGCTCGTTCAGTTGTCGAATTAGCTAATGGCTTCCGACCAGTAGTTATTGGTGTGAGCGATTGATGTCACAGGTAAATGAAAATGGCGTCTCCCTCGCGACTACGGGCGTAATTTAGAGCAAAATTTCGATCAAATCTTGGGCTATAATAAGATATTTTGGTCTTTATGTATATGTTTGTTATTAATCGAAAAAGTAGAGCACTAAATGACCTGTTCCGAGCTCATTCCTTTAAGATATGGTAAAAACAAGAACATTTTTTTTTCATTTCAGACAAATTGAAAAGTGATTTTTTTTTTTCAAATTATGTCGTTGGGACTGCAGCTTCACTTCTACACTAAATTTGGTCAAATTAGGCAACCGAGTACATCAAATAATTCCCGAAAAACATTTCGGACATTTGGAAGGACAGAAAAATCGACGGAGGAGTCCTGCCGAATGATTTGTGATGGACAATCACCGGAAATCTGTAAAGAGCAACTGGTTGTGATGAAAGTGCTGGGGCTACATTTTTACTATAGGGATCAAACATGGTTTTTCATGCATTAACATTCGCCAGGTCCCGTGGGAGGTGTTGAAAACCGAAGCCGAAGGCCGCGGTTGTCAACACCGCCCAAGGGACCTGGCGAATGTTAATGCATCGAAAAACCATGTTCAATCGCTATTATTGCATAAAAGCTGAAAACATTTGCTACATTTCGCGTTATTTCTTGCACTATTTTGTTTCGCCTTTTCACCGATGTCTCGCGAATGTAATTTCCACTGACTATGCTCGTTCTAGGGCCAGGCAGTACACATCTCGTGACGGCAGCAAATATGTGGCCCCGACACGATCATAATGAAAGTTACGTAGCCGTGCATTAACAGCGCGTGAATTGCCTTGTTAATACACGCCTTTTCGCCGGTTAATGCACGGCTGTTAATAACGTGCGGCACAGCTTTTTATGCAATAATAACTAATGACAAAAACAAGAGAAAATTCCAGTTAAATGGATTGGTTCTTGTAAGGAAGGAGCTACTAACGGTCAACCTAGTTTATACAGAGGACTGGCCAAATAAGTTGAAATAACAGACTGCTAGTTTGATGTTCAATGGTACATAAGCGATCTCAATGCCTTAATGAGCTTAACTTACATACTTGAAATTATGCAAACAAAATGAAATAAAAATGTAACCTTTTGGTACAACAGAAACGGAAGATACTGCAGTGCCAGCAGTATTAGTGATTCTAACTTCAAAAACAGTAAAATCCTCTGACTGAACAGGTGATATCGCAAGCTGAGTGATGTTTCCTGGTAACATTACTGGTATGGTTCGGAAATTAACAGCCACGTCGTTTTCTGCAATGCTAATGTTATACCGTTGATGTCCATTTGGTATCGGTGTTGAGGACATATTATCTACTCTAAGCCATTCCACAGAAACGTCGTTGTCATCATTCGAGTAAAATGTTGCATTGAGCAATAAAACATGGTCAATTTCAGCATCTACCAGCCGATTTATATGTATAATCTGAGGATCTCCTGTAAGCAAAATAATAATTAGATAGCAAGCAATAATAATTAGATGATGTCTGAAACCGCGTGATACCTACATGTAACTGACACAGAGAGTTATAAATTTGAAGCAAATCTACAAAATCTTAAAATATTTCAATCTATAATCAGAAGTACCTGTCACCGTTCCCCGGTTCGACTTTCACTGGATAAAAACAGATACACGAAGATTGTCAAAAGTCATGATCTTTATTTGCTGACGTCATAATAAAATATGGTCATGAATCATCACATCTGAAATTATATAAATAATTTCATATAATATACTAGCATGTACGAATAATGTGAAAAGTATAAACTTATCACAATAAGCTCAAAATGGCAAATGCCCTTGTATTTCTCTAAACTATCTTTAAAAGCACCGGAGCTTTTAAAGATAATTCATATAAATAAACATGTAAATAATATTATGTCAGAGAGTACAGAACTATATCAATACAAATCATGTTTCTTTGTCTTGCAGTGTCAAAACTCTTTAAAATATAAAATAACTATTTATACAATCTCATATCGCTACCAAATTGTCTACAATAACTGACCAATGATATAAAATATTCTTACCTGAAATTATATAAATAATTTCATATAATATACTAGCATGTACGAATAATGTGAAAAGTATAAACTTATCACTATAAGCTCAAAATGGCAAATGCACTGGAGCATGAAGTCCGGGCATGCAAATTAGGTGAAGTGTTAAGGCCATAAATGAATAAACGGTACATGCATTCTAAGTAGTAAAGATCAGGAAATGGGACTATTGAGGGAAAGGTCAAGGAATAGGGATTAGGCCGCAAATAAGGTTTAGGAATAGAACAGAATATAAAACAAGAATAAGGACTGTTTTAATTTATTCCATCAAACTAAACTCGACCTATGACACTCTTCCCCGCTTAGTAAAATGTCGCCCCGACAAAGGTCATAGGTCGAGTTTAGTTCCGGTGCTTTTAAAGATAGTTTAGAGAAATACCAGGGCATTTGCCATTTTGAGCTTATAGTGATAAGTTTATACTTTTCACATTATTCGTACATGCTAGTATATTATATGAAATTATTTATATAATTTCAGATGTGATGATTCATGACCATATTTTATTATGACGTCAGCAAATAAAGATCATGACTTTTGACCATCTTCGTGTATCTGTTTTGATCCAGTGAAAGTCGAACCGGGGAACGGTGACATACCTGTATGAGAACAACACGTACCCAGCTAGCATTCTTTATAAATCTATAGCGGGCCGTTATCGGCCCGTCAGCTACCATGACGGGCCGATATCGGCCCGCTATAGATTTATAAAGAATGCTTACTGGCCTATATAAATCAAGATCTCAACGCAAAAAAGTTTTAAGTACCATCACGAAAACACGCCTATATAATTTTGACCCCCTTAAACCCCACTTTTATATAGTAAAACTGGGGTTTATAGGGGTATATATTTTTTTTCTTATTTCTGCTTAAAAACATAGATTGTGGGTACTCGTTAGAACCGCCTCAATGACTCATAATCTATGTTTTGAGCAGAATTATAAAAAATATCAAAGTTTTTTACCTGAAAATTTTCTGGGTTTTTTTTGGAGGTGAAATTTTCTATATATTTCAATAGGCGTGTTTTCGTAATGATATTTTCGCTAACTTGATTTTTCAGATTTTTTCACATTATTTTGCCATCATTACACATCTTGTGAAAAGGCTTACTTTTTTGAAAACCATAATACTAGTCCATCTGTCAAGTAAAAGTAGCTGATATTTACTTGACTACGTTCTAATAGAGTTGAGTTAGAAGATCTCCACATGGACTGAACAAATGTATGCTTTTACCACAATGGAAGCTGAGGGAGAGTGTTGGCGATGTTCGCTTTGATGCATTGACTGAGTTAGGGGCCTTTATGCGAAACCGAATTTTTATGTATTTGTGTACTAAGAATAGCATCGGATCCCAGGGTTAAGTTGGCTAGCTGTAGAAGTGCTTTAAACCGCCCGGTTGTTTACCAAGCTGCGGCTGGTATTGGTGCCGTGTGGCGGCGGTAGACCGTCTCCCCGTACTTTACCATAGTGCAGATTATATTTCATTTCATTTGGGATCATTGGGCCCATTGTGGAATCTTTGAAAATGGAGTTCTTCTCATGTATACGCTAGAGGGCGTAAGCAGCGTTGCAAACTTCATTACTGCTTATGAATAGTCTCAATAAAACCGAGATGCCCATTTTCTTATCTGTAGTGTGTTCTTTGTTTCCAAACGCAATCTTTTTGACGTTTATTTTACTCAGGTTGTTTTAAGGCGGTGTTCCCGGTGTTGGTCTTACTCTTTGTTGCTTTGTGGTTTATTCTACGAGGCGATTTGTTTTATGTCTTACCTTGTGTTATTTTGTTCTTGTGTTTTTCAGTCCTTTTAGCATTGCGATTACCTCGCATGGGGAAGAAAGAGCTTATCTTAGCGCTTTCGTACGTTTGTTCGATTTGTGTTTTTTTTTTTTTTTTTTTTTTTTGGTTTTGTTGGTTTCTTCTTCCTCTTGGTTACTGGGAAGGGCTGCGGTTTGTGATTGTGGTACTCCCTGGACTTCTCTCTTATCATTTTTTTTTTTTTTTTTTTTTTTTTTTTTTTTGAATTCCATAAAGCTAGCTTAAACTCCCAGTTTTTAATTACTGTGAAAGGCCAGTACCTGTCATTGTGGTACCTTTTGTTAATTGTTATGCACTGTTTTATTTTCTAATGTTTTATATTTAACAGTTTTGTAAGTTGATTATATATTCAGTTAAGTTTTCGTTACAGAGCTCCCCACCTTTAAAAAAATGCTAGCTCTGCTTACTATCTGTTCATTTTAGGACAGCTTTATTGTATTTGTCTGTCTTTCCCGTTAGTGTTAGGATCTGGCTGTGGATTTGACTGTATCAGTCCTCTTATAAGCTCGGCTGTTTTCGAAGAAAACGACGAGGTATTGTCATAGCTCTTGCGTCGTCTGCGTCTGTGTCTGCGTCGTCGTCGTGCAAAAACTTGGACATTTTGTAATATCTCTGTCATTACTGAAGATATTTACTTGAAACTCGGACTAGTTGTTCATTATGAAAAGGGAAACTCATACCAATAGGAGAGGTAACCCTCAAAATATTTTTGGCACAGTTATGTCCCTTTTTCGACTTAGAATTTTTGTTGAAAAATGGTTTCACTGCAGCCGAGCGTTGGCACCCGCATGTGGTGCTCTTGTTTACTCTATAACTACAACCCTTCTGCACTGACATTATTTTGTATGTGATGTGACGTCACTCATGCATTTTACTTCATGTGATGTACAAAAAAATGTTTTTAGTTTTCTTTAAATGGCATTGTTATATGATATCGCGCGGAAATCATCTGGAGAACCGGGTTAGCATTTACAATGTTCCAAGCAATTCTGAGATACTCATAAACCCTACAAAATTCTATGTTTAATTTCTCAGAAAATAAGGACATTTCTATACATAAGCCATGGATGGGGGAACAAAACGGGCCAAGATTCTTTCATCTGAGTGAGATGGCCGTTTGGAAACATATAATGTACAACAAATATTTGATGCTGTGATAGTTATGAATACAATGTCAAATTAAAGAATATGGTTGTAAGTATGACAGTCAATCTGGTTGATGTTTATGTAAATGAAGAGCATCGGAATTGTACTGTCGTAACTATAATTCGCTACTTTCTTTTAAAGAAGTAAACACCCAAGACGTTTATCAGGCAATATACAGCCAAAATCAGCAGTATGGTCAAAATACAATGTATGATACAGTCAAAATATAATAAAGTGTAACCCATGTTGCATCATCTTCTTTGAAGCAGAAAATAGAAGAATCATAAACATTTTCAAGCAGTGGTAACATTAATATCTCCAAAAATTTGGTTTCGCCTGTTACAGCATATTTTGGCATTTGTTTTGGATGAGTTGTTCAAAATAAATATTATTTTCTTTCACAACAATGAAAGTATTATAAATGGTTACTTTAACTACAAACAATAAGTCCTATTGTATATATATATTTCAAAATTAGTTATAATAATCTGATTTCAATTCAAACAAAGGGAATGGCACATAAAAGACAGACAATGTCCGCTGATAATATTCAATGAAACAAAGACGAAACGGGATAAAACGCCTGTCACAGCTGCAGCGGACATTTTGATTTTGCTTTTACTTTTCCAGAGAAAATAAGACTTGACGTATTATGTGAATCGACTGCCCAGCAGGTGATTTCCATAAAATATCGAAATTTTGGTGGGTGATTCACATGAAATGTCAAAAAGGAAATATCAATATTTAAGCAGACGATTTACACGAAATAGCAAGCCATATTTTCTCTGGGAAATATGAAAAATGTCAACCTTTACCAGAGATGCATGACCCGCTTTGTGTGGCGTGCCATTTTACTATAAAAACCCTCTATTGTGATATCACATAATTTATTTTTTATATAAAAAATGCAAGTCTCTGGTATCACTGATTTTCGGTTTTTGCGAAATTATATTGTCGATTTTCCGACATATATAAAAATCGAAACTGAATGTTTATTCTTCCTTTTGTTACCATCCATAGGATATGTTCATTGACTGTTGTCATTCCTGTACACCTTCTATACTATTTTGTGATATTAAAATCGCTGCTGGCTTCTTATAGCACAAAACTGATTTTGTGATATAAAAAAAAAAAACGTTTTTGTGCTATTGAAAAAATATAGCTCGGTCTATCGAAATTTGCTTTTGGCAATCCCTTCGGCTAGATGTTGTGAGTATTAATACATGCTCAGCATGTAAATCGGGGTATCCGATACGATTCAAGACATAAAAGCATTTTTTTTCTTTTGATTGTTTAACCTTAGCTTAGCCACGGGTCATTATTAGATGGTATTTGCAAGCGCGCTGTCTAGAATTTGTCAGTATTAATCTGCGAAAAATAGAATATTTTAAAAAGGTTCCAAAGCAATGACCGTTTTCATTAACAGACTTCAGAAAAAAATGCCTTCGACTTTGCCTCAGTCAAAAAATGACATTTAGCAATTGTTTTGGTTAGATATTGTCAGTATTAATGTGAACTAAAACTTGTATCAAACTATCACACATGATTCAAGATTTATGGTCATTTTTAGATTTTTACATTGTTTGGTCTCGGCTTAGCCTCCGGTATAGACTTTGTGTATTTAGCAACCTAATGGCTGCAGCTTGTCGGCGTCAATGCTTTTTCGAAAAATGATTAAAATATTTCGAACGATTTAAGATAATAGCCATTTTCATTAACTATCTATAGGAAAGGATGTTACATCTAGTTTACCTCGGTCAGTGACGATTTTGCATTTGAAAATTTCTTTCTGCATAGATCTTGTTCATATTAATGCATATGCAAAAACTTAGAACAGTATCGCGTTGCCTAACGCCTACGGCAATGTACGTACTTTCACATTTTATGCCTTGGTGTAGCCTCGGACAAAACAAAAAGGACATTCGGCGAGCCCACTGGCTAGATATTGTCGGTATCATATCGTGTACAAAACAGTCAAAATACTATTAACAGTTCAGTAGTTTTGAGTTTCTTTGCCAGTTGACAATAAATGGACGGACTGACTCATTAGTCAGCTACAGGGCACACTCAGAATGACAACCTTACGGAATATTGGTCAATGCTTGTGCCGGTTGTGCAAAATAAAAATATCTACAATTTGCTTGGCTACGCCACCTTTGTTTGCCATGAATCATGAATGACCAGTTTGACAACAGCCCATTTCAGACATAGCTAGCAGACACGTCTTCCAATGTTTCATTGAGACTCATAATGATTCGGCCCTAGAAAGAGTTTTACGCGATGAAAATTATTATAATGAAGTACGTGCACTGAGACCCAAATCTGGTTCCCTTCAGAACAGATACATATTTTGTACCTTTATCCAAAGTAAGAGAACTCAGGAACTGATACAATCAGACCCACATCAAGCCGCTAATACCAAATGAGAAAGACGGACAAATAAAATTAAGCAGCTACAAAATGAGCAGATGACAAGAAGAGCTGGCAACACTTTTACAGAAAGGTGCCAACTCTGTTACCAAAACGTAACTGAATATATCTCAAACATACATAATTGTTTAAAAACAAAAACAAACAAAAAAGATAGAAAGTGAAACCTTACATAACAATAAACAAAAAGTACCACAATGAAAGTACCGCGCTGTAACGGTCAGTAATATAGTACTGAGGGTCGGGGTGGGGTGGTGGGTGCTTAAGTTAGCTTTACGGGATCCCAACTCTCTCTCTCGGCTTCCATAGTTGTAAAAATACATATTTGTTTGGTCCGAATGGAAGTCTTCTTAGTCTTTCTATCACCAAATATAAATGGAAATATGTGACAGAGTCCCGTTGAGATAAAAAATATATGGTTAAGACTATAAGGATCTATTATGAGTGTGAGGGGTAGATAGAAAAATTCGTCCAGAGGATCACTATCTGGCATCACGAGGCTCGCAGAGAGATGCCAGACTATGATCGCGAGGGACGGATTTTTCTGTCGACCCTCAGACCCATGATAGATTTTGTTTTCTTGCACACCTTTTGTTTCTGAACATAGCTGTTTTAATAATGCCGTCACTTTGATAGCTGACGTCAGTTACATTGTGATGACATTACTGTGGCGTTTGATGACGTCATAACGTTCAGTGACATTAACCTTAATGATAGCATACGTGATGTCCTTTTGCAACCAGTGCATATTAAACACGTGAGAATTCTCGACTTTTATCTTGCCCTGGGTATGAAAACCTGGGTAGGATAAGAATTTCTATCCCAGGGTTAAATCTAGGATTTCCTTATCTGATGTACTAGAAATATAGCATCAGCTATGTAATTTATGCAATTCAATATAATTAATGTTGCATTGCGTATGCTTATACCAAGATGAAAGTTGCGCCAGAATCATGATGTTCGTGTTTTTATGCTGTGGATGACTTAAGTTTCCGGATTGGTTTTGATTTAGGGTTAGTGTGTTTAAATAAAGATTTAAAAGGGCTCATGTTCGATAAAAGAGCACAATTATAGCTTTTTTGACACTTTTGGCGATTTTCAATACTTGGCTGATATAGCACACCGAAATACCACATCACGAAAACACGCCTATATAATTTTGACCCCCTTAAACCCCACTTTTATATAGTAAAACTGGGGTTTACAGGGTTATACATTATTTTTCATATTTCTGCTCAAAGACATAGATTGTGGGTACTCGTTAGAACCTTCTAATCTATGTTTTGAGCAGAAATGTAAAAAATATCAGGAGTTTTTATCTGAAATTCTTCATTTTTTGGTGGTAAAATTTTCAGTTTATTTAAAAAGGCGTGTTTTCGTAATGAAAACCATAATGATGTTGATTTCTTCCCAGGCTACTACATATTTCAGTATATTGTTTGGCATTCAGGTATGCGCTATACTAGCCAAGTGCAGCAAATTCATGTGATAACTTTCTGTGTCAAAAAAGGTAAGAGAAAAGTCCAGGGAGTGCCACACTCACAAACCACAGCCCTTCCCAGACACCAAGAGGAAGAGGAAACAGAAAAAAACCAAACAAGCACAAATCGAACTAAGATTAGCTCTCTCTTCCCCAAGCGAGGTAATCGCAATGCTGAAAGGACTGAAAAACACAAGAACAAAATAACACAAGGTAAGGCATAAAACAAATCACCTCGTAGGATAAACCACAAAGCAACAAAGAGTAAGACACACCGGGACCACCGCATAATATCCAGGTTATAGCCAATTCTTTTATAACGGTTGATGATTTTGCCTGAAGTGCTCCGAAAAAGTTAGATTTTCCTACCATTTTTCTAAATCTGTGCACTAAGTCACCGTAAAATTCTGGTCCGATATACTATTTCATTACAAATAGAAGTCTCTCAGTGACTGCGAGTTAAATTCAAATACGAGTAATAAGGATTTCTTACTGATGTTTGTAGTTCTAACAGGGTGTCTCACGGGCAATTATGCACCTTTTCGTACAACTGTTTGAAAGGTGCAACATTTGTACACTTATCTGAAAAGTTTGAACACAGTAGCTCCTTACCATACTTTTCCTAAATTTGACTGCTTGATGAGGTGCCTAAAATGTTGTTAAGGAATGCCAAACAATGTAGCTTTAAATAAATGGCTCCAAAATGAGATTATGGGGTCCACCTCTATGCGCTGTAATGCAGGAAAAGCTGAGCTCTTACTCTCACCGCCCTTACGGCTGCAAGGCTTTTGAAAACCTTACCTTAAACTTACATGTAGTATATAGTTCAGTGGCAATGGCGTATAACCTATGTAGGATTAAGCATTTATTAAGCTTGTCGTTTGCTTGTCAGACCGTCATATATTGAGTTTCTAGTATAAACAGAAGGGGAAGCAGTGATCATGAAACGATACATTTAACTAACTCCTTCCGTTCAAAACACCAAAGGGAAAGAAGGACGTACTTAAAGCAACGGCACTACAATCAAAACACTACAAGCAGAAAGGCAAAAGGAGAGTTTCTTTTCACAAAAAAATGGCCAAACGGCTATCCAAAATAAAAAAAAATCATAAGGACATACTTGCAGATATACAAAGTCTAGTAAGCCACAACAGAAGCACCGCCTTGGAACAGTCAATAAAACCTTAC
Source organism: Anodontia alba (assembly GCA_964016985.1). Lineage (NCBI taxonomy): Eukaryota > Metazoa > Mollusca > Bivalvia > Lucinida > Lucinidae > Anodontia > Anodontia alba. The sequence goes on from OZ024831.1 coordinate 90,939,861, forward strand.
TGAGGGTTGAGGTAGATGGGGTGGGGGTTGGGTGGGGGTGGGGGCTTAAATCAATGTTACTTGGCCACCATCCTTTCCTTAGTTCTGCCGTGATATACACAAGACATTTATTCAGTCTGCGTGAAGGGTTTTAACTCATCGATGCAACATTTCCGAGAACAAAAAATCAAACAATGACAAAGATGAAACAACGATGAGGACGCGACAGCAAGAGATAACTGAAATGCAGAAGCAAACGAAAACCAACAAATGGACTTCGATTGGCCCGACCAAAGCCAGAGCATCAGGCACAAATCGACTTACTTAAAGGTCTTTAGGCCGGAGCCGTCATAGAGGCTAAGATCCGACCCGCAGGCGTGCAACCACAGAGGAAAGCAGTTATTAATCGTGACTGGGTTAACTACTTTGCATGCAGTCTGTCGTATTACATTTATCTTGTACCCAATCTTAATAATTGAAGAATGATTTTATGAAATTGAGTGCTAAACACATTGCAAGCAAACGTCTTTCTGAATTTATATACTAAGTCACCATAAAATTCAGGTTCCGATAGGCCTTGTTGCAAAAGAGATTTGTCCAATATTGAATTTTGAAACTATAAAATTTAGAAAAAGGCTTTGCGTAGTTTATGGTACCGAAACCTGATTTAGAAGTTTAGCAGTTAATAATTTATTTCGAGTGCTGAGTGCTGCTAAGCCTTTTATACAACATGCAATAAATGCCTTTTAAAATTGTCCCCGTATAAATACATAGAAATCTTATGTTTACCTAAAAGACCAAAGGTAATCCTAGAATTATCATTTAAACATCTTTTGTAGAACTCAAATCCTCCATGCTTATACCAAGAATGTATCTCAAAATTTTTGTTTTCATTCTGGAAAAAAAAATATTTTAAGTGGGTTTCGCTAGGTATGTGTATGATAGCCATCTTGGTCGATGGAGAGAGACCATCTGAATTAGCCCCCAATCCCGTTTCGACAGAAGATGCGAAACGATATTTGGTGAAAACTGCAAAGCCTAGCAGATTAAAACGACATTTGGTGAAAACTGCAAAGCCTAGCAGATTGATTGTTTTCATTAGATGGCTGACGCCTAATGTTATGTCTTTGTTCTTGCCTTCCGTGGTTCAGTTAGTGGTTTTCTTTAGCTCATGCTGCCAGTATCTAGGGTGACTGTCCCGAGCCCTCAGCCTTGTATCATTGCACTGATTTAATTTGGACTTACACTTTCTCTTGTGTGGTAAGTCTCCGACTGAGTTAGGGAGCCTCTTTGGGAGATGAATAATTACTTTGTATTTTGTACAATATTTGAATGAACCTATGGTGAATATTGGGTATTGGGTACCAGTAATATCGATTTAAACCTCCCTACCAGTAATATCGATTTAAACCTCCCGATAGATTTTACTACTGTTCATTTTAAGTTGTTTTCTGTTTGTTTGTTTGTATCGTTTGTGTGTGTGTGGGGGGGGGGGGGGGGGGGGGGGGCGGGGGGGGGGAGGGGGCCTCGCTGTGCTTCTTCCTATTCGTTGTCTGGTTGCTTTGTTTTATTTTATTTTTTATTTTATTTGTTGTTTTTTATATATATGTTTTTATTTTATTTACTTATCTTATTGTTATTATTATTATTTTGGTTTTTGGTGGGCCCTGTTATGTCTGTTTCGATTTGTTTGCACTTCCCTTCCTCTGGGTGTCATTAGTAGGTCGTGTTCTCTGATTATTACTCTTTTTTGATTTGGATATAATCTATACTATTTTAGAGTAGATTATTTTAAACGTGGATATAACAAGGTGAAGGGGTAGCTAATGACCGGGAATAAAATTGTAAAGAGTTTTATTATTTCAATCGAATAACAAACGATTTTCTCATTCGATAAACAAAACCACATTTCATTCTGGATATCTCTTATATTATTTTAAGGTAGAATTTCAAGACACACGTGTATTTTACCTAATGGTAAGGACAGATAATTTCCGAAGATAAAATTGTAATTTTAACTAAAGGGTGTTGCTACCATAATCGTATAACAAAGGAGCCCTCTCTTTTTATCAACAAAATCCCATTTCAACCAACAGTGTTTGATTTCCTTTCATAACAATGATTTTCAACATTTCTTTATACAAATTTCTAGGAACGCAAATTTGACCTTGTCATAAAGCGTCAAATATTAATGTAGGTAATCATTTGAACGCACTTAGTAGAACGCCGGTACTATTTACCAATACTTAATATATAAACATTCTTTGTTCTGGAAAAGAATACGTTGAACGTAGTTTTATCATAAACGGGCATGACTAGAATCTTCGGCAATGGACCATCGCCATTTAAACAAGCTCTCAATATCACTTAGACAGAGCGCTCCACAAAAAGAAGTTCGCCCAGCGTTTTCTTAGGGCAATTCAGTTGACAATATGATCCCTTTTTATATGTATTGAGAGCAGGATCAGAGGATGTAACTTCTTGTTGACACTTCGATGATGTATCGTTAGTTCTTATATTCACTTATTTACTTTGTACTTTTCAACCTTAAGTCTAGAATACAATTTGAGAAAGCGTTTTGTTTTTGTGTGTGTTTTTTTTTTTTTTTTTTTTTTTTTTTTTTTTGTTGTTTTTTTTTTCATACAAACGTATCAGAGAGCAAATTTGACATTACCGTAAAAAGGTCAAATATGAACCTAGGACTATGAATCTAATACAAATATAAGTAGTAATAACCAGGTAATTCCACAATTACAAAGCACACTCCTACGGAGGCACCATGAGAACGAGAAATAAGGAGCAAATAAGGCCAAAACAAATGCTAGATACGAAACCGCAGATACATAAACAAAGAATTATAACAGAAGAACCACCTTGGAATGGTCATTAGGAGAACTACTGGGTTAAACCAGTTTTAATCGCGCGAAAGTTCACCATTTATTCTGAGGCATCCCTAAATTACAAGGGTCTTTGATTGTGTGACCATTCTGGTTTAGCTGCTGTTTGTGAATTTGCCTTTTCTCCAATGTATAGTTTTTTAACCAATGAAAACTTTTTGACTTTTGTTTTACTCTACTGGTGTTGTGCCGTGTGGCAGCCGTAAAACTGTCACCCTGTACATCATCCTAGTGTAAGTTATATTTTATTTCTTTTGGATTATTAGGCCCAGCCTGGTTACTTTTGAAAATCGAATATCGCTTAAGCCGGCGCGAGGGAACATATGCAGCCTCGCAAATTTCAGTGTTGCATATGAAGAGACTCAATCAAACCGAGTCTCCGATTTTCGTGAATTTGGTTTTTGTTTTCCAAAGGCAATCATTTTATACTTTTATTTCAAAATAAAATACTGATTATTACATTTTCGTGTGGTGTACATGTATGCATATGTATGAAGTGTTGATATAATTAAACAAATTGTCCTCTTAACCTTTGGGCAATTTCCACCAAACGTTTCTTCTGTGGATGAGTATTGAACGTGCGCTCAAATAGTCATGCTCCGTTGACCAAAGTTACTGCCGAACATATATATGGTAAAAAAACACATAAAAACTGCAGAACCAATGATGTCGTTATGCTAAATTCTTGCATATAAACCAGGCATATAATATTTACCATATCTATCGCCGTCAATCTGAATTAATGTCCAAATATAATGTTGGTTTACACGCTGGTTTACACAGAAGTATGAAAGCACTTCTAAAGGTCTGTTCGACTTGTATTTTATGGCTACTTAATTTATAAATTCAGACAGATTGTTGGAGAAAAGATTTTGCAGTACAAGTTCAAAAAAAGATTATCACTCATTATAAAAATGACAGGTTACAGTATGGCTATACTGCGCCACGCTGTATGCATGGTTGTTAACCCGATTATGATCCAAATATCAGCTTTCTGCCTCAACTGCACGACGGTGCTTGGCAAATATTTTGATAGCAGTTGAAGGGTTTGCAACTTGAACTATATATAGTACATTTGAATTATTAGTCTTCAATACGTTTGGAGAAAATAACTTTTCAACATTTTTTTCCATATATATATAAGCAAAAGGATGTTAGATACTCTAACCTGGTACAAATCGTAATACTAGGTTGACGTTTGATCTTTTACGTTAAGATCAAACGTCAACCTAATATTATGACTTATACCGGGTTAGACATATGTATCTAACATATATTTGCTTCGTAGTAGATTTTGGAATGCTTTAACATATATGATAATCACGGTCATACTGATCAATGGACATGGACAATTTTAGTACGAGATATTCCGTTCCCCTGATCCATTGAAGCTCCACAAATAATTTGATAAAAATTGCAAATTGGCCCCATGGCTTCAGGACGAGAAGTCGTTCGAAACTGAAATGGTTTGGAATTTTGGAGAGCAGGGCTTCTTCCTTAGGGAACATCTATGCAAAACGAACAGAAAATTTCTTATTTATTTTTATACATTTTACAACATTTGAGCATAGGTAAGGGTTAGGTTTTAATAAAACGCATTTACCATCCCAGGTAGTTTTACTCATAGTCACCATTGCGCTCACCTCGTGGGAAAAAGAGAACAGGTTGCTTTGTTTTTCTTTGGTGTATGGCTTATGCAATGTCTGTCTTAGTTTGTTTGCACTTCATCACGAAAACATGCCTATATAATTTTGACCCCCTTAAACCCAACTTTTATATAGTAAAACTGGGGTTTGCAGGTGTATAAGTTATTTTTCTTATTTCTGCTCAAAACATAGATTGTGGTACTCGTTAGAACCGCCTCGGCGAAGCGGTTCTAACGAGTACCCACAATCTATGTTTTGAGCAGAAATAGGAAAAACATCGGAGTTTTTTATCTGAAAGTTTTCAGTTTTTGGAGATGAAATTTTCTATATATTTGAATAGGCGTGTTTTCGTTATGTCTCGTGGTGTCATTGGTAGGCTATGTTCTGTAGTTATGGCTTTTCCTGAACATCTTCTATACTATTTTTCCTGAAAAACTTTAAAATAACACACAAACATTTCTGGACACAAACGCCTTCGCCGAAGGTAGTGTAATAGTTGTTCTTGTGCTTTCGCATGGCTTTGCTAATAACACAACAACACGAAATACATTTTATTTCTCCCTAACTAATATTTAGGTTCTGGCAACAATAAGCAGCATTAATACCGCTAACAACACGAAATCATACCTATGCGTACTGTACTGTTTATGACTTATCATCTTCCGAAACTAATCTCTGGTCTGTACGCATGCATATCTAAAGCCTGACAAAGAACGAAATATATGGGGTTTTTTTTCTGCTACTTTTAAAATTAAGATCTGCTAGTATATTAGTATATATATTTTTTACAAGTGTGCATAAGAAACATTCACCATCTGTATCTTTTTTTAAAACATATCGTGAGATATTAGGTTAAAGTGTACTTACCGCTTATCTAATTCATACCTATCTTTTTCCAGGTTAGATCCTTTATAGCAAATAGGTTACCAGTCTTGTAGTCTTTAACTGTATTGGTTACATTACATATATACCGGCCAGAATCTTGGTAAGTCACACTTTGAAGTCGAAGACGATTCTGTCCTCCACGCACTTCACCAGAATAATGCCCGATGACTGTTTGTAAATCAGGTGCTATATGTATCCAATCCCCAAAGGTATAAGTATCAGGTTCCCTTTTCACAGTACAAAGAAACGAGACAGACTCATCCGTTTCTATTTCAGTCTCCACATTTACATCTGGGAAATCTGAAAAAGGGCCTAACTCAGTCAAACTTAGACGCATTATGCCTAAAGAATAGTTCTGCTACAATATGCATTTTATTTAGAAACAGACAATACAGTAATACATACCATACTTCAAGCATGCCGTTTAGCTAAATCTATATGTGCAATTTTAACTTCGGTATTAAATGCAGTCTCGTTATCAGGATTTTACAAATGCGATTTAAACAAGGGTTTAGCTATTTCACTAACTGCTTGAACTGGAGTTTTACGGCCTTGTAAACACTGTCATAACATTAGTCGTGAGAAGCGACATATTGTTTATTTTTTCGAATATACAGTACCCAGATACTGTATAACGTATAGCCGTCATCGTTGAAATAGTTATCAACAGTGGTTTATTGCAGCATTAGCTGAGTACTTGTGTTCTGACTGACCGTATAGTGTATTTCCGAAAGAAACTTTGAATAATGCTCACACGGAGCTTGCTTCTTAGGCGTTTGGTAATTCATCATAGTGCAGTTTACATCTTTTTATTTCCTTTGGGATCATTGAGCTAATTGAGCTTTGAAAACAGGGTTCTGCTCGTGCATACGCTAGAAAGCGTAAGCAGTGTCGCAAACATTATTACTGTTTATGAAGCGTCTCAATGAAACAAACTTCCATTTTCTAAATGTAATATGTTTCTGAAATCTTTATATAACTTCACTACAGCTTGTGTAAAATGCCGTTTGTAGAAGGTAGAACGTTTCCCGTACTTCTCGTATCATTTGGCAGTTTATATATTGTTTTATGTTTATATAAAAAGCGTATACAGTAAAGCAGGTTTTACATCCATTGAACTGAAATTTTAACTAAATACAAATGTTCCAAAAGTAGTCCTGCCGTATTTCAGTATTTTTTTTTGTTGAAATGCATCATATTTAGATAGACAAACGCGTCTTTTGACATCTTGAAACTCTAACACCATTTTGTAGGGCTCTATCTGTGTAGGAACCACTTCCACAGGGTAAAACATTTTAATCTCTATTAAAACCATTGCCCGTCTCATTTTTCTTATAAAGTTTCAACAAAACTGCATCTAATTCTCGTTTTACATGAGTGTTTTATGTTTAAAATATACGCATCATAAGGGCAGCTTAAAGGTTGTTTGGATTTGTCGGTTTCCTCTTCCTCTTGGTGTTTGGGAAGGGCTGCGGTTTGTGATTGTGGCATTCCCTGGACTTTTCTCTTACCTTTTTTGTAACATGTGTGCTGTGTGTCGTACCGTCCTAAGTCTTCCTATTGGCGTCATAAGTAGGCTATGTTCTCTAAATGGACATCTTCTATACTTCTTTTGCGGTGCAGTGGGATCGGTCAGCTAGATTTATCGTTTCAGGTAAGGTTTTTACCTTATAAACCGTCATGCAACTGTTGACTAAAGCAGCTTTGATTCCGTTATTGGTATGATTTATTTCGTTAACGTTGATACGTGCATGTTCCTGTGGTGGAGCTACATTTTCCTATGGTAAAACTATATGAATTCTAAGCAAAATCATTTTAATACTACAATTTATTGTTTTAACAAAGTGGTTAAAACATGTTTTTATATAGTTTTGTTTTGCTACTTTATTTTAACATGTCTATGTACCTAAGCAGGGTTACAGATTGATGCTCTACAAAAACCTTTTCTCCTCAGAACACTCATGGAAAGCTTCAGGAATACGCCCTGATCTAAAGGTCATTTTCTCCTTCTTTTGGTGCCTCGGGAGAGCTGTTCTTTTGCACGTGTATATTGCCACAGAGGAGCGCATATAAACGATCTCACAAGAAAATATTGCAGGATAGCTTATAAAAACAATCACGAAACTAAAGTGAGAAAGAAATCAATGCTAAAACAGTAAATGCACTTACAATTGACTGTCACGCTTATCTTTTCATTTGAATTGCCTATTCCATTTTGAGCCGTACATGTATACTCCCCAGCGTGGCTACGACTGGCCGTTGGGATGTGATAAACAAGCTGGTTTCTATGTTGCGTACCGTTTCCACTCGAAATAGGAGTGTTGTTACCAGCTTTATACCAATTGAATGTAGACGGTGGTTTACTCGCAGCAGAGCAGGTCAGTGTAATATTTCGCTCACCTTCTGTTACTGTTTTTACCGAGCGATCAAGAACTGTTACAATAGGCTCATCTAAAACATATTATCGAGTTACACACTGTTTTCAAAGAAGAAAAAACTGCAAATTAGCATGCTTCCGTTTACTCTCAACGTCAAAATTTTAGTCAGACGACATAAATGATCTTCAGCAGGATGTCTAAATAGAATGACGTTGTTAAAAACTGTGTACATCAAGTTAACATCATAAAATCCCGGGAAACATTGACATTCAAAATGACTTTGCAGCAAAACGTCAATAGTTTATTTATCATGTGTTTTATTATAAAAAAGATCAATTTAAATGTAAAACACATGTGGTAGGCCACCACGATCCCTACAATACCACTTTAAGTGCATAAATCGGCTCTGATCAGACTGCAAATCCGCGCAACCTAATCAAACCTATTCCCGCCGGATCCCCATAACACATAGAGCCTCCGGCAAAGACACCGATAAGGGTGCGGGCATGCGCAGTCAGATCTAAGTGTTGGCCGGACACACCCCATCAGATCTCATAACAAAGACTCTAATCAGCCCTATCAGAGACCTGACCCCAACCCTGGGTCCCCGGTAAACGATGCAGCGCATGACGAACACACCAATCGGGATTCGTTTAAACAACCAGACACCACGTGAGAGCACATTTTGTTTTACATTTCAACATACTGAAGAACCTTTTTAAACATGGAATGAGGCTATGAGGTAACTAAAGTGCACTTTGTATTTGTTCTAGCAAACAGAAAAGATTAATCTACATGGTTTTGCAAAATTGGGACCTTTGCTGAAATTATGCAAAATAATAGAATAATGGATACGAAACAGGGTACAGGGACCCCTACAGCATATCACAGCAAAGAAATTACAGATAAACTTTCGCCATTACGCTGATTTATCAGTGTCTTCCTTGTATACATTTATTGGTTTCCGTAGGCTATATTGATGAACTTGATGCAGATTTGACTCGCGGGTGTGTAGCGTGGCGATGCGATTATCGTAGGTGTCTCTGTCTTGATTCGGATTGTACAATTCTCTCCTGAAAACTGATATTTCAGCTATGACTTTCTCATGACACAAGTGTTCGAACAAACGTACGTCCACCAATAGTTCAGAATAACAAAGATACTATCAAAATTCACTAGAGGTACGGCCTGCCTTCCCACGCTCCCGCACTTCAGTGATAATCCGCATCTAGGACAATATTGAAAACATATTTCTTACCCTATTTCATTTGAGATATGTCAGTGTAAGAGGTATATATGGCTTTGAGTTACAGACAGGCTTTTATGGCGTCGAAGTAGGATGCACCACTGCCACGCACGTATACTTTCTTGCTATTAGTGAGATAAAACTGTTACAATGTAATATGCGCTCATACACATTCGTTTTTGCATGCGTCGTTTTTAGTTGGACTTTATGAAGATGTTACACAGACTTTACATAAGTTAAGTTACAAACATTTATGCACCACAATGCCGACCTAAATCTTAAAATGTTGCAGCCATATGTCATGAATATGAACTCTTATACATTATGTTTAAGGGTTTCTGGTATATTACTTGGAAGTGTAAAAGGTGTTTGATGATAATTTTTGCAGTTACATGCGAAATATTTTATGTGCCGTCGGTCACATTAAAATGGTACTATGTGACAGTAACATATCGTGCATATTTGAATGTTTCTGTCAGTTATGTTTTTATAATATGAAGATGTTACATAAGCTTTACCTAAGTTACACGACATACGTATGTTTGCCGATAGTCAGATCAAAATGTTACAATGTTATAGTAATGCCTCACAAATATGCACTCGTATACACTAAGTGTGCATAAATCTGCTTGTTAATTGGATGTTGCGAAGATGTTGCTTGGGCCTTACTTAAGTTCCGTGATAAGCATATGTGTTATTGTAGAATTTCGTAAATTTGCACTCAGGGAAGTGAGAGCTTATCTTAGTGCTTTTCCTACGTTTGTTTGGTTTGCGCTTCTTTGGTTTTGTCTGTTTCCTCTTCCTCTCGGTGTCTGGGAAGTGCCGCGGTTTGTAACTGTGGCACTTCCTGAGCTTTTCTGTTACCTTTCGTTTTTTTATCTAACTCATCAGTGCAACACCTCCGAGAACATAAACATCAAAGGAATACAGTGATAAAACAAAGAAAATGGGTTTAAGCCCTCCTACTAGTGTTTACTGGCCGTTTCAAGTCAGTTCTTCTGTTGCAGGTCTGCTTTGTTTGTGCGACTGCGGTTACATGCGTGGCGTCTGTTTTGTTATTAGCTGTTCCTCACTCCTCCTTCTTTGGCGCCTCTGGAAAACTGTGCTTCGTAAATGTGGCATTTGTTGGGTATTTATACTTATGTGTTTGATATAATCAGCCAAAACACTGCCATCGAAAACAAGCGATTAGGAACAGCAGCAGCCAGGACATGTAACGAAATGACTACCCAAACAGCTAGCTCCCTCTTCCCCGCGTGAGGCGATCACAAATCTATTTAAAACAGGACAAGACATCAAACAGGATGAAACGAAATAAAAGCTTGAGACCACGACATAATACTAATAATCAATGTCACACTGAACATTTCAGTCAAGTTGCGACTTGGGTATACTTGCTTTAGATTCTGGACCTCCGACAAATGCTTAATGTATCGAACTTAAGTACCAGCTGTTCGCATCAGAAAGTTTGCAAATGAGGCCATTCCAACGACAATAGTTGCGCTAGAATAGCGCGTTTATCTGGCAGACCATAAAACAAAAGTATAGAAGATGTCCAGGAAGCTACATTCTCGAAACATCGCTTATATGACACCAAGAAAAATAGCAAAGAAACCAAGACAGACACTACACAAGCCTTGACACTTGTCAACCCAATCATTGTTGATGGCTATGCTTCACTAATTGCACGACGGCGGTTCGGGCCTCTGACTCAATGACGGTCTCTTCGTAAAACTTTAACCAGTGGGTTGGGGCTTGACGATATGTCTTTGGCTTGGCCCGCCGTGGTTCAACTATTGGTTTTCATTTACTCTGGCATACAGTAGAATTAGCCATGCGCACTCGTCTTTGTTTATTATAGTGATTAATTTGATTTTTATGTTTTCGCTTTGATGCATTGACTGAGATGGGAGCCTTTATGCGAATCAAATTTTTATGTGTTTCTGTATTAAGAGTAGCATCGGGACCCAGGGTGAAGTTAGCTAGCTGTAAAAGTGCTTTAAACCCCGGTGGTTTGCTCTACTGACCGTTCTAAGGCGGCGGTCCCGGTATTAGTCTTACTTTTTGTTGCTTTGTGGTTTATTCTACGAGGCGATTTGTTGTATGTTTTTCCGTGTCATTTTGTTCTTGTGTTTTTCAGTCCTTTTAGTATTGCGATTACCTCGCTTGGGGAAGAGAGAGCTAATCTTAGTGCTTTTCGTACGTTTGTTCGATTTGTGCTTGTTTGGATTTGTCGGTTTCCTTTTCCTCTCTGGTCTGGGAAGGGCTGCGGTTTGTAATTGTGGCACTCCCTGGACTTTTCTCTTACCCTTTTTTTAAGCCCAAGCAAAATAAAGCAACTTGTTCCCTCTTCCCTAATAAGGTAATCATAGTGCTGTAAAGAGACACTAAACTCAATTATTAGACAACAAATAGGACAAAACTGTAAAAAGCTCCGTAGCGAGCAGCCAAAAAAAAAAGACACCAGAATCACTGCCTTAGATCGGTCAGTAATAAAATCAATTTAACTGGTACCAAACTTTACTCTAGGTTTTAACTTTTGTAAAAAATGCAAAATGATAGTTCGGCTCAATCAATGAAACATCATAAACATCATAGATGAAATCAATGTGATGAAACAAGTCTGAAGGTTTTTGCCAGTCCCTTCAGACACTGGCAGCAAGACCTAAAGAAAACCATTAATGACACCTAAGTGTATGTTATACGGCTACCTGATCTATTACTTACTGTGTTTAGATGTTGTTTGCATAACAAAAATGCATTAGCATACTTTACAAAGCTGCCCTACATGGTAACCATTATTTCCATCCCAGGGCAAGAACCCTCAGGTTAGCAGCTACCAATGTCAGTATCAATGGGGTCAAAGAAGACCATCTCCAGTGATCATTTTCAAATAAAAATGATTTTGACAAGAAGTTAGTACATAAAGTTTGCATATAAAACTTTAACCGCAGTGAGATGTATAAACACCTAAACTGGAACGCCGACAACCAAGTGATAATATAATATCTCTCCTTATATTCCAAACAGGTGAGCTAAAATGGTGCTTCGGTATTACAGGAACTAACTTTTTTGTTTAAAGTTCGTTTGGATAATTCTGATTCACCATGCTTTTGAAAACATATTATCAATGTTAAATAACTCTACCAGATATCTAGAAGTCGATTTAAAAATGTTCATCGTACCAGCTCGATTTTCATCAGGCAAATAATATGAAGTCTCTCTCGTCACAAAACAAACTCGAACCTATTTAAAACAAGAACCTAAACGGGTTTCCTACATGTTTTGTGTATTAAAACTTCATTAAAGACTACAAAATATCCCTGAGATTCGTCCAACATACAGACCAAAGAAAATGGCAGTTTTATTCATCTGTTCGTGGGGATAATTCAAAAGATCGTTTTGGCCCCCTAGCAGTTTTGAGACGAATTCTAACGTATAATGCTTGAGTTCAACAATTCCAAAGGAACAACTGTAATAATATCAGCACAATATCGAAGTACAGGTCGACGTTTTACGGCCTGCACAAAAGCACTTAACAATAAGTACGATTTTTTTGCGAATTGTAACCTCTTTCTTTGCCCCTCCCGCCCCTTCACCCCACGCCTTTCAGTCCACACACACACACACACACACACACACACACACACACACACACACACACACTGCTATCAAAAGGTCTGCATGCTGTAAAAGAAATTGTGGCAGATCCAGTAAAAAACAATGTTTGTCAATTTAAACCCTAGCGAGGAAAAATTAGATCGGAAATTCCAAAACTAGATGCTTCTCTGCACTGAGATTCAATAAAAGCGTTTTCTACGTCCGACGATATGAAACATTATATTTGCCAAAAAGTGTTTATTTACCTTTCTGATAATCTTAATAAAAGATTTGGCACAAACTGATATGGGCAATGTAGGTCCAAAGTAGACTTATTTGTGCACCTGCACCTCTTGTTACTGTTTTTTTTTTTTTTTTCTGTTATATTTTTATTTATTTTTTTTTCTTTTTTACGAAATTCTAGCCAATGCTCTTCAGGTACTTATTTTAATATGTTGATACGTAGATTGCTTCATCCTATGGTGTCAATATTCTTTCAGTTAATTCGTTTCCTAGCGCATCTAGTTAAGTTAGCAACTTTAAAAATCAAAACAAAATATTATTTGCTAATCGTCTTAAGCAATGGTACCGTTATAAATTTCGTTAAATATTTTATCGCCGTCGTTCTTAATGTCCAAATATAACGTTTGTTTGAAAACACTTCTGCAAGAAGGTCTGTGTGTGCTGTCTGCAATTTCATATGTGGCGTTTGTGGTGTCCTTATTTATTCCTTATCTCTCCTTCCATTGATGCCTCGGGAGGGCTGTTCTTTGTAATTGTGTAATTACCTGGGTTTCTGCATTTATGTTTTGCAAAATATTGATAATTTAGTTTGAGTAGACTCTGCATTCTTTATCAGGTATGCAACTCTCATTAAACACAGTAAACCAAAGAGTACACTCGTACTTGTAGCCTCGAGCTGAAAGGTGCGTTCTACAAGCACAGAAAGCTACTTTTTTTTTCAAATACACACCACATAGATTTAGTAATAAAATTCGAACAACAGAAATGAAATGAAACTTACAAGTTAAGTTTAACTGGATTATTTTAGTGACTCGGCTTTCAGCGCTGGCAGTACTCCAAGCTTCACAGACAATCCTGTTGCCATCCATGTCTCGTGTCGGAACAAAAGTCAAAGTCTGCTGAGCAATTCCTCCTCCATATTGGCCAGATGTATAACTGACTGTTGCGGTGTTGTCTATAGTTACGCCTTGATTTTTCCAAGCTATCAATGCTACTGGATTTGCCGTTTCTGTCTTACACGTTAGTCGTAGCTCGTTGAAGCCGTTAGCTTCTGTCACTACGTTGCCGGTAATATCTACACCTAAAGGTCGGACTGGAATTATACATGTAGAAGAGTAAAACATTACTTTAAACAGGAAAAGTTATGCTAATGATAATATTTTTTGAATTATATGGCTGTTTCAGTATTAGCAGCTAGTCTACTTAGCTTGCTCTTACCGTATAATATATTTATGCAGGTACGACTGTTATGTAGATTCGTTGATATTCCAGCTTCCATATTGATAACTTGCTTTTGTTTGTTGAAGTAGTTATTTGTAGAAAACAACGGACTTAAATTTGTTACCTTTCCAAACACAATAGTGAAACATGGTGTCAGAAGCTAACAAGTATCAGTGATAATTACGGATAATTAAAATAATTTTCTAAATGCAAGTAATTCTCCGGACTACTTAATTCTCGGGATGTAATTTCGGCGTTATCTGAAACAATACCTGGAATGTCAGTCTGCTTGAAGCTTTCAAGAAATTCAAGCTGAGTTAATATTCGCAGGCACTTGCAGAGAAAACAGAGGAAGTGCATGTGGCATATTTTCTTGTCTATGTGGTTGAGAAGGGGTGCGATATCTACAATACCCTCACCCTTACGAATGAACAGAAGAAATCGGTGGATGACACATGCACGGTATTTCAAAATCATGTGCAACCTAAGCCAACTCAGTGTTTGCACGATATTAGTTTAACAATGAGGTGTAAGGGGACAGTTTAGTGGAACAGTTTGTTACACGTTTGAAGGTGCTTACCAAGGACTGTTCGTTCGAGAAAACATACCCAAACGACATGATCAAGGACCGTTTAATATTTGGTATATGTTCTCAAGACATACGCAAAAGCTATTTACTGTAGGAGCTGACTTGACGTTAGCCAATGCTGTATAAATATGCCAAACGTACGAATACGCCCAGGAACAGCTTAAACCCATGACGTCAACGTCAACTGCAGGGGTCAGAATGGGCACATCAACCGCTGCAGTAAGCAACATAGACAAACGACAGAGCTCGAGCCATGGTACAAAATACAAGAGTGCCAAACCAAAGGAACCACACAAGAGCTCCCACTCCAATCTAACGAAGGGTAAACCGACAAGACTGGCAGAAATGGATCGAAGACAGTGCGGGAACTGTGGTAGCAAAACATGCAAAAAGCATGTGCCCTGCAAATGGTAAAAACAGTGCTTTTCGTGTAAAATGGAACCATTTCAAAGAACTCTGCAGATCCAAAAAATGTGAATAATGTAGACGTTTCAGAGAATTATGATTTATTCATTGACAGTGTTGAATCTCGGATTAAGAATGGCTAAATTTTCGCAGAAATGGAAGATTGTCCATGGAATCATAAGCTCACCTTCAAGGTTGACACGGGAAGTCAAGTAAACATTTTACTGTTAAATGCCTTTCAACATCTTGGTGTTAAAACTGCAAACAAACCCTCTAACACGAGGCTATCAGCCTACAATGGCAATCCTCTGCGCTCTAAAGGTACTGTTACCTAAGCTTGCACACAGTCAAGTACAAACCGCAGTAAAAACGTTGCGTTTCATGTTGCTGACGCTACATCGACGCCGTTATTTGGTCTGTAGTCATGCATTGAGTTTGATCTGGTGAAGATCATGTATACCGTCGAAAGTAAACAGCCGGCCGCGCCTGGTCACACGACCAAAGCTACAGTCTTGAAAGATTACCCGCAAGCTTTTAAGGGTCTAGGTTCGATATCTGGTGTGTGTTCAATTCACTTAAAACCGGATGCAATACCTGTCGTCCATCCTCTCCGCAAGATTTAGATCACACTCAAAGAAAAATGCAAGGCCGAGCTGGGCCGCATGGAAGCATTAGGCGTGATACAGAAAATCTAAGAACCTACCCAATGGGTTACTTCGCTGGACCTTGTTGAGAAAAAAAATCAGGGCAGTTACGAGTTTGCCCTGACCCCCCATGACCTAAATAAAAATGTTCAGCGCCCGCACTACCCTATCAAAACCCTTGATGATGTTTTGCCGCAGCTGAATGGTGTGCCAAATTTTTCAAAAAAAATAGACACCACATCAGTCTACTGGAATCTCATGTTAGATAAGGAATCCTCATTTCTGACCATGTTTAACACCTGTTTTACAGGTAAATGGGGTTAAATCCAGCATGGACATTTTCCAATTAAAATGGATGAGTGTTTTAGGGTTTATCAGGGGTGGTGTTATAGTTGATGATATCTCTGTTTATGGTAAACGAGGGCGGAGCATGACTTTAACTTGAGGGCAGCTCTCGAAAGGGCACTGGAAAAGGGCATTCGGCTCAATGAGGAAAAGATTGAAGTTGGTCTCAGTGACATTGGGTATTTTGGTCACGTTCTGTCAGATAAGAGCTTGCATCCTGATCCCGCCTAAATTTCAGCTATTAAGAACATGCCACCGCCAATACATTGGTTAGAACTTGAAACTTGGTTTGGGATGGTGAATTATTTGTCATGGTTCACTCCTAACCTGGCGGAAGTCAAGAGTCCGTTGCGTGAGTTGCTTAGTGATTCAGTGGAATTTTAATGGCACGAGCCACAGCAAGCAGCCTTCTCCAAGGTTAAGGAAATAGTCACACAGGAACCAGGTTAAGTGTTAGCTGACTTCTAGATTTTCGGAACAATTCAAAAAATTAATTAACCGTTATAAAAGAATCGGTTATAGCCCTTATATTATGCGGCAGACTGCATGCCTAGTTATCAAACCATTCATTGTTGGTGGCAATTCTTCACTCTTTAATTGCACGATGGCGGTTCGGGACTCACTCAATGACGACCTCTTCGTAAAACTTTATCCAGTGACTTGAGGATTGACTATTTAGCCGTGGTTCAACTATTGGTTTTCAATCACTATGTCACACACTAAAGTTAGCCATGAGTACTGGTCTTTGTTTATTATAGTGATGAATTTGATTTTTATGTTTTCGCTTTGATGCAATAACTGAGTTGGGAGCCTGTATGCGAACCGAATTTTTATGTTTTTCTGTAATAAGAATTAATCGGGACCTACGCTGAAGTTGGCTGGCCGTAAAGGTGTTTTAAACCCCCGATGGTTAATTCTACTGACCGTTCTAAGGCGTTGTTCCAAGTGTTAGTCTTACTCTTTGTTGCTTTGTGGTTTATTCTACGAGGTGATTTGTTTTAAGCTAATCTTAGTGCTTTCCGTACGTTTGTTCGATTTGTGCTTGTTTGGATTTGTCGGTTTTCTCTTCTTGTTGGTGTCTGGGAAGGGCTGCAGTTTGCAATTGTGGCACTCCCTGGAAATTTTTATACCTTTTTTTGCCTTGTATTATTTTATTCTTGTGTTTTTCATTCCGTTTAGCATTGCGTTGATCTCGATTGAGGAAGAGAGAGCTAGTCTTGGTGGCTTTCGTACATTTGTTCGATTGGCGCTTATTTTGGAACAACAGGGAGGAATTAGCTATGTTTTGGTGGGTTGATAATGAAAGGTCAAAAACTTGTAACTCCTAGGTCAATGCGATCGGGCGTTTTAAAATTCGTTTACGCAGGTCATATGGGTCTGGATAAAACCCTGAATTGAGCACGTGACTTGCTGGCCCAGAATTTCAAATGACATCTTCCAGCTTGTGCTACATTGCCCCATTTGCCTTGAGCATAGAAACTCCAATCGGAAAGAACCTTTGATGCCGCACACAATCGCCGAATACCCTTGGTAAGTCGTGGGTACTGATTTGTTCACTTGGAATCAGGAAGCATTTATAGTAGTTGCAGATTACTATAGCAATTACTTCGATGTAAAAGAGTTACCGAACATGAAAAGTTCGACAAGCGTATGAAAGGTATCTTTTTGCGCTTAGGGATTCCGGAAAGAGTGATCAGCGATAATTAAACTTGCTTCACATCAGAAGACTTCTTACAGTTCGCAAAAGAATGGGATTTCGAAAGCGTTACGTCATCACCGCATCACAGTCAGGGAAATGGGTTCTCAGAGTTGTACGTAAAAATATGCAAACGCATATTCACTTAGGCTAAATCGGCAAATACAAAACCATTGATTGCTCTATTGGAGTATAGAAACACGCCATTAAGCAGCGCTAAGTTTTCTCCATCAGCGCTTCTAATGTCGCGTTCTCTCAGGTCAATCCTACCGACCTCAAAAGAAAACTTAAAACCACGTGTCGTTTCCCCAGATAATGTGCGCGTTGGGCTAAAATTGTGCAGAACAGTGGGGGAAAAAATTACGTCGTAGGAAGACTAAACCGCTTGAACCGCTGGAAATCGGAGGCTCAGCACTGGTTCAAAATATGCATAACAAAACATGGCAACAGGCAGTAATGACTGACAAACACAGTGAACGATCGTACTCATTGCGCACTACAGATGGTGCAACGTACAGGCGTCAGCAGCAGACAACTTCCATTTCTGAGAAAACGAGGTCAGACTGTACTAAGGCAGACAAGCCTGTTCACATTACACTGAATGGCAGACAGGTGAAACCGAGAGTAACTGAATCAATGTAGAACAGTAAAATAATCAGCTGTGTGTACATAGGCAGCTGAACTATATATGGTGTTTATACTTTGCAGTTGTAGCAGCCAATGCTTATCTAACACCTTATTTAAAATTGTTTGGATTACAAATTACCCCAAATTTATTGCTGTTGATAACAATCAAGGTTGTGTTCTGGTTTGCCAGACTTGGCAAATTAAAGTATAGAGACTTCCTATGTTTTACTTAGTACATCAGTCATAATATTAATTATTAATATGTTTGACTTTTTTGCCATTTTGTTAACTGATGTAATTTTAAAAAAGGGAGATGTTTCAATATCAGCAGCTAGTCTACTTAGCTCGCTCTTACCGTATAATATATTTATGCAGGTATTACTGCCACGTGGATTCATTTATATTCCAGCTTCCATATTGAGAACTTGCTCTTGTTTATTAAAGTAGTTATTTGTAGGAAACAACGGACTTACATTTGTTGTCTTTCCAAATACAATTATGAAACAATGGCAATGTTTATTTATTCATTTATTTCTCGGTTATGAGTGGATGATTATATGGTAAATCAACGGCATCTCACGCAACATCCAGTAGCAATACTGCAAGGATAAAAATTACCAGGAAGGCAGAGCTATTACATGCCCAGTTTCAGATTGGTAGGGTGATATGCTAAATGACAGTCTCTAAATTAGTCTTCAGCCACATATATATCACGTACATCAGGCATACCACTATAGATAATGATGATCAGGGGAAAGCTTCAACTTTATCGCGTATCATTGGTTACAACTGAAGAACTGCACAGAAATGATGAGTTTTCGTGAGATATGAATAAATCGCAAACCGTTTCTGTCATTGTATGTCTTTGTATGTCTGTCCTGCATTTTTTTTCTTGATAGCCGTTTGGCCAGTTTTTGGGAAAGAAACTGTACTTTTAGCTTTCTGCTTGTAGTGTTTTGATTGTGGTGACGTTGCTTTAAGTATGTCCTTCTTTCCCTTTGGTGTCTTGGCCGGAAGGGTTTTGTGGTTTATTCTACGAGGCGATTTGTTGTATGTCTTTGCGTATGTCATTTTGTTCTTGTGTTTTTCAGTCCTTTTAGTATTGCGATTACCTCGCTTAGGGAAGAGAGAGCTAATCTTAGTGCTTTTCGTACGTTTGTTCGGTTTGTGCTTGTTTAGATTTGTCGGTTTCCTCTTCCTCTTGGGGTCTGTGAAGGGCTGCGGTTTGTGATTGTGGCACTCCCTGGACTTTTCTCTTACCTTTTATTTAGGTAATTGTATCGATTCCTGATAATTGCCTTTCTTTCTATTTATGCTTAGACTGACTAAAACCGCAAAGCTGATAAAGATTATTACCTGCATATTTGTACAAATAAAATTAGATGGCATTTTATTTACCATATGACAGCTCGAAAGTAGAATAAATAAGCACTAAATAAAGACGGAGACGCCATATATCTTGTTTACTTGGCGGACAGCACCAACGTGTACCGAGTGATGCTGACTGCTGCGAGCGCCAGGGTATTCCAAATTGTGATGAAATGTATATGTATATGACAATTGTAACTGAAAGATACACCTTAATGACAACTTATCAATTCATAATATCTTCAGCTATTTAGTTTCTTTCACATTAAGATGCTTTAAAGCGGTAATTAACTTTACTTTTGCAGACTTATTATCCCCGCGCTTTTCGAAGAAAAAGCGCGGGGATATTGTGATACCCCACCACTCGTCCGCCCGTCTGTAATGTCACACTATTGCTCCTAGACAATTTAGGCTAGAATCACAGCGATAGCTCTAAGGATGAGGAATGGAGGAACATATTCGGAATTTTCATGTAACCCCTTGGGGCAGGGCCAACGGGGTATGGCCCCGAAGGGCCAAAAATCCATGCTGTATACACTTAGTCATGTTGCATATCAAATCAAAAGTAATGAAGAGTAGAATACATTAGTGCAAACATTTTGCCCGGGGTGATGTCTCGAGGTCACCAGTAGGACTTTATTATTATTATTATTATTATTATTATTGTTGTTACACGACTCCTCCTAGGCGTTTTGAGCTAGAACCTTGAAACTGTCACAGGTAATAGCGCTATGAATGAGGGCTGGAAGAACGCATTTAGATTTTTGATGTGCGCGGAGATGTGCAATGTCGCTGGAGCGGGGATACGCGATGGCGCCGTCGACTTGCTCTAGTTATATTTAGGGAAGTTTCTTTACTCCAGTCGGTGGGTGATTGCAAATGCTACGTATGCTGTTCCTACGAAATTGCATAGGTTAAATAGTTTGATGTCTGAACAACGCGAAATAAGATATAAAACAGAAAGTATCCTTTATCTCGCTCTTTCTGTTTCTTGGCCAGACTATTTCGTTTTGGTCAATAAAGTCTCCTCTGTGACGCCCATATACAATTTAAACATCCCGTGATGGGCTTAGAACAAACTAAACATGCAGTGAAGTTAGCTAGCTGTAAAAGTGCTTTAAACCCACCGGTGGTTTGCTCTACTGACCGTTATAAGGCGGTGGTCCCGGTGTTAGTCTTTGTTGTTTTGTGGTTTATTCAACGAAGCGATTTGTTGTATGTCTTTCCGTATGTCATTTTGTTCTTGTGGTTTCAGTCCTTTCAGTATTGCGATTACTTCGCTTGGGGAAAGAGAGAGCTAATCTTGGTGCTTTTCGTACGTTTGTTCGGTCTATGCTTGTTTGGATTTGTCGGTTTCCTCTTCCTCTTGGGGCCTGGGAAGGGCTGCGGTTTGTAATTGTGGCACTCCCTGGACTTTTCTCGTACCTTATTTTTATGCAGTCTCTCGCATAGTATTTATGTTATATCCGATCCTTTTACAGTGTGTAATAATATTTTTTGAATTCTTCTAAAATGTAAAAATTTTCCTAAATCTATAAAACAGGTCTCTTCACGAATGAGATTCACAATGCCAGACAAAACCTATTTGTGGTCTGGACCATCGTAGTCCAGTTTGTAGTTTTATTGAATTCTTGCTACAGATCGCCATATAACCTTGACTTTACTTGACCATAATTTTCATGATATGTGTCTTTCACTGTGACGTTTCACTGATGACTTTTACCCCTATGCAGACAAAACATATGTTTGCAATTTGGAGCTGCATCAGAATTAAGGTCAAGGTTTTAAGGGCAACCTGGCCATGCTATGAGGGCATACGATAGGCTTCCACAAAATGCATCCAGTACTTCTTATCGAGAGAAATCAAAAGGTGGCAGGCATAAGACATAGTCGTAAAACAGATTAGACATATCGTCATTAAGACACAGCAAGACACTTAGAATATCATTAAGACACTGAGAATAAAATCTCTGGCAATTTTTCAGACAATCCACTCAGCCCTCTCTAGATGGCTATCGTACAACCATTTTGGAATGATTTCCGCTACAGTCTATGAGATAAATGTGCTTTCAGTTTTGACAAAATTCTTCTTGTACTTCTAGACGATAAAGGATAACAAAATGAATCTCATCCAGAACTTGGCCCAGCAATCTCGGAGGAAATATGATAATAAGACTAAACCGCTTGTAATGGGCGATTTTTGTGTGAGGAAGTTTCGGCTAACCGGAAGATAATGATTTTCTTTTCGAAACGACTAGACTAAAATGTGAAACGTATGTACTGAGTTTCGACAAAACATCTCTGGTAATCTCAGTGAGATGCGACAGCGGACAAAATGAAAGCTCGCCACCGGCTGCAATACAGGTTAAGAAACCGCATTTTCGGGTACATAAAATAAGACCTTGAGGTAAACATCCAGGGGAAGGTTCAAGAAAATTCCTCTGCTTGTCTCGGAGGATACTCAGATTTCAATAGGGTCGAGATATGTTTATTTCGGTTGGCCAACCGAAGCGAATTTAATCTAACAACAACAATACTATGAGAGGAACGGCACACTTCCACAATTTACATCTTGAAGTTCTAGAGAAGATGCGACAACGAGAAACATAACAAATGACCGATGGCGACCGTATTAAGCGACCGAACCGAGTCATACTTTGTTTAGACGTAACCAGAAAGGAAATAGAAAGTAAATAGCTGAACTCAAGAACTGATACAATCAGATCCACATCAAGTTCGCAACATCAAAGGGTAAGACAGACAAATACCATTAAACAGTCACAAAAAGGAATAGAGTAGCCAGCCCTTTCCCAAAAAGGTGGCAACTTAGTTACCCAAACTTATCTGAACATATCTTCAACTTTAATAATCGTTAAAAGAAAACCGTTTGTAAGTAAAACACTGAAGAAATGTTTACAAAACGTGCCATAACAAAAGTACCGCCTTGAAACAGTCAGTAATAAATTACTGGGGCGGGGGTGTGGCTTAAGTGAGCTTTACAGAACTGTGGAAAAAAATAATATATTTGTTCGGTCCGCGCGGAGGTCGTAAACTCAACCATGAATCATTACGGGCAATAAATTATTAAATATAAAGGCTATAATGAAGCAGAGATGTGCTCAACAGAAACAACGTTTTGAGATACCTGGAGATCCCTCAGATGTCAAACAACACGACTAGAATATTGGAGCAAACAAAAACTACCAGTTGAACTCCGGCGGGCCGAGAAACAGACATGAAAAGTTCCGGCCCAGACCATCTAAACGAATAACTTTTAAGCCTGTACCATCATAGAGTCTAAGGCCCGACCCGCAGGCGTGAAATTAAAGACATTAGCAAAGTTGTCAGCCGTGATTGGGTCAATCGCTAAGCATGTAGATTGCTTTATGACATCAATGTTATACCACTTTAGTTTAAAACATATGACAAATTTACTGAATTGATCAGAAAATTTAGTGTTACCTACAATGTTTACAAAAGTTATACATTAAATTACTATAAAATTCAGGTTCACATAGGCCTTATAGCAGAAGTTGTTTGTCCGGTATCGTAGAAACCAATTCGTAGTGTCGACGACAACGCTGAGAAAAAAAAAAACTTTCCGAAGTTTATGATACTGATATTCATATTTGAGACGTTTGGCAGTCAAAGTTTTCTTACGAGCATTGAAATAAGCCAAATGACTCGACACTCCTGCAAACCGAATAAGTTGAGTAATGTAAATACTATAAGATGGAGGAACATTGGCATCCAATAACGGAACACTAAGACTGTCAAAATTAAAGTCATTGCGTTCATCATCAGTTTTGAATGAAATAAAACCGTTTGAAACAGATAAATGCAAAATCTAAAAAATGGGGCTTCGGTATAAGTAGAATTAACTTTGTTCAACTGCAATTCAATAGGATACATTTTAACTCCTTCAAAGTAAGGATTGTCAATATTTGAAAGGTCACCTAAATATCTAGACGTTGACTTAAAGGCTGAAATAATATCAGCTTGTGTATCTTCAGGAAGAGACATCATGAAATCTCCTTCATCTGCTGAAAGAGAAGCACAATTAGTACCCATCAGAATTCCCACAAATTGTCTGCGTAACTTAGTGCCTTATCTAATGCAAATGCTATCTAAAAGATATGACAATGCGTCACACACGTTTTGACAAGACCAAAGTTGATGCCAACAACCCTTGCAAGTTTCGCGGCACTCTCTTTCAAGTGTGTCGGTGGGGATGCGATAAGGAACAAACTGTTTATAGACGGATACACTGATGGACAACCGAGGATACCTCTACGGTAATAGCGCAAACTGAACTCCAACCAGTATAGATATAATGCAACACTACTCATGCTGTTCTCCCACGTGTTGAGACTTGTGACACTCCCTGTACTTTTCTCTAACCTTTCTTTACCTAATCGGAAACCTTACAAGGGTTACGAAATCCTCCTTAACATATTGGGCCCTGTAAGTCACAGAGTTAAAAGGTTAAGAACGCCAAATGGAGAGCAACAGATCGTGACGTAATATTACTGACCACATGATACTGCAAGAGTTGTTTATATTTTTTTGTATGCAGATACTTTTGATAACAGTGGGAAGTCATTTAACTCAAAAGTGATAAGGACAAGGACAAACCGAATCTCTGATTTGCTGTTATTGGCAAAATAAATCGTGACGACAAGAAATTAAACAACGTGTATCTACTCACATTGTACATTTAAGTTTTCAGTCTTGGTACGTGGAGACAGAAGAGCTTCGTGTGTCACGATGCATTTCAGCGCTTTATTATTATCTTCTCTTTTTAAATTTCTGGTCTTGAAATTTGAAATTATATTATAAGTGTGTGATATATTGTTATAAATGGGAACATTTTCATCTGTGTATTTACTGCCGTCAAAATTCCATGAAAGCTGAGCTTCGGGACGGCACCAACTTGTTGTACACTGGAAGGTGCCGAATCCATCCTCTTGTACAGTATTGGTGCCAGTTATAATTGGAGTGGATGGTTTTACTGGAATATAAAAAACAATGTCATGAGATTTATACAATAACATATCTCTAAAATGCCTACATACCAAAACTAATTATTGATCATCTTTGGTTTATACTTGACATTTGGTTCTGACTTGCATTGTTTGTATGTATGTACATCTTACTATGCCAGCCATGTAAAGTATACTAACAACGAAATGACATATCATACAAATTGTCATAGACGTATTGCTTTACTTGGAACGTTACTCAGTACTTTACTATAGTGTAGATTATATGTTCTGATACTTTGAGAGGCATGAAACTGAATTAAAATGGGTATATGCTTTACATACTGCGTTTCCAATGGGTTTTAACGATAGTATTCACAGAATATCCAGATTGTGTTGTTTTTTTATTAGAAAACACACAATGAGATCTCATAGCTCTCGAGTGAAAAAGAATGTTTAACGCAAACCTCGTATCAATATGGCGCTTTCCAAACTTACTAACATTCTTAGAAATATCCGACCAAGATACTATGCTTTATGTATTAAGACCTCTTTCTGTCCCCAAAGACTTTTAAGTAAGTCGATTGGTGCCTGATGCTCTGGCTCTGGTCTGGCCCACCCGGAGTCTCACAGTTGGTTTTCTTTTGCTTCAGTTTTTCAGTTATTTCCTGCTGTCGAGTCCTCATCGTTGTTATATCTCTGTATTTGTTTGACTTTGTTTTCGGAGATTTTGCACTGATGAGTAAGGAACCCGCGCGGACTGAACATATGTCTCGTGTATACCACGGTAGAACTAAGAGCGAGGGTTGTGGCCACGTAAAATCGATTTAAGGCCCCAGTAATATTTTAACTTACCGTTCCAAGGCGGTGCTTCTGCTGCGGTTAACATCTGTCACTGTATGTCTTTGCATATTTGTCTTAGTGCAATTTTATTTTGGATAGCCGTTCGGCCATTTTTGGAGGAAGAAATTGTCATTTTGGCTTTCTACTTGTAGTGTTTGATTGTGGTGCCGTTACTTTAAGCAGGTTCTTCTTTCCCTTTGGTGACTTGAGCCATGAGTATTTATCTTTGTTTATATCTGTGATTAACTGTGATTTTTTTTTTATTTTTTCGCTTTAGTGCATTGACTGAGTTGGAAGCCTTTTATGCGAACTGAATTTTTATTTCTGTATTAAGAGTAGCATCGGGACCCAGGATGAAGTTGGCTAGCTGTAAAAGTGCTTAAAACCCCCGGTGGTTCATTCTACTGACCGTTCTAAGGCGGTGGTCCCGGTGTTAGTCTTACTCTTTGTTGCTTTGTGGTTTATTCTACGAGGCTATTTGTTTTATGTCATACTTTGTGTTATTTTGTACTTGTGTTTATCTGTCCTTTTAGAATTACGATTACCTCGCTTGGGGAAGTGAGAGCTAATCTTAGTACTTTTCCTGCGTTTGTTTGATTTGCGATTGATTAGTTTTGTCTGTTTCCTCTTCCTCTTGGTGTCTGGGAAGGACTGTGGTTTGTGATTGTGGCATTTCCTGGACTTTTCTCTTACTTTTTTTTTGTAACGGAAGGTGTTAGGTAATTGTATCGAGTCCTTATCATTGCCTGCCTTTCTATTTTACCTGAAATAGGCTTTGCTGTCGTTTGTTCATTACCCTTAGCTTATGGTCAATAACAGTTAGAGATAGAACTTTAAATTTTTATATATCGAACACCCTTTACAACCAGTAACGTACGGAAAACGGATGTATTTAATGAAAACGGGAGCCGAACGCACTGACAACCGAAACTTAACGATTGTAAAACGGTATTTTGATAAACATCCGGTGGAATTTCCGCTAATAGTGGGAACAAAGTAAGACAAGGTACTTTTATACTGTTGATTCCAAGTTAATACCTGACGCTCCAAGAAACCACACAGTGCAAACGGCTACAAACAGACAAAAACATTATTCACGCTTTTATTGTTTTATGAAGTAGACACCGTGATCTTATTTACTGGTGTAAAAGGCGAAGACAGCATCACTTCTCCGAAAATATTATAATTTGTTTTTTTATGTTGTCCCATTTATACCTACTCCTCATTAAAGTATAAACAATATTTAAACTTTACATCTCTGAAATTTTGAGAAATTGTCCATTCAAGAGGATTTCATGCTGGAAATTTAAAGAAACATAAGGTAAAACAAATCAATAAAATAGGCACTGTGGCAGACAAAAAAGGAGACAAATGTTGACTTCTCGAATTATTTTCCCGGTTTTCTACAGAAAAGAATAAATAAAAATGACTTGGGTTGAAAACGACGTAAAAAGGCCATGATACGTTAAAGACCTGCCTACATTTATACTGGGGTAAACACAAGTAAACTGGTATGAATGCATGTTTTCATCATAAAAACCAGACTGCGTTTAAAAAAGATAATATGTGTAAATTTTTGCCTTACTTTCTCTTATGCAAAATAATGTGAGTTTTCATGGATCTAGAAATGATTAATGTTAGATTTAAAAATGTGATTTCTTTTTATTGTTGTTGTTTCAGTATAATTTGAGTGTGCTCGTCAAAACTGTCTTATAGAGGCTGTTCTAGTGAGTACCCGCAATTTCTGTTAGAGCAATTAAAAGGAAGTCAGTTTTGACCCCTGTAAACTTCATTTTTCTTTTTATAAAATGGGGTTTTCCAGGGTATTCATTTCACGGACTTAATACCGTGATGTGTTTGTCTCAGATCATGAAAAACACGGAGGCGCAAGTGTGGTCTTTGTGGAGAGGCGTTTGCAACACAAGGAGGCTTAAATAAAAGATACGCTGACAAACTATACAGTCAGAGATAATGAAACCAGTGCAATAAATGTTATAATAGATTACTTTGACAGACGCCATGTAAACAAATCTAACTTGTTCAAATTTTACAGTGTATAAAACAAGCAAATCATGACAACGGGTTGTAATTATAAAGGTGTAAAGAGAAGGAAGAGTCTGAATCCTCGGAGAAGTGACATTCAATCAATGGGTTTTCAAGCGATACAATAGCATGCCATTTCAACATAAAACGGCTGATATTCCTTCCGCAAGACGGTTTTATCATACGTTGCTGATCCTAATGGTTTGTTCTAAGATATGTTACTATACAAATCAACATACATTCCATTGGGAGGATTTTGTATAAGATGTGAGACGAGTAACAAGAGTCTATTATAATTGTAACTATGAATACATTTATGACAGTCGAGAACAAAACAGTCAAAATATCATCATCTGAACTGTCCTATTTCAGACGAGCGGTACTTGTCTTTGCTTTTCACATCAGTAAAGTAGAAAACGGAGTCCAATTTCCTAAACCCCTAAAGATGTGAGTAAAATTTGATATATCTGTTGCCATATGCACAGGTTGGAATCTACGATTATCAATTTCAAACCTAGTTAAAAGAAGAGAAAGTCACCTTGTCGATTCTGCTTTTCATTTTCGAGGGAATGTTTTACCGGATCTTTATACAAAAAACGCCGTCATTGGACGTTTCATATCTGTTTTCCGTACGCATATGCGTTTTCTGCACGTTTCAGGTTGTACATGATATGAACAAGCAGACCCGTATTCTTCCCTTTTTAGTCACACTTTTAGTCCCGGAAATATGCCGCTTTTTCGACTTATTCATTGTACGTTTTTGGGACACTGTTTAGAATACGTGCTTGAAACTAGAAACTTGAAACTAGGTGCTCTTATTGGGGATGATGAGCAGATAGAGCACCTGATTAAAAAAAAAACAAAAAAAAAAAAAAAAACGATTAATTCTGTCACCGTTATGCCCCTTTCCAACTTTGACATTTTGTTTTAACAATTGTTTGTTTAATGCAGGTTTTACGTCTTTTCCTGCAATCTTTCAGTGTCTGGATATGACAGCTCAATTCTCCGTCATATGCTCCGTCACTTTCAGAGCACTACCTCACTGAAATACCACGCCCCAGTCTGACACATGACATGATTTTCTACCCAGTTAAATATATAGTACTTTCACCTGGCTGACAAGTTTCAGGTCTTCTTTCTTAATACTGAGCGCCAAGTTCCAGTTTTAGAGTCTTTGGTATGACTCAGCCGGGGATTACATCCACAACATACCGCTCAAAAAGCGGATGCTCTACTTTTAATATCGACAAATATATAGTTTGGGGCATGGTGGGGGCTTAGTCTTTTACAAACACGTTCTAGTTAAAAATATATATTGCTTCATGGCCCATGGTTTCAATAAAGCCATTTCATCGAGAAAATGAAAATACTGACCTTTTCTTATTTCTCCTTACAAATATTTTTGTTGGTAGTCATTAAAATGCCCTGCCAGGGATCTTCTTATTAGTTCCAAAAACATATGTCTTTGTATAGAAATAATAATAAAAGATATTTATCTGGATAAGTATCAAATCTAAAGCATTTAAATGTACATAGTTGTAGCTGTTTTCCAGTTGATAATTCATCCATTTGTGGATTCACTAAGCCCGTTATATTTGAAATGTAAATGTACTGTGTCCAAAAAGAAATGAAAACACAATAGTGAACCTTATCTTTAATAAAAACATATCAGACACTGCATAATACCACGCTACTGTACAGTAGCAAGTCTTGGAGTAAAAAGTGGTATGTTTGACTGGTAAATAAAGTAAAACAATTTATGCTTAAACCACAATGTTTCTCTTTTTCATAAACCAGAAAAAAACTATTTCGTCTACAAAACAAAATGCTTCAATACATGTGTATGAAGTTTTGTTCGTCCATTAATTCATCCTTATGTTATTGAACGAAACCCATTTTTGTTTTTGCCAAGCAGTAACTCTTTTGAAAATTAATGAAAATGCCAAGTGATAATCCGCAGTAAACATTTTGTCAATCTCTCGATATATGAAGTTTCGCCAGCCCAACTCCATCATTTTTTCTCGTGATATTAAATGAAACCCATTTTGGTTGTCGCTAAGCAATGTAAGAAACTCTGTTGGACAATAAATGTAAACTGATAATCTGAAGCAAGATATCGTCAATATCATTTAATATATGATAATTCGTCCAAATCCATTAAATTCGTTCTCAAAGTACTAAGCGGAAACCATTTTTATCGCTAAGCAGGGACAGCAACTTTATTGAAAATTGACGAAAATGTCTAGTAATAATCTCACGCAAGTTATTTTCAGTATTATTTGACATATAAAAGTTCATCCAACTCCATTACTTCTTTCTTATGATATTAAGCAGAACCATTATTGTCACTAAGCATGGGCAGTAACTCTTTTGAAAATAGACTAAAAATGCCGAGTAATTATCGTTTCATATATAAAATTTCATTCAATCCATCTCTTCTCTTTCAAGATAATAAGCGATAACCAGTTTTTGTCGCCAAGCAAGGGCGGTAAGTTTGTCAAAACTTAATGGACTTTGGCCTTTAATAACCTGTGATAAAAAGTATATGCGAAATGTGAGTAAATTCCATACAAAACTATTCATGTTAGAGAGTGGAAACCAAGAACTGACGGACGGGTGGACAGACAGACACAGAGCAGAAAACATAATACCCCAACATGATCGTGTGGCGGAGTATAAATATATTCTAGCCATGACTTTCAATGCACATTTTGGATTAATATTTGCACTTAAGCATATGCGTACAAATCTACAGTTTGCAAAATGATTTACTCCTTAGTTATGTCATGTTTAATTTTAATTATGGTCATGATTTTTTGATCGACGAATGCCCCCCTGCCCTCTCCCATCCCACACCCCCTCCTCACCCCACCCCACACACACACCCTTACGTATACTAATAAGTGCCCTTCTTGAATCCATGGAAGAGGAAGAATAATCTTAGAAATTATTTCATGATCAATCTTTTCGAAAGTTATGTGGTCGTGCTAGGATTTGTATGCGTCCCGTGGATCTCCAGACAGTCGTGCTATTGGCTGCACTATGTATCACGAATCACAAAATATAGGTTATGATTTTTCACAAAATTCTAAGGGCACCATACAAATCACGACATATGTGTATGTTAACAAGAAATCTACCGAGAGAATACTAGTTCGGTCATCCAAACAACCAGTCCATCTTGTTAAAAAATACCCTTACAGAAAGTGATTGCTAATCCGTGTGTTATTGTTACAAGTGAACAAATTCTAATTACTAATGCCGCTGTCGGTGATCAAACCCAGGCCACCTGGGTGACAAGCAAATACTCTTCCAAAGCGCAATAAAAGCCAGCTTGTACCACAAGAAGTACAAGGTTATCATATATCTATTATTACTACATATCCTCCCTCAACCACCACCATTATCACCACCTTCATTTTCACATTCGTCCCTGAATCTCAATTTGAGCAAACACTCAGTACCATGCCACCAAGCTTATTGGTCTACTAAGCCCATCAGGCGGAGTTATTTATGCTGAACGCCAGATGTGACAGGTTACAAATTCTAATTATCAATGCCCTGGTCAGGATCGAACCCAGGGTGCCTGCTTGACAAGCAAAGATCTTTCTACGGCCTCTCCACAGAAGCAGGCTCGTTCCGCAAGGCAGTACAGGTTTATCATATATCTGTCATTGCCATATGCACAGAATATCACCCAAAAATTCACTGTTATCAGATCAGTGTC
The DNA here is from genome assembly GCA_964016985.1 of Anodontia alba. NCBI lineage: Eukaryota > Metazoa > Mollusca > Bivalvia > Lucinida > Lucinidae > Anodontia > Anodontia alba. Next base: position 90,971,225 of record OZ024831.1, read on the forward strand.
ATAGAATTGCAATTAGGCTTCACTGAATTTGATTTCTGACTACATTTTATTTCTGAATCCAAAGCTTGAGCTGCGATTGAAAGTTTGTCAACAATATTTCGGTCACTTAGAGTTTTGTTTGTGTTGAGGTTTTACGGCCCAGTCAACCTAATGGGGTCATGTCGAGCGCGGTCAGCTTACCTAACCATACCTTTACTGGGCAGGCGTAGTCCTCTAAGCAGTTAACCATTGCATTCTTTCGACAGAAACTGACAACTGTCCTTCTTAAATCAGCAGAAGGGAGAGAATGACCGTAGAAAATAGTTCATGATCAATCTCCACGAAAGAATGTTGCCGATATCGGCGGGGTGGAACCCGCGACCTCCTGGTCTCCAGTTAGACGGCACATCCAACTGAGCCACCGAGTCATTTAGAGATGCCTCCAAATTTATGGGATTTTTATCCAATCCAATCACATGATGAATTCAGGTCTCAATTACTAGTACCTCTGCCCTGGAGGCACCAGGCAATCCATGACTTTCGCGAGCCCCGATGGGCGGGGCCGTGGTTTCTACATACAAAGGATTAGTTTACGCCGGTAATAGGTACCAGGATTCCAGAGATGATATACTTACGGAACCGTGTATTGTTTAAATTCGTTGTCTACGTCGCTACCATTGTGTGTTTGAGACATTAAAATTTGCTCATCTGGAAAAACCCCTTCCTTCCATCGTATTTTATGATAATGCTATGATATGGTTCTTCAAATACATGTTTGAGTAGACCAGGGCAGTTGATAAAATGTAAATAATAATAACAATTTTCTTGAGACAGTCTTGTTTTTAATTGCGATTTTCGTGTAGCCCCGTACTTTTTCACATAAAAAAAAGAAGGGAAGGCAATGATCAGGAATCGATACAATTATCCTACACCTCCCATCAGAGACATCAAAGGGAAAGAAACACAAACACGAAATAACTAGACCCTAATGGAAACATCACAAGTAGAAAGCCAAACGGACAGTTACTTTCCCACAAAGTGGCCAAATGCGTAAACACTTGTTTACATAATAATAATTTTTACACATATGTTAAATTAGCTGTTTGAAAATGATTTGTATACTTCCATTTAATCATTTTTCACTAAAAAATAAATTACCAAAAATGAGGAGGTTTTGATGTTTTGGCCGATGTGCAGAATTAGCCTATGAGACTGTAAATTATTCTGTTGATTTGTTTTTTAAATTATCACCTGAATAGAGCGTAAAGTGCATGTGTTACCTGAAAATTAATATGAAAGTATAGCTCATATACAAAATATCTTTGTTAGCTTGTAAACAGATGGAGAAAGAATAGAAATAAAATTCTAAGTGGAGATACAATTCAAATTGGCCGCAAATTTTCAGGGCGTGTTTCGTGTTTCGGCAACTGGAATATTCGTTGGTATTTGCTGTTGCGTTATTACGTGGCCCGGCTACCGTTTCGGTTGCAACTGTCAAATCTTAGAAACGCTTACTTTATTACTCCATAAGCACCGAACCACACAAGGTGTTTGTTTCACCATCACGTATCACGTCGCACGTCATCATGAGTTTACAGTTGTGCATCTAGCATGCCAGACCGCCTTCGGCGGTTTGGGGAACTGTTTTGTAATTCCCATTGGACACACATATTATGGTACATTAATAGGTTAACAGTTTGCACATACAAAACCGACAGGGCTTCCTTGTCAACACTCCCACGCTAATCACTATATTCGGTGAACGTTAATATACGGTTACTATACAGATCTGACCCCATACGGCCTTATTTAGAATTTGACCTATAAAACATCAAAGAAAAGATTCTGACAAATGAAGTTTATGCCTTAAATATGCCTTATATATATATATATATATATATATATATATATATATATATATATATATATATATATATATATATATATATATATATATATATATATAGCCCTCTACAATGTTCACAAACGTATTTGTTCACAAATATACTCTTTTAATCTGACTGATAGCCTAATATTTTCCCATTTAATACCAGTTTGTATTTTGCCTAGATTTCGCTTAAACAAACTTTCTGACCAATTATTACGAAGATCCAGCAAAAATATGACTGGAGACCCAGGGATCGTGTAGGGTTAAACTACTTTAACTCCACACCATCCCGTGTCAATTTAACCACAGACCATTCTAATGCTGTGGTTCTGATATTGTTTAAAGCTATCACTATTTAATAGGAGAAGAAGCGCAAAATGCTTCTATTTAAGCTGCGTTTTCCGCTTAGGTTTTGCGGCGATTGGTTGAGTCTCAGACTCTATGAAAGTACCGAACTAAATCTTACATTAGACGATTGGTGACTGATGGCATGGCTTTGTTTGGGCTCTCTTTGGTGAATCGTGTGATTTTATTCAACTCTGTTCCCAGTTGTTTAAAACTAACGATGTCGTTAGTTAAAGTATCGTTAAAACTTTGATCACTAAATATGGTATATACGCTAGTAATGTTGCTGGAAAAAAGTGTAAGTAGCTTTTGCAAAAGCTACTCACATTTTTGTAGCAAAAATGCCTACGAATAACATATTGTACTTACAAGAACAGTTAACATTTTGACAACAAACGAGCTCGTTAACCTAACGATGCTTTGAACAACTGGACCTTGGTAGCCAGTTTCTGACATGATTGCCACGAGCTCTTATCTTTGTTTCATCGCATCGATTTAATTTGTTTTATACGTTCTATGTATTTTTTTCCCGTGACATTTCACTGCCTGAGTTCGAGAGACTCTTTGCGAGTCGAACAATCCTTTTGTAGATCTTACAACATTTGAAGCTACGATGACGATTTGGTGTCAGTAAATCGAATGTAACATCCCTTAATTTTTACTACTGTACGTCCAAAGACAGTGCTTCTGGTAAGGTTTGCTATTTGCATAGCTTGTGGCCACTCGCTGAGGGCATGTTTTTTGTGGTTTGTCCTATTCGTTATCTTATTTTTAGCGTGCTGTTGTTTGCTCTGCTCAATATACTTACATGAAAGGTATAGCATAACCGACGACGCTAAATGCTGGTCTGTAGCATTTAAGAAAGTCTTGCAAGTAAATATCACTCTGTCATCCTCCCTCTTAGCCAAGAATGTATATTCTGTTTTGACAGTGTAAGTACTACTAGCATTATTTTTACTTGATGACTCAGTCAAAGGCTGAAGCGAGGTTGGTCCTTTGTACCACACCAGTGAAGGTTTAGGATAGCCTCCTCTTGATATGCATAGCAGTGATACATGCTGATCTTCCATGCCGCGTACTATTGTTCCATTCACGTCCGTATTGTTTATAATAGGCGGCTGAGGATGACCTGAAATAATATACATAAATCAGAACCACATTCAATGTGTTGCATATATGTTTCTGTAGTTTGGCAACACTAAACTCCAAATGTTTTGAAAGTAACTTATTGAAGAGTAGGTGTCAGGAAATAGTAAGAACCTCAACCCAGCATACACCAGCACCCGAAACAAACTACACATCAACCGCTATGATCTGAAAAACGCAGCAGCCGCAGACATCCGACCGTAGATATCTACGCAAGCGTAGCAGGAATTAAACATGCACTTCCGACAACATCTCAACTGCAATAACTCAAGATACTCTCAGACATCAAGTAGGAGATGTTGGCCGCTGCGAATCACCGCACATAAAACAAACTGTAACAAAATGGAGAAAAGCAATGCTCACAAAAAATAACTTCGCCGATATGACGATCGTTCAAATTTCATTAACTTTAATTACGCGTCATAAATGACACTGCGTAAGGTTAAGTTTCATCTCAGTCCACGATTTGTGGTCCATTGCCTTTGGACAAATCCATAGGGACAGCTAAGGTTACTTCTAACTATGCAATTAAACTGCAGGAAGACTGTCAAACGAACCGGTCAATTAAACACTGTAGAAGGAGTTGTGCGCATCGGATAATACCCCATACACTAATATAATATTAAAGTATACAAGTTTCCCATACATCACTAAGTTTAAAAGCCAGAAAAAAATCCAATAAAAATGCTAAATCAAATGCACATATTTAGACCATATCCAAAACAGCTGTTAATAAACATATCGTTTCAGTCAATTAATTTAGGAATAGTTGTGTACACAAGAAACTCACTGCATACGAGTATATATGTAAAACATAACACAAAATCCTAAAAACAGGCTAAATAGTAAACACTGATAACATGAACACAAAAAAAAATCACGTGTTTGGACCATGCACAAAACAATGTGCACACTTTCAGAGATAAGAGGCAAACACAGTTTGTTATGCGCACACAAGGTAAGTACCCCATAAACTATGTAACATTAATCCCCTCAAACCAAAGATTTGGTCGAAAGTACAATAGATAAAAGCTTTGTATACACTACATGACACCCAACCACTGCGGGCAACAAGTACTATACCTTTTGCAAGCAATTAAGAAAATTCACAATTCTGACTCAAGGATCATAATTCCGTTGAAAAGTAACGGTAATGGACCATTTTCTATTTCAAACTAGTTCTAATCGTTCTCAAGGTATCAAGCACAAGTATAAGTGAAAGATTTTTAAGTCTATCGGACTTTCGGCTCAGGAGAAGAAGCTCAAAATAGGTATTTAAGATGGCCACTATAGCGGCCATCTTGGATTTCTGATCGAAACGATTTTCGCTTATTTTGTTATCAACAAGTCGCTCAGATAATTTCTACTAAGTTTGTAGTCAGTTGGCCTTTCGGTGCAGGAGAACAAGCGCAAAATAGATTTACAAGAACGCGTCCATGGCGACCATCTTGGATTTTGGAATTCAATCTACAATTTGCCCGATACTTCCTACAAAGTTTCGAGTCAACTGGCCTTTAGGTTCAAAACAAGAAGCGTAAAATAGATTTTTATGATGGCGGTCATCTTGGATTTTCAATCCAAACAATTTTAGCTTATTTTGTTCTACAAGTTGTCTGATTACTTCCTACTACTTTTCGAATCAACTGGCGTTTCTGTTCAGGAGAAGAAGCACAAAATGTATTATCAAAATAACCTCTATGGCCGTTTTCTCTGATGTCCATTGGGAACGATTTTAGCTGTTTTTGATCTTCAAATTGCTTTAATACTTCCAAAAAAGTTCAAGTCAGTCAGCCTTTCAGCTCAGGAGAAGAAGCTCAAAATGGACGTTCAAGATGGCAGTTATGACGGCCATTTTGTAATTCTGATCCACACGATTTTAGCCAGTTTTGATCTACAAGTTGTCCAAATGCTTCCCACCAGGTTTCGAGACAATTAGCCTTTCAGTTTAGGAGAAAAGGCGCAAACAGATTCTCAAGAGTGCCACCTTGGCCGCCATTTTGGATTTGCGATCGGAACGACTTCACATGTTTTTTGTTTGTTTTTTTTGTTTTGTTTTGTTTTGTTTGTTTTTTTTTGTTTTTTTATCTTCACGATTTCATGATACTTCCTACTAAGTTTTAAGTCAATCAGCCTTTCTGTTCAGCAGTAGAAGTCCAATATAGATTTTCAGGATGGGGGCTGTTGCAGCCATCTTGGATCTCTGATCAAACCGATTTTAGCTGATTTTGACCTACATGTTACAATTATACTTCTAACCAAGTTTAATGTCAACTGACTTTTTCGTTGAGTTGAAAAAGTTCTGATGGGAATGATTTTAGTTATTTTTATCTATGTGTTGCCCATGTACCTCATACAAAGTTTCCGTCAGTTGGCCTTTCGGTTCAGGAGAAGAAGCGCAAAATTAATTTTTAAGATGACCGTCATGGTGGCTATCTGGGATATCCGATCGGAAATATTTTAGCTGTTTTTTGGTCTACTGGTTGCGTCGATACTTCCTTCTAAGTTTCGAGTCAACTGGCCTTTCAGTTCTGGAGAAGAAGTGCAAAGTAAATTTTCAAGATGGTCGCCATGGATGCCATCTTGGATTTTCGACCGAAACAACTTATGTTTTTTTAATCTACAAGTTTCACCAATGCTTTTTACTAAATTTTGAGTCAACTAGACCAGGGATGTTTGAGGAGTAGTCTTTTAAACAAACTGTTGATGCCGACCGAGGGAGACGCACTACGTACGACGGACAACACACGACGGACATTGACCGATCACAATAGCTCACCTTGAACACTTCGTGCTCAGGCATTGAAAGAAGAAAAGTTTAGGAATGTACAATGACAAAACAACGCCGCATATGTAACCACCGACGCACGAAAGAAGACCTGCAAAAGAGAAACTGCCTCGAACGGTCAGTAGAAAAACTACTGGGTGCAGCCTAAATCAGGTTTACACGCGCAAAACCTCCCTTTAAAAAGATACTCAGATGCAGCTGTCATAAAAATGCTGGAATATCTAATCGACAATATTTTGTGGAGTTCGGCGGATGGAAATTTCAGCAAACAAATCGATATATCGATGGGTACTAAGTGTGCACCGTTGCTTGCCGACTTGTTTTTATACTCGTATGAGGGGGGAGTTTGTACAAAGTCTCCTCAAAGCAGGCAAGAAACACCTTGCACAACAATTCAATTTCACTAACAGATATATAGATGATGTATTGTCTCTGAAAAACACAATATTTGCAGAGTATTTGGAATCCTTCTAGCCACATGAACTTGAAATAAAGGAAACAGCAGTGACTGCAGCGTCCTCCTCCTCATATTTGTATTGTTGTCTCTGCATTGACAGTGGAAAGCCTACTACTAGGCTTTACGACAAACGGGATGACTTCAATTTTCCCATTGTTAACTTTCCATTCCTGAGCAGTAATATCCCTTCTGCACCAGCATACGGTGTTTACGTATCACAGTTAATCCGTTATGCCAGAGCCTGTTCAAATTATCAGGGCTTCATTGAGCGTGGGAAATTGCTCACTACAAAGTTCTTGAGCCAGGGGTATCAAACAACCAAATTGGTAGCAACACTTAAGAAGTTCTATGGAAGACATCATGATCTGGTCAAACCCTACGATGTGGCAGTTTCCAGAATTGTTTCTGATGTTTTTGCCAAGGACAAGCCATAAGTAGACTTCAAAAGTCTCGGACAAACGCTTCTACCTACATTTCCTTCGTTCAGGTATGTAGGCATGGTGGGCTAAGCTTGCTTACCACGTAATGCTTACTATTCGCGGACGCCTGATTATACCCTTTATTTCTGGGGTCCCTGTCTATTGTTCTGAACATTTTGATTCGTCTTTCGTTTAGGGATTTATTAGACTGATTTTTGGGTTTGATACTATGACCACAACCACTTTCAATTATGAAACAGCTCTAAATTACAGACATGTGTTTGGTCCGCATACGGGCTCTCTACCTTATAGGTTAACATCACAGTGAAAAATACATAAACACAAAAAACTGATGAAAAAAAAGCAAATTGTTCAATGGCGATCTGAAGCCAGAACAATTTCAAACATAAATATTAGTCTAGTAATAACACTGATTTACAATAAAAATTATTTAAAACAATAAACGAGTGAATATTATAAGTTGGATAGTAATATCTCGTTAGTACAAATACACTTTATAAATAGGAGCATAGTTTGTCGGATATTTGGTTTTAACACTGTCCATCTATCCAACAGACCAACTTACACCATACTTTGCTAAGTTTGGATAAGTGGTTAGACTACATTTAATCTGAGAAAGTCGGAAATATTGCTTGTTGGCCTTTGTATGTGAACATCCTGACGAAGGTTAGACTAAACATTACAAACTATTTTAGGAAATAGCGTCATGAATAAAAACTGCTTGCTGGAGATGACGATTTTCTTACCTTCATTTACATCTCTTTCAACATTATTTACCTCATATCGAGACGATGGGAGAATGATATAAATAAAAGACGCTGTGCGATGAAACGCCATAGGGTAATAACAGGTGGAGCCCGCTTCCCGGCTTTGTAACTAAGTCTAGCAACATCACTCTAACGTACTGTCACCGCGTGACGGTATGATCTTTCCAGCCATATTTGATTAACGCCAAGCAGCATCACTGACGCTACACCTGAGGTCACTCCGCTCCAATCACCAATTATCAATCCACCCTTCCTTGTTGATACTTTGATAAAGTCATTATAGAAATCGCTTTTATGAATGTTTATATATCATAAAATCTGGTCAAATACAGATCTCCAACATTTGCATAAATGAGGAATGCTATCTTCTTATCTCATCACGAAAACACGCCTATATAATTTTGACCCCTTAAACCCCACTTTTATTTAGTAAAACTGGGGTTAACATGGGTAAACATTATATTTTTTTTTTTTTTTTTTTGCTCTAAACCATAGATTGTGGGTACTCGTTAGAACCGGCTTGCCGAGGCGGTTTTAACGAGTACCCACAATATATGTTTTGAGCTGAAATATGAAAAATATCATTTTTTTTTTTTATCTGAAAATTTTAAGTTTTTGGAGGCGAACTTTTTTTGTATATTTGAATAGGGTTGTTTTCGTAATGACAATCTTGGATATCCTTGTAGTTTGTCGGTGTTCTGTTGTGATTCCGGCCAGACTGCAGTAGGAAATAGCAAGAAAGATATAGAAAAATACTGGGTTCAGATAAAAATTCTGGTATTTTTCAAATTTCTTATCAAAGACCAGTTTGTGGGTACTCGTTAGAACCGCCTTGCTAAGGCGGTTCTTACGAGTACCCACAATCCATTTTTGAGCCGAAATAAGAATAATAATGTGTATACCCCTGTAAACACCAGTTTTACTGTATAAAAGTGGGGTCTAAGGGGTCAAACTTATCTAGGTATGTTTTGGTAATGCATCCCCACTTTCCATTTCTTATTTTAATATTTCAGCAAAACCGTGGTTTATTTTTTCGTCTTCTCCCTTTTTTTATTTATTTATCTATTTTGCTATCTCTTGCGTTTAAAGGAATAAATATGCTTTAAGTTGCCTGAATAAAATATCTTAAACAGCAGAACATAAATCATCCAATAGTATCTGCAGCTCACATAATCCAATGTATCTTCATCTCAACAACCATTGGGTATTGAAAGTTATTTCAGAAATCGTTTTTTAATGTATTCGGGCAAATGCCTGGGCCCAGTTGTTCAAAACACCGTTTGCATAACGAGCTCATTAAGGGTCGTTTCGTTAACCATTTTAGCAGATTCAATATACAATATTCTGATATTTTTGCTGAAAAAAATGTGAGTGCTTTACTGCAAAAGCTACTCACATTTTTCCAGCAAAAAATTTCAGCATATTTGCGTATCACTTGATGTAAATTTTAACGAATCGTTAACTAACGACATTGTTAGCTTTGAACACCTGGGCCGAGATGTATGTCTTCTTGAAAATGAAAAGCAGATATATGAAACGTCAATAGATTAATATTCTACTTACTTCTCACAATCAGCATTGTTTGCATAGTGCCCCGAGCAACATAAGCACATGAATACATTCCTTCATCCCCAATGTTTACATCCGTTATCACCAAGCTTCCATTATCAGCTAGAGAAAGCCTCGATGGAAGTTCGGGGTTGATTACCGGAGAGTCCTGATTAACATACTTCATATTATTTGGTGGCCCTCGCCAAGACGGTATATGTGTTGTAATGTCGCAGTCAATTACAACTGTATCTCCAGTATATGTTGTAATATTTTTGGTTATCGCACTTCCAGTTATGATAAAAAAGACGAGCCAACAGTCTATAAAATGAATAAAAATTAATCATAATGCTGTCTTTAAGGTGAAGAATGTTTCTTAATTTGTCAGTTATTCTATACTCAAAAAGCCCTTTGGATAGTTCAAAGTGGACAGGAAAATGCTTAGAGACACGTAGCGGCAGTATTTTCATGATCATTTTCCCAGCCTACACTCAGAGACAATCGACCCAACAATGTTCGGCTCACAAAGAGGTTCCCTAAATAAATCAATGAAACATCACAGAAAAACAATCCAAGTACTGACAGCACTGTTGGGTCGATTGTCTCTGAGTGTAGGCTGGGAAAATGACCCTGAATGGGGACTTAAGACCGTTTCATTTAATTTATAACTTCCTGTAATTTAGACAAACAGTACAGACCCTGATCAAATACCGCGTGCTGCACTGTTTGTCAATGACCTAGCGATAAGCCCAGTCTAGGTTTTTCAGATAACCCTCTTTACTCTGACTTCACAGTGACAACCAGAATAGCGTAGTAATAAAACCGTTACCTGGATTTCGTACAAAAGCTATTTGTGTAGATTAACTTTATTGGTCAGCGATAGTCACGTGGAAAACAACAAAATAACTCAGATTCTTATGTAGCTTTAAGAAAATTGATAAACAGTCGATCCACAAATGTTCAGTTTGGGAATAGAGTTCGGTTCTGAGACAACAGGTTGTGGTATTCATATAAAGAACGACTGGCTGGTTAATCTAACACGCGGTTTGATTTCTTAAGTCAATGACAAGCACATGGATTAAAATCTTAAGGAAATTTTGGTGTATGTTTACTTTAGGTAGATTGCAAACAATCGACTAAAAAATACATACATACACTTGCAAACGCATACGAACGCTCGCATGCACTAAGGAAATGTTGGTGTAGTTTTATGAAAATAAATCACTGTGATGAAACAAGGGTAAGTAATCGTGACAATCATCTCAGACACTGGCAGTCAGAACAATTAAGTAAACTACGGAGAACCAGAACAAAGAAATTACATTAGGCATTAACCTTATAATAAAAAAAAAGTTTAGATCGGCACCTTCGCAAAGGCTGAAGAGAAAGCATATCTTTTTTTTTCTTTTTTTTTTTCTGGATTCACCGTAATAAACTGGTTACATGTACGATATTCCTTGTTGAAGAAGTCTTTTAAAATTACATTTTTTCTTTGTCAATTGACTCAGAGTATCATACCAACAGCCTTGTGTAAGGGGTTAAGCATTCAGAACTTTTACATGATCGGCGGTAAAATATATAACATGCATTGTGCCCTTGATGACATCACCTTCTCACAGTTATATCAATGAGGCTAATCTATGTAAGTAACGAATTGTCAGAATCCAAAAAGCTAATGTAGAAACTGTAAATTCAAAAATGATACTAAGCATTTCTTCTTGAAAACATATGTATTTTTTTTTTTTTTTTTTTTTTTTTTTTTTTTTTTTTTTTTGTGGTGCGATACCACGAATTAAACCGTTTTTTACAACTGTTGCGCAGTAAATAATTTAAGAGTCAAAGCTTAAAAGCAGACACGCAATAGTATACTAATAATTCACCAAACGCCACTTTCCTATTTGCGTTAATATTACAAGTTAAACGTTCAAGATCAGTGAATATTTACCATTTATGTTCTATTACTTACTATCCCTTCCCTATGTAGTTCTCAGTGAGATGTATGAATTTAGTGTGCACAACATTTTTTTTTTTTTTTTTCTGAGAAGACAATGCCTTTACAATGTATAATAATTGTAATCAAAGCAATAAGAGTATTGTGTGGGACGGTTGCGTACAATGACGAATTACCTGCGTACATTTTTATGCTACCGCCTGCGGAAGGCATCGATGGGGCATATAACGTTCGCCGTGATGTTACGTGTGTACGTGCGCATGCCACGTTCCTAACCAGATTCATAACTTTGGTACCTTTTATGCTAGGAAGTTAAAATTCGAAGTACTACTTGCCCAGACATAAAACTTTAACTTTGTACTAACGCCTGTAGATCATGCCCTGGGGTGAGATTAGGGGTAAGAATGTATACAAATGTATACAAACGCTTAAGTATACATTCGAGTTTACATTGACATTTACGTCCGGGCTTCTCTTGGAAGTCATAATTTGGATATTTTATTTATGCTAGGAAGTTGCAATTTGGTATGATACTTACCAAGACCAAAATTTTTAATTCTGTGCTACAGGTGCACATGGTCATGCCCTTCGGCGGGGCTAGGGTTCAAAATATATAACAGGTCAAACTTCGGTACCTTTTATGTTAGGAAGCTGAAATTTAGTATGCTACCTACTTAATAACTTGGGTAACTTTTGTGCTAGGAAGTTGAAATTTGGTATGCTATTTTTCCAGACCTAAACCTTTAACTGTGAGCTAAAGTTGTCGACTGGCCACGCCCTGGGGTGGGACTATGGGTCAAAATGTACAAAAAGTCTCACTTGGGTACGTTTTATGCTTGGAAGTTGCAATTTGCTATGCTACTTACACCCAGACCTACCCTTCAATTCTGTGCAAGAGCTGCTCCTGGATCATGCAGCAACAAGTCAGATTTTATATCGAAATTTACGTCCGCGTATCGCTTGAAGGTCATAACTTGGGTACCGTTCATGCTAGGAAGATGAAATCGGTATGCTACTTACCCAGACCTAAGCCGTCAACTCTACGTTAGAGTTGCCTCCTGGGCATGTCCTGGGATAGGGCTCGGGGTCAGACGGACGGGCTAATTTGTATACTTCAGACACATATCTAGTATCTTCAAGTTCTTATCTCTTCAACCGTTTATCAGAAAACATTAATATTTTGACCATAGATACCCTTGAGGGTCGGCTTTTTCCTATAACATACACTGCAGGGTCTTTGCGCCGAGGTGGGGCTAAAGGTCAAAATCTAGGACGCCTGTATCTTTTCTTTTTAACTTTTCTATTATGAAAACCAATTAGACAGTGGAGGTCAGCATTATCTCTATAATTTAAAGTTCAGTAATTTTACCTTATATCTTCGCGGTTTCACGGTCCGGTGATTTTGCCTTAAAGCTTGTAGACTACTTCATGTATAAATTATGACCAATTATGACCATACTTCCTGATTATGAGTTAGTAAATATAAATATAGGTCACAGTGACCTACATTTCATGGTCCATTTATTTCATCATAGCTTAAAGAGTGTTTATTGCACAAACATCATACTTTCGTGTTATTAGTCAGTATGACCCAAAGATTGACCTCAAAATAAATGAAGTTCACAGTGACCTACATTAATCAGTCCAGTAATTTTGCTTTATATTTTGAAAAGTAATTTATGTATTATTACCATACTAATATATCACGAGTCAGTTTGACACAAAATAAAGTAGGTCACAGAAACATATGTTTCACGGTTCAGTAATTTCGTCTTACATATTAAAGCGCATCTGATGTATAAACACCCTATTTTTATGAGTCAGTATGACCCAACGTTTGACATAAACATTAATGGAAATCACACTGACCTACATTTTTTGCTCAAGTGACTTCGCCTTATATCTTGAAGAGAGTATTTGATCTATAAACACTATACTTACGGATTATGAGTCAGTATGACTCGGACTTTAACATAAAAACAAAGGTAGGTCACATTGACCTAAATTTCATGTTACAATAATTTTGCTATTTATCTTGAAGCAAATCTCATGTAAAAACACCATTTTTTCCAATTATGAGTCAGAATGAACGTAATTTGACCTCAAATATAGTAGAGCATAGTGATCTATAGTTCATAGCCCAGCAATCTGGCCGTATATTTTGAAAAGAATTTCATATATAAATAACATACTTTTTTATTATCCTTCAGTATGCCTGACATTTGACCTCAAACCTATACAGGTCATTGTGACCTGTATCCTGAAAAAGAATTTAATGCAATAACATGATATCGAATTATGAGTCAGTAGGAACTTTAGGTTTACTTCAAAATATGTAGGTCACTTGACCTAAATTTCGTTCTTATGTTTTGGTTTTATATTTTGAAGAGTATTTCATGTTTTAACATCATACTTTCTGATCATGAACCAGAATTACGCATAGTTTGAGCTTCATATTAACGTACATATAAGTCACCGTGACATATTTTACAGTCCAGTGATTTTGCATTATATCCTGAAAAGTAGTTTATATATAAACACCATGCTTTCTGATTATGAGTCAGTACAAGCTGAAGTTTGACCTCAGAATTAATATAGGTCACTGTAACATGTATTTTACAGTCCAGTGGTTCTACCTTATATCTTGAAGAATATTGATGTAAACACCTCATACTTTCCGATTAAAAGTTGGTATGACCCGTTTACTTCAAAATAAGTATAGGTCACAGTGACCTATATTTCATGGTCTAGTTATTTTGCCTTATATTTTAAAGAGTATTTCACGTATGGAAGTCATACCTTTCCGATTATAGGTCAGTTCGACCCGCAGGTTGACGTATGTTACTTACTTTCCTATCTATAATATATATATGCCTTTGCCAAATGAAGAAGCGAAGTCGACACTCGCTGATTCCTGTTTCATTTTATTGGCATACCGCATTTCCGGCGTACTCTGCCGTCCTGCAACTGCTCATATATATTTTTTATTTATCTATTTATTATTTATTTATCTATTTCTTTTTTTTTTTTTTTTTTTTATTTTTATTTTTATTTTATTTATTCTTTTACATTGTTATGACCCGGCCTGCCGAAAGCAACTGTGAGGCATATAGCGTTCCACCGTGATGTTACGTTCGTACGTCCGTATGTCACGTTAGTAGCCAGGGTCTAACAAATGTTTAAGTTTACATACATATTTACATACACAATTATGTACGCGTTGGAGATCATAACTTGGGTATCTTTTATCCTAGGAACTTTGAAATATGTATGCTCCTTTCCTCTTAAATTGTAAGCTGCGGCGGGGGGGGGGTGGGAGGGCGTGGGGGGGAGATGGTGGGGGCTGGGGGGTGCGTCGGGGTTCATACTCTATGATTGCCTCCACATAAAAACTATTTATTCGGCCGGAACGTTTAATGTCTGTTTCTCGGTTCAACGGGGTTCAACTGGTGGTTTTCTTTTGCTTCAGTATTCTAGTGGTGTTTGACAATTCAGGGACTCCAAATGTCTCAATACGTTTTTTTTTTTTTTTTTTTTTTTTTTTTTTTTGCGTACTTATCATTGCTTCATTTAAGGTTTTATCTGTGATTTAATCTGTTGGCCGTAATGATTCATGAATAAGTTAGAAGGTCTCCGAACAAATGTATGTTTCCACCACTATGGAAGCAGAGGGCGAAGGTCTGGTTCCCTTAAAGATAGCTAAAGCTTAGCTCCTGTCCCACCCTACAGTAATGCATTACTGTCCATTCAAAGGCGGCACTTTTATCGTGGTACTTTTTGTCAATTTTTATGTAGTTTTCACTTTCTAATGATTTTTTTAATAATTATGTAAGTTGATTATATATTTATATATTCAGTAATGTTTGGTTAACAGAGTTGCCACTTATTGCCAACTCTGCTTGCCATCTGTTCATTTTATGGCTAGTTTGTTGTATGTGTCTATCTTTCCCTTTCATGTTGAGGGCTTGATGTAGATCTGATCTATAAAAGTGCTTTAAACCCAACGGTGGTTTACTCTGCTGACCGTTCTAAGGCGGTGGTCCCGGTGTTGGTGTTACTCTTTGTTGTTTTGTGGTTTATTCAACAAGGCGATTTGTTTAATGTCTTACCTTGTGTTATTTTGTTCTTGTGTTTTTTAGTCCTTTTAGCATTGCGATTACCTCGCTTGGGGAAGAGAGAGCCAATCTTTGTGTTTTTCGTAGGTTTGTTCGATTTGTGCTTGTTTGGTTTTGTTGGTTTCCTCTCCCTCTTGGTGTCTGGGAGGGGCTGCGGATTGTGATTGTGGCACTTCCTGGAGTTTTCTCTTATCGTTTTTGTCAGTCTCTGGGCTCCTTTATTTACTTTATTCATACCTAAACACTAAACACTGTGCTGGAGTTGTTCCTAGGTCACGCCCTAGGATAAGACTAGGGGTCAAAATGTATAACAGAGCAGATAGAGCATTTCGAAAGTAATTTGTGTCTATATGGCAAAAGGCGGCGTAGGGAGGGTCCATTTGCGAACCTTTGACACATGTCTAGTTGTAGTGTTTTTTTTTTTTTTTTTTTTTTTTTTTTTGTTTTGTTTTTTTTTTTTTTTGTTTTTTTGTTTTGTTTTTTTCAAATAGAAGAATTCACTAAACCACTGTTCCTGATGATTTTATTAAACATGCAAAACAAAAAGCGCCTGACCAGATAGTATGAATGTGCAGACTGGTCTGCATTCTGTTTGTCTTTACGGCTTGCGGTAATTTTAAGAATAATTTGGTACACTTATTGCAAGCTGTACGTGTACAACTGAATATGTCAAAGGCTAAACGGTTTGTTTGTGTACATGTATAAAGGCCCTGATAACATTTGTTAAGTCATGATGAGCCGTCTCACAAAGCGAGGAAGAAACAAACGGAGAATGGGATAGTTAAAAGCCACCCAGTCGATAAATCATGTGAGGTAAAATCCATCCTGCCAAAGGCTAAAAATGGTAAGGCCAGCCCTCCGAAAGTTTCAGTAAGAGGGCGCATCACCCTTTGGACATATCCTTAACCAAAATGTAATAAGATGCTCAGGAAAATCCATAATCACAATCAAGGCACCGAATAATCTTTTATGACAAAAATAAAATGATATCACAAGACTGCACTTGGCATCAATCTTCGCCCTCTATCCCAATAGTTTCCCATACACATAAATGTTTGGTCTGCTAGGAAGGATTATCTGACGCATTAGAGGATCTATATAGAAAAATAAAACATCTAAAATAAAATTTTCAAAGTAAATAGAGAAATCGGGAACTGATACAATAAGATCCACATCAAACCCCCAGCACCAAAGGGTAAGACAGACAAATAATTGATTTCTTGTCTATTGTTTTTGTATAGTTTGTCAGTGGTTCTAGAATACCTCGTCTTACAGCACAGTCCTTAGTTTGAAGAACTATCTATATCTCGGGGTGTGTGTGTGGGGGGGGGGGGGGGGGGGGGGGGTGTAACTTCCTATATATGGCATAGTACTGATGGCATAGTACTGATGTGCGTGTCGAATAGCCCCTTTTTTCAGTGCTGCCAGGTATATGATTGGCCCCCTTTTTTTCAACAAAAAAATATATGAATGTCCCGATTTTTCTGGATTCCTTTGCGAAAGGTCACATTTTTCTGACATCCTGGTATATGCACATATTTTTCGCTCAGAGATTTTTCGAGGCTGCTTATCCTCTTGGTATTACATGAATTGACTATGATATTTGTGTAATAACCACCAAAAAATGGATACAAAAAAATCAAAGGGCAGTATATGAATAGGTCAACAGTTTGGATGATCAAGTATACGGGTCCGTTTTTTGGAAGGCCAGGTATATGAATGAGGTAGGTTTTGAAATACTGGCTCGCACACCCGTACCAAAATTGCCCCTAAGTTATCCCCCCCCCCCTCCCCCACGAGATCAATATGCATAGTAAAGGACTACTCTTTTAGTGAAGATTGTCTACATGCAGTGAAAAAAGGGCACAAAAACGGTGCAAGTATTCCTGTGACTGAGACACGTGGTGTAAACAAATACATTCTTATGCCAAACTTACTAAACGTTGACCTATTTATTTTCGTTTTACTTGTCTGCACATTAGACATTGATTTGACAGTGTTAACCTAAACTTCTCATTAATAGGTAGAAGCCTAATCGGAGATTACATGAAATTTTTGTGGCAATGATTAACAATTATGCTGTTACTTTAAAATATGAAAATAGTTTGTTAATTCCATTTTGCAGTTTAATTTAACCCAATGAATTGGCACTTACCTGTCATAAATATAAAAAAGGCCTTTGCCTTTTCCATTCTCTAATAATAAGGCAGTCCCGTTACAGATATCACCTGAAACAAAATAGGCAAACAATCTAAACTCGTATAGCGACAGAGAGGCTGCAGACGACGTCCTTGACGAGGAGTCGCCTCAATAGCTGACCTCAACATTTTTTTCATTACAATTTTAATTTTCTTGGAATCTATGATCTATGAATTCGAAGAAAAACAAAGTGGAAAGATTGTTTAACTATTCATTATTTCTGCAAAATAAATCAAGTTTTTTATGCAGTAAGATTTGTCTAGTTGTAATGAAAACAAACGCTTTTTCTATAGTTACTTTTAAGAATATATCATTTACATTAAAGGCTCCATATTCCTCAAACATAGGCATTATTGTATCCAACAAATGTTTAATAAATTGATATAAGGTATTAATATGATCATAAAATTTGGCATCTGACAGCCTGTAAAATTTCAGTTAGTCTCCTGTTTTTGAACTGGATAAAAAAGGGAATGTTTTTTTTATCGTACGAATTAATGGTGGCAACAATAATTCAAAGATAAGACAAAAATCATTTCATGTTTTATCCAGGTCAAGAACGAGAGACTAACTGAATTTTTATAATCTGTCAGGTGCGATTTTATGATTGGATTAATACCATATATCAATTTATCAAACCTTTCTTGGATAATAATTTTTTGAGGAATATGGAGCCTTTAATAAAGATACAATTCATATCTACACTAACATATTTCAAATGGGATTAAAACAACGTCTAGGACTTATACGAATCTGTCTCCCAACTATTTTATCGATAGTTTAGTACATTTTCCGTTTGTCTGCATATGTTGAATGAATTAGGAGCAATGTAATTATCCGTGTTACCGTTTTTATATGGGAACCAAAACTCCTTGCTGTTCTTAGCCTAAATTTGAATGCAAATACAACATTAGGCATCGCTAGCACAAATACTCTCTAACTGCATAAGGGTGGGTCGGTCTTCAGAGTTCATGACGGCTCCCCGTTCCTCACTCTGTTTCGGATGGTTGGCGCCTGACCATAAAATGTCTGTGATCAGACCCATCGCAGCCCTATTTGGGTCGTTACTAAAACACGGAACGGAACAGAAAATGGAACGGAGCACGGAAAGGAACATGGAATGACATAGAAGATGGAATGAAACGAAACAGAACGGACGGAACGAAACAGATGACCAAGTTGTTTGTAAACCGCTACAGAACAGTATGATATACAAGTGATCATCTTGCGTTTTATAATTAAATGAATACATGTAATAATTGCCCAAATCGTTGAGTTGTCTGTATTCCCAGGATATGAAACCGTGACGCTTAGCAACAACTAAATGGCACATGCAATCACGTTCTTGCTAGAAAAATAAAAACTTATTAATTAAAAGTGACTCACCTGGCGCCGATAAATCCTATGTATAATTTGATTTCGACCAAACAGTGACAGAAATTCCGTTCACGCCAAAAGGCTGACAATTGTTCACAGGTAAACCTGTGGAACAATATATATTCCGTTCCGTCTTTCAGTAAAAGGCGCCTGTTTGTAGTTTTCTATTGATCTGGGTCCAGTAGTTCAAAACTAACGATGTCGTTAGTTATTGTATTGTTCAAACTTTGATTATTAGATATAGCATATACCCTAATACTTTTTGCGGAAAAATGTGAGTAGCTTTTGCATTTGAGAAAGCTACTCACAGTTTTGTCAGCAAAAATACCTGTGAATTAGATATTGTACTTAGTATAACAGTTAACATTTTGACGATGCTTTATGCTAACGATGATTTAAACAGCTGGGCCCTTGCTTCAAATTGCGCTAGGGGGCGTATGCAGCCTCGCAAACTACGGTGCTGCATATGAAGAGACTCAATCCAACCGAGTCTCTGATTTTCATGATTTTGTGTGTTCTTTGTTTCTAAAGGCAATCCAATATGACTTGTAGTTTGCTTTGTTACATTACAGTGTTTGTGATTATGTGTTTTTAACTATGACGTTTCATAGATGAGTCAGAGAATTGCTATGAGGACTGAACAAACGTCCATGTGAACGCTTTGGAACTGATGAGGCCTTCGCGCAAATAAAACTGTTAAAAGTCGGACCGCCCCCCCCCCCCCCCCCCCACACACACACACACACACACACACACTTCCCACGCCCCAACAATTTTCTTCTGACAATTCCAAGGCGGATCCTTTATTGTGGTTCTTCTTTCTTTGTGTGTAGTGGTTTCAGATGTAACGTTTGTTTTGTCATTGTCTGTTCCTCATCTGTCCTTCTTTTGGTGCTTCAGAAAGGCTGTGCTTCGTGATTGTCGCGATTTCTGGGTATCTTTACTTTTATTTAGTGGGTATTGATTAACTCTAGCTGTCGAAACCCACATTCTTGGTTAATTTACAGTGAATTAACATCATTTACATGATTTTTCTGTGATGTTGCACTGAATGCGTTAGGTAGCCTTTATGCGAGCTAAACATAGTTTTGACATTTTTACAGCATGCAAACTTATGTTGAACATGTGATGACAGTAGTAACGATTGAAATCCCGCGGTAGATTTTACTGAACGTCCAAGGCGGTTCTTCGCTCGCAGTTCTTCCTTGTTTGTATATCGGTCATTACAAATATGTTGTTTATTATGGTTATAATTTTGTTCTCATCTCGTCTTGTCTAGGCAATACGGGTAGACTATGCATAGTTAGTGGCATTTCCGGGGTTATTTTAAACATATTATTATTACCACATAACTGTTTCGAAACGTCAACGTCTGTAAAACAAATAAGATAGGTATTTCCATTGCTCTCAAGGACCATTTATTTTAGTATTGATGTATACACGCTACAGCTGTTGTTAATACTGTGGGGTGGCTATAAAATGACTCCCGATACTATAGTGAAGTATCGGGAGTCATTTTATGGCCACACACGGTAATAACCAAATACACTATTTTCTGGTCTTTTGTATTCAGTGTCGATTCTGGATATTTTGGAAATTTATATAAGGGTTACTCTTAAACTAACTACTCGGGCCCAGAAAATTTGACTTTAGCTGATTTGAAGGGCCATTTCCATTAGATTCTAAATAAATAGCATAAGCAGAGTTAATATGAAAGTCTAAACAAACGAGATCACTTCTGCTATATAACAAAATATTTTAACTACATTTACCTCTTTTTTCTTCATAAACATAGCTTCCTCTATAATTCGTGTTTACTTATTCTTGGTGTAAGAATTGATTTAGTTTATTATTATCGTTTACATACCTTGAGAAAGATGTGTAAACATGTACTTCCTTGTTGCTATTCAAAACTTCATGTCAGCACATCGCTCTTCTGCAGTATAGAGCTACTACAAGATATTACACTGTAATGGTGCATTTCGCATTGAAATTAACCCTTAAAGCGTCAATCACAACTATTGTCGTCTGCTTTGGCATCTGCTTGTGATTTTAAAAGTCATTTTTGCAAACAGTGTGGATCCAGATTTAGGAGCAGTCTGATCAGGGTCCACACTGTTTGCCTGTATGCAAAAATAGGTTTGAAAAGTCTGCAAGAATATTCAGCAGACGATATAAACAGACGACATTTTCAGATGCAGTTTTTCTTGGCGCTTTAAGGGTTAATACATTATAATCTTTCATGAAAGCTGATTTCATAAAACGGATTTTAAAATTATTCAAAAGTGTCAACATTTTGTGAAAGGAGGCGAATAAATTTTAGACGTGAATATATACAACACTACAGGTCATGAAAATTCGTGTAATGTTGACTTTCTGTCTTTTCTCAATTAGTAAACAATGCTTTGTCATGGAAATAAACCCAGAACATATTAATGCATCCAATGTAAATAAATCTACCCAGGAAAGGCCAGTTTCACGAATCATAGTTTTCACAAGGCACGAAAAGAAATCAAAATGAGGACCATTGACAAGACAAAATGGCTCATTCGTAATAACCGCCATACAAAGAAAACCTATAACAAAGGAACCGTCTAGTAACACTAAGCTAAATACTGGAATGGAGGTATGATCGAGATTTACTCCTTCGAAATTTCACCCTTGATTCTGACGCATCTCGAAATTTCAGATATGTCTTCGATCCATATAGAATCCTCTCTCTCATCAGTGAAATATCATAGTACAAGTTATAACAAAAACACGATGCAACTGTAGTAGTTGCCTTATTTTCTATCTGAAACCAGAGCAAAACACAATCACAAGTTGCAGTATGATGACCTGTAAAAGTGCTTTAAACCTCCACTAGTTTATACTAATGGCCGTTTTAAGGCGGTGGTCCCGGTGTTGCTCTTATTCTGTGTAGCTTTGTGGGTTTTTTTCTACAAGCGATTAATATATATAAAAAGTAAGAGAAAAGTCCAGGGAGTGCCACATTCACAAACCGCAGCCCTTCCCAGACACCAAGAGGAAGAGGAAACCGACAAATCCAAACAAGCACGAACAAACGTACGAAAACACTAAGATTAGCTATCTCTTCCCCAAGCGAGGTAATCGCAATGCTAAAAGGACTGAAAAACACAAGAAAAAAATAATACAAGGTAAAACATAAGACAAATCGCTTCGCAGAATACACCACAAGGCAATAAATAGTAAGACTAACACCAAATCGGGGCCACTGTCTTGGAGCGGTCAGCAGAGTAAAAAAAAACAACAGTAAGAGAAATGTCCAGGGAGTACCACAATCACACACCGCAGCTCTTCCAGCACTTTTACAGCTAGCCAACTTCACCCTGGGTCCCGATGCTACTCTTTAATACAGAAATACATAAAAATTCCATTCGCATAAAGGCTTCCACTGTAGTCAATGCATCAAAGCGAAAACATAAAAATCAAATTAATCATTATAATAAATACTCATGGCTAATTCTATTGTATACCAGGGTAAATGAAAGCCAATAGTTGAACCACGGCGGGCTATGCCAAAGACATATCGTCAAGCCCCAACCCACTGGTTAAAGTTTTACGAAGAGGCCGTCCTTGAGTGTCTGAGGCCCGAACCGCCGTCGTGTCATTAAAAAGTGAAGCATAGCCATCAAACAATGATTGGGTTGATAACTAGGCATGCAGTCTGCCGCATAATATCTAGGCTATAGCCAATTCTTTTATAACGGTTAATAAGTTTTCTGAAATTCCTCCGAAAAGTTAGATTTTCCTACATGTTTTCTAAATCTGTACACTAAGTCACCGTAAAATTCTGGTTCCGATATGCCTTGTTGCAGAAGTGTTTTCAGACTGACGCTATATTTTTCTAACAAGGCACTGCGATAAAAATGCGAAAACGCCTTACGAAGTTTAAAATAACGATAGCCCTGAAGTTTGGCAGTAAGGGCTTTATTACGGCAGTTAAAGTCACTAAGATTTGAAGAGGCTCTGGCGACTCTAATAGGTTGAGATATGTATACCCATATGAGGTACGCCGGTGGAAATCGCCATCCTGTAAAGGGAAATTGACTATATCATAATCAAAATCTCGCCTTGTGTTTTGAATTTGTTTTTCATTCCTTTTTGCATTGCGATTGCCATACTTGGGGAAGAGAGAGCTGGTCCGCGTGCTTTTCGTGCGTTTGTTTGTTTTGCGCGTGTTGATTTGTGTCTCTTTTCTCTTCCTGTTGGTGTCAAGGATTGGCTGCGAATTGTGATTGTGGCACACCATGGACTTTTCTTTTTACGTCTTTTTTAATTACATGAAATTACTACCCAAAATATCACTCTGTCGGCGACTCTCCGAATAGATTAGTAATTATAAAATAGTTTGATAAAAAGATAAGAGAAAAGTCCAGGGAGTGCCACAATCACAAACCACAGCCCTTCCCAGACATCAAGAGAAAGAGGAAACCGACAAATCGAAACAAGCACAAATCGTCAAACATACGAAAAACACTAAGATTAGCTCTCTCTTCCCCAAGCGAGATAATCGCAATCTTAAAAGGACTGAAAAACAAACAAGAACAAAATGGCACAAGGTAAGACATACAACAAATCGCCTCCCAGAATAAACCACAAAGCACCAAAGAGTAAGACTAACGCCGGGACCACCGCCTTAGAACGGCCAGTAGAGTAAATCACCGGGGGGGGGGGGGGGGGAGGTTAAAGCACTTTTACAACTAGCCAACTTCACCCTGGGTCCCGATGCTACTCTTAATACACAAATACATAAAAAACTGGTTCGCATAAAGGCTCCCAACTCAGTCCATGCATCAAAGCGAAAACATAAAAATCAAATTAATCACTATAATAAACAAAGACGAGTACTCAAGGCAAATTCTACTGTATGCAAGAGTAAATGAAAACCAATTGTTGAACCACGGCGGGCCAAGGAAAGACGTATCGTCAAGCCCCAACCGCAAAAACAACTGCAGCGAGAAATATCGGAAACAGTGATTTACGATGACCTGAGTTATAAAAGGTAAATTGTAGTGATATTCATTTTTAAGACTTCAAAACGATTAATACATGATGCAGACTGTGCGCACGTATATAGCACATCTAATTACAGGTGCATAGTATATTGCTATGCAAACATTAAAACATTGATTAAGCTGCAGGGGATGTAGATTTGTGTGTGTGTGTGTGTGTGTGTGTGTGTGTGTGTGTGTGTGTGTGTGTTGCGGTTTACGGCCCAGTCAGCCCAATGGGGTCATATCGAGCGCGGTCAGTTTACCTAACCACATTTTTAACTGGGCAGGCTTAGTCCTTTAAGCGGTAAACCAATATTGTGCACATTCTCTCTTCAGAAACTGACAACTGCCCTTCTTGAATCAGCGGAAGGGAGAGAATGACCGTAGAAAATCTCCACGAAAGAATGTTGCCGACCTAGGCGTGGGTCGAACCCGAGGCCTCCTGGTCTCCAGTCGGACGCGCATCCAACTGAGCCACCGAGGCCGGCTAAGGGGGTATAGATTATATATTCAAATGTAAACAACATTTTATACTCTGATCATATGTAGTTTAAAGTCTGATCTTCCAGTCCACCACATCTCAACAAAGTGTTCAGTATCTGAGTAAACTGCGTTGGTGCGTGGTGTATATTACATTTTACTAGAAAATCACATATATGCAGATCACACGCAGTGGGCGCTAGAAATATAATGCTTGTCAGCAAATTATTTGGTCCTTGATTAGATTGCGCGGATGTACATAAAACCTAACACGTCGGTCAACAGTGGGTGAATTTAGTCGGCTGTAAAAGTGCTCTAACCCCGCCCCCTGATGAGATTGCGCGTGAGTATGGCGCAAATAAAGGTAATAGGCCATTTCGCTATAATAAGACTAGAATCCGATATATTTGCTCTAACAAATATATTGCAAATTAGAACCCTTCCTATGCAGTCCCAGAACAACGAAGATGTGGATAAGCTTCTGTGGATCGGCGTTAACTAATCAGGATTGTTCCTAAATTGTGAATGTCATGTCCGAAGATTTAGATGGACAGATTGGTACCTGTTTGTATACGTGTCTATGTTCCTGTGGGGTGGGTGTGTTGAAATCTGTCGGAACCTTTATCTTACCCTAACTCTCTGTAAATATCCAGATATAGGTATGCTAATTATTATCCATGAACTGGCCTAACCTAACCATCAGTGACCTAGCTCCATTTCAACCGTAACTTTCTGTGCAATTTACGGATATGCAGACCTTTAAGCTGAAATCAATAAGTTGTGGTGGACAGATAAGTCTAGCCCTGACGGGTATACATGTAACTTTACATCTTTCTTTCTTTCTTCATGATAACAAACCTTTTAAAATAGAAAACGAGACCTTATGACATATGCAACCAGTGTAGACTCGGTTCAGATCATCTGCGCAGTCAGGTCAGAGTCTACACGGGTCACTAACATATATATTTTACTCTTAATATTTCTGTTAGCAAATAGCCTATACTTGGTCAGACTGTGCGGGTGCACAAACAGTCTTGGTCTGCGCTGTTCACATGAATGTCATAGTGGTATTTTATTCGACAGGCCCAACATGTTTTGTCTCTCACATTACATGAACTTTATTATAATTCCTGAATCCCGCATGCCCCTTCCACCACGCAATTTTAATTATCCCTTCTAAAAATGTAAAAGCATAAATCAAAACGTTTGCCTTTTAAATGTGTGCTTTTGCATCCGACAGAACGGTACATTGCACGCCATTTTTTAACCGTTCCATCAGAATATGGCTTCACCCGCTAAGGCAGTTATAGAGAGTAAATCACTCCACTTCAACAAGTGAGGAAAGCGACCATTTTTTAATGAATAAACTGAGGATTCAAATAAGCTGTGTTTAGATCATCACATAATAGGTGAACAGGTAGGCATATTAATGTTTTAATTTATCTACAGACAAGATATAGACGGATATATTTCCAATTCCTGAATTTCTCAGCCCAATAATGGTAGTTGATGCATGTAAATCATCGTGAAATGATAATTTATTCATTTTACTTTTATTCGAGATAAAGATTAGAATATCCGAAAAAGACTAATAAACAATAACTTTTTAACTCGCCATCAGAGATCTCAGACTGATGCTAAAGCTTACTATCGATACAGCAAGAAACCAAATTCGCCAAAGTCTGGATAATAGTCAAGGCTACCCAGCTATCATTCTTTATAAATTTATAGCGGGTCGTTATCGGCCCGTCAGGGTAGCTGATGGGCCGATAACGGCCCGCTATACATTTATAAAGAATGATTACTGGGTAGCGACTACCGGATAATGGAAAAAAAGACGTAATTTACCGCAGAAGGTCGTCTGTGAGATATGATTTTAAATGCGTGGTATATTACTGTAGAAGTATTACAACGCTAATATTTGGAAGATTTGTTTAAGATGAATCATGTGTTTATTTCACTATAGAAGGAAATAGGGATGCGTCTGCTCTAAACCGTGATATATATATTATACTACAGTTAATACTCTTTAAGTTAAAGAATGTTAATTGTAGTATAGTATATATCTTCATATACGTGAAAGTAATGACTTGTTCAAAATTTCTACAGATGCCATCATGGATACTGCCATACTGGATATTCTTGAAAGTTTATGACCATGTGTCTCAAATTTCTTATCCTACATTATTAGCCTCAGCACCTCCAAATTGAAAAATATTATCTACTATTCTTCTTCTATATCCTTTATTTTGAAAATGACTTAATTGATCTTTAACACTAGGAATAGATTAGCGAGCTAACGCACACATGAATATTGAATATTTCTGAAGTCATCAGAATATCGCGTATGCTGATTTATTTAGATGCTTAATAAAGTGCTTTAAGGTCGATTTCTTGAAAGCTTAGATTTCCGTACGAGTAGTGTGCGTGTGTTGGGGGTGTGAGGTGGGTGGGTATGTGTGTGTTGGTGGTGGGGTGGGCTGGGGTGGGGGAGGAGATTGCGCGTGTAGGACCTTAGTTTAAAGGGCAAATATAAAGGTTTTAATTCTACTAAATATTTAAGGGTACTTCAGTAAGGAGGTGACTGCCGAAAACCGCATCAAATTATCTTAAACGGTTTCTGAAATATTGCGATTTGAAATTTGATATTTAACATCCAAGAGGATTGAATTCAGGCTGCCTCATTAATATTCATGAGCCTTTTTATGACATCATAAGGGAACAGTAAAATTTTAAACTTTTTTAAATTGCCAATATTTTTTGCTCTTTAATCTACATCAATTCAGTTTTCATATTGTTTAATTTATTCAGCTCCTTTGAACTAATATACATAGGAATTTAGCTCTTATTTTCCGTTTAAAGTGTTACATTTCAAATTTAAAAATTTCATTTAAATAATTTAAAATCCAGTTACAATGCTTAATAATTAGCCAAAATTGACTTTTTTGGTATTCATTTATATGATATACACCCAAAATTCACTATTATTAAAAAAAACTTACGAAAAATTTAATATTAGTCAAGTTTTAAACATTTTAAAATTTAGCTTTAAATTTAAATAACAGATTAAATTTTGAGTTAAATTCTCTATTCATGGGCTTATTTGTGGACAGAGACCAATTTCAATAATGGTTAAGGAGAAAAACTGTGTAGCGTATAAGAAAATGCAGAATATTCCTGTTTAAAATTTCAATTTAAAATTTAAGTTCCACTATGACATCACAGAATATTGCATTGTGGGCCTTAATCAATACACAATCCAAGGGAGGTTACTCTAACAGGAAAAAAGGTAGGTATCGTAAATTAATCACCATAACTTTTGATTGGATTGGAATTTTTTGATAGGGTTTCCAACAAAATAATTCTCTTAAAGCATTCTATCAACACCCTGAAAACCAGGAATATTTTAAATTTCTTTATATTTGCCCTTTAAAAGAAGACACGACTCTACATGTACTCAAATTGCCAACAGCGCCAAAATATTACCAACAAGACCCAGTGATTATATGCATACCCCGATCATTGCTATTGACAATGTCAGTGCAAACATTCTAAGATAAGATTATAAGCTGTCATTTAATCTGTTTTCATCCTGTAGCAGCACTAACTACATATCAACAGTTTCAGTTGAAAACTTATAGAAATATAAGCAAAGTAACAGAAACCTAACCCTCATGCCGAAGCCGAATATACCCTACCTTTGCAAACAGTGTAGATTTAGATTGGGATGGTTGGGTGAGGCAAAGGTGTTGTGTATCGCGCCACCGGGGCGTCCAACTGATATTGGTTTACAGTTGGGCAAGGCCTGCTATCTTTGCAGCAGGAAAGGATAGAGGGGGGAATGTTTTATTTATTCTCTTTCTTCACTTTCATTCATTTTCCTCTTTCTCCCCTGTCCCTCTCTTTCATCTCCTCTACTATCTCTTCTATCTCTCTTCTCCCTTTCGCTGTGAGACGACACAAAAAGATCCACAAGGGTCGACGTGTCGTTAAACCCCAATACAAGTAAATAAAGATCTAGATCAGTTGGTTTTAAAGAAGCCAAATGATCTGGATATGCACTGTTTGTCATTGAGTGTTTGAATGTGTACGAACAACTTGGATGAAGTAATCTGATTGGCTGAAAATTAGAAGTGGGCTTGGCATCTGAATTTATTAAGCATGACAAATGTTAACATAAAACTTTGACTTTAATGTCAAAGGTCCAGGGCAAAAAATGCTTAACATAACACTTTGACACAAATGCTAACAAAGTGTCTACAAGATATTGACTTTTAGCATGCAACAGTCACGTGACATATATCGTTAACCATACATCACCCACCTGAAGTGAATACTTTCAGAAACATAAGCATGCAAAAGATGATAATGCAAAAAATGATGACGAAAATGTTAACAAAATTCTATGACCTTGAGGAGAGTGCCACCTGGCCTGTATCCACCTAGGAGTAATACTAATCATATATCAGGAACACAAAATGAAGACTTTTACAAATATGTGCAAAGCAAAGAAACTTAACACATAAAATACGGACATACGAATGCAATAAACATATACGCAAGGACGGACACTGAAATACAAAAGGATTCAAAAACACTCGATATGTATGATAAAGGTCCGATTTCGTGCCGCCATAACTCAAAAGTTACAAATTATGTATCTGTGGTGGTAAAATAAAGTGTCTTACAAAATGGACAGAGTTTAATGAAAGTGATTTCTTGATGTTTGGAACCGGTTGTTCAAAACTTAAGGAAGTTGTTAGCAAACGTGACGTAAAAATTAATATCTTGAAATATGGCAAATACATTGATATGTTTGCTGAAAAAAAAAATGTGAGTAGCTTTTACATTGCACAAAGTTTTGCAGCAAAAGTATTTGACTTTATCTTAGCTACAACAATTAACGAGTGTGTCATTAACGAGCTCGTTAAGCTAACAATGCTTTGAATAGCTGTGCCCAGATCTGCAGTACTATAGCCGACTTGTTACGAGTATAACCGAGTTCTTTCGAGTTGTTACGATTGTGCAAGCACCATTACTACATTATGAATGAATATATTGGAATATTACAAGACTTAGTTTAATTTTAGGTATGTCTGGCTGTGTGGTTAAGATATTCCTAAGGAAAATGGCTAAACTATTTGTAAACAGTAGAGACCCTGATTAGATACCACATTCTGTGGCGTCTGATCTGGGACTACACTTTTTGCCAATCACCATTTCGATTTCTCCAGACAAAAATGGGTCAGAAAATTTCATTGCTTATTCAAAAATGCAAATGAGCTAATCTTGTGGTGTGTCTGTAGACGCTGGCAGAATGGTAATAAGTGAAAGGCGCAGACTGACCTGATTCTACACTGTTTGGCCAGTCAAGATTGTTCAAATATTTCAGATATGTGCGGTAGTGAGTGAATAATAGCATATAAAGAAATACACATTTTTTTTTTATTTTTATTCTTTTAGTTATTTCAATGAAACAACGATAACATATATTCGCGCATATACATACAACTCAGCATAAATACCAACAAAACACCAAATTCTTTAACGTACTAATGCAGCACATGACAAATAATGATATTTTTTCTTATTTTTTTCAGAAAACAGGAGTTGACATTTCATGCAAATTGTCTTCACTGGAGCCAATTTACATGAAACGTCAAAATCTGTATTCTGGGAAAATAAAAATAAATAAATAAATAAATATAATGTCGTCTACTGAAATTTTTACCCAGAGTACTAAGTGTCAAATGTCTCCATGGCAGGCGGAATGTTTTGTTTGTTTGATTTGGGCTTAACATCGCTTTCAACAATCTTTCAGTCATATCGCGACGGTGTCTGGATGTGGCAGGGAGCTCAGTGCTCACTTTTAGAGTGCTGCCTCACTGAAATATCACGCCCTAGACAGTTTGACATGATATTCCACCCAGTCACAGTATACTGACACTAAGCTATACGGGTATGGTGTCAAGTTCATTGATAATTCACCATGATCGCTGATGTAAACTGATGGGGCAGCCACCTAGCTAATAAAATTTACTTTCTTTCTGAAGGTTATAAAACTGACTTGTTATTAGAAATATTTAAAGATGAATGCCCTGTACAAAACCTTGCATTTGGGGTCGGTGGCGGTTGCCAAACTGCCATCAGTTTTAACATACCACATTCTGACAATCCGTTTTCCTGTTACTATAAACCTAAAAAATAACTACTTAACAAAACATTTCCCTGTTAACGCTAATAACGCTATATTCTGCATTCAAACATATTACTCTTTAATAATATACACATTAACACTTATAAATAATGAATGAATAAACAAAACCAAAGAAAATTTCAACTTTTGAAAAAAAAATAATATTCCACGCATACTAAGTACAATGTCGTCGGACGAATAAGAAAACCAATAAAACATACCAAACCTACAGCGTTAGGTAAATTGTGTAACCCGAGCTACTAAACACCGAAAAGGATCTTTTCCATCGAAAAGAGGCTATCGCGTATCGAAAATGACTTTATAAACACGATATTACAATTTACATCAGACCTTGACACCCCCCCCCCCCCCCCCCCCCACACACACACACACACACACCTCCAATCAGCACTCTCAGTCAGTGCTTTGATTAATAAACATCTGATATAAAGTAAGCGGGTTGTCTGACAATAGTTGGGATTGTTACTTTATTTTCTGACTAGACTATAAGTACTGAAAGATTAAAAACCACCACAAAATCAATTTGACCTACACACGGCTCTGTGCAGATTCAACAGACGAGAAATCGTTAGCTATCTTTTTTTTTTTTTTTTTTTTTTTATCAGAAAATAGGCACGGAAAACAATTTGTATAAAATGTCAAAGCCTTTTTTTCCTGGGATAAAAAAAAGAAAATTTTATTCAGTATGCTAAGCGTTAACTAGGTCCGGAAGCATTTTAACTTAAAAGTTGTAGCAATATTTTCAGTGAGAATTTTACATCACTGAACAAGGAAACTAGAGCAAGTGCCCAGAGGGTCACGAATACCTCTGGCAGGCCCCATTTCTTAATTATTAAATATTTTAAGCCAATGACAATGATACGAGGGTCCTGCAAAAAATTTGTCACTGGGTTCTGATTACTTCAGTGCTACGTTTTATCAAACATATTTTTATTACAAACCTTCAAAGTATTCCCCCTTTACTGAAACATATTTTGGTAACCTTTTTACCCAGTCGCGAAGAGCAGATGAATGTCTTCTTTTGGTATCTGTTGGATAAACAGAAGTCACAAGGACTCCAGTCAGGTGAATAAGGAGGATGATTTAAAACTTTCACCTTTTCAGAAGCCAAAAAAGACTTAACAACCTCACACTTATGAGAGGAGGCGTTGTCATTTAAAAGGTGGACTACTGACCATCCTTTGGTCGTTTCTTATTGTAACAAGTAAATTGGTCAGTGTATATGACTGCATCTATTTCAATTTGAGATATCTCGGTCAGTTGGAAAGCAATTTGCACGAAATAAACGGGTATCGTTAGCTATTGAACACACCATTCAAGTGCAGTGAAGCATTTTAAAATATACCTGGGATAAAACCTAGGAAGCCTATTAGTGACAGAACTTTTTGCACGACCCTCGTATAAAGAAAAAATCAATGAACTATTAAATATAGATAATTGACCCACATATTGTTTACAATATGTCAATCTCTGAGTGACACTGATCTGTCATCCCAAGTACAACTTTTCTCGAGTAAATAGTCATCTAGACAGGAAGGAAAGTCGCTGGACCATAAAACATAGGTCACTGACCTACATATACTTAAGAAATCAATCTGATGTGTCACATTGATGCATTATACCAACTATGATGCTAATCCATTAAACAATCTAGAAGATATTAAGCAAAATCACTAGACCATGAAATATTTGCTGATTTATATTTACTTAGAGGTCAAAGTTTAGGTAACACTGTGTCATTATCTGTAAATATGACACTTAGGGGTCAAACAGTGTGAGATATGACAAAATCACTGTGTTATAAAATTTAGGTCATAAAGACCTACATTTATTTTGAACTAAAATACTGCGTCATACTGATCCATAATCCCAAACTAAAAAAGCCATACATCAAGTTGTCTTCAAGATAAAATCACTGGACCATGAAATATAGTTCACAGTGACCTACATTTATTTTTAGGTCAACTATCGGATCATACTGATTCATAATCCCAAATAATGATTTTAATTGATACAACAAATAACATTCAAGATATACGGCAAAAATACTGCACCGTGAAATATAGGTCAACGGTACCTACATTTATTATGATGTCAATCGTGATGTCACTCAGAACCAATTTCCCAAGTATCACATTTATCCAATAAATGGTCTTCAAGATATAAGGCAAATCGCTGGAGCATAAGAATTTGGTCACAATGACCTTGACCTTATCACACTGAATGTTGATATTATAAATATATCTGAGGCCCATCCTTCTTTATTAAGAAGTTGTTTGTATAAACAAACTGCAATATACTACTTTATTGAGACGTCCTAGATTTTGACCTCTAGCCCCGCTCCGAGACACGACCCGGGGGTCCACAGATGTAGAATAGAACAATCCCAGGTAACCGCATACCAAAATGAATAGTTCCTGATAAGTGGCTGCAGAGATATCCGTAAACAAAAAACTTCGAAGTAAAACTTGGTTATAGCAGGTGTTAACGGACAGAATCACGGAAGGACAGATGGAAAATGGAAGAATGGACGGAAGGACGGACGGACGAACGGACGGAAGGACGGAACCGACGAAAACAATATACCCCTTCGTCATACTTCGTATGCCGGGGGTATAATATCAGAGCAAAACGTCGGAAGCACGCACGGGCGCACATACGCACATATAAGAAAGAAAGAAATGAGTTAATAAAATGTTAAATAAATTTGGAAATTATGTGATCATAATATAAAAGGAAACACACAAACACACGCTCGCACGCACGCCCACACAGACAGAAACATCAAAAAGGATGAAAAAAAAGAAAGAAAAAAAGACAGGAAGAAAGAAATAAAAGACTGAATAAAGTTTACACTAGATCATGAAATATTATGTTAATTTATAAAAGTATGTGTTCATAATATAACAGGACGACAACTGATTAAAAGGACTGTCATTACGAAAACATGCCTATTCAAATATACTGAAAATTTTACCTCCAAAAAATATAAAAAAATCAGATAAAAAATTCTGATATTTTTCATATTTCTGCTCAAAATATAGATTGTAGGTACTCGTTAGAACCGCCTCACCGAGGCTGTTCTAACGAGTACCCACAATCTATGTTTTTGAGCAGAAATAAGAAAAATAATGTATGCCCCTGGAAACCCCAGTTTTACTGTATAAAAGTGGGGTTTAAGGGGGTCAAAACTATATAGGCGTGTTTTCGTGATGCAAAATCGGATTGTCAAAAACTTCACTTAATGCTTTCAGTGTATTACCGTATTTATCCTAAATATTGGGACACCTTAACTCCCTACCATACTTGTCCTAAAACATTTAAGAAATCCATTTAATTTAATGCTGATATGTCTAAAACCTGCTGAAGGAGTGGCAAACAGTGTAGATCCTGATCTGACAAAGCACATTCTCGTCAGCTAGTGTCATAACTGGCACTCTAGGGTTTAAGAGGAGCGATTCACATTAAAGGGAGGCAACTATTTCAAATTCATTTTGTTTCCCTTCTGCTAAAGGGTTTACTCTAAAAGACCCCTTCTCAGAAGAGATTTAGGTTCACAGGAAAGCAAAGTTAGTCACAGGAGTTGTCTCCCTTGTGGAAAATTGTGGAAAATCTACCCAGTGTATCCAGTCTACTTAAACTAGGCCCGAGTACATCGGTAGGAGTTGGGAAGACCGGTCTGTGCTGCGCTGTTCCCGTATGGGAAATAGTACCTTGTTTGCTTTTCTTGAAACACGTGTACATCAAGTCTATGAGTCTATTTGAGAGGACTTTATTTGGTAGATTTTTCCGTCATTTTTGCAAGGGATACAGCTTCTGTAATTTCCTGTTTGCTTTCCTGCACATCAAGCCCCTTCTGAAAAGGGGTCAACTCTCAAAGCAAATTCCTTCATTTCAAAGTAAACCCCATTGCAGAAGGGGCCCAAGCAATTGTCTCTTCTGAAAGTAAATCGATTCCCCTTAAATGCATTTAGAATAATTCAGGAGCCATTTCCGAACATTTTCCGGATTGTAGTCGCCATACAGTCTAAGGCATTTTAATTTATAATGCCATCTTCAATGATGTATAAAGCTTCTGGAAGCGCTGCGTATTGGTTCGTTTTCCATAGTATCCATGACAACAGGACAACGTATTCCAATGTCCTTCAGCATTTCAGCAGCTGAAATTCGGTCTTGAATTCTGGTATGTTGACTGATACTGTATTCATTACCCCTTAGGGTCCAACCCTCTAACGGATGAGTCTCTGATATATACACAGCTACAAAATCAGCATAACTGTCAAACTCGGACATAACTTTGTTAAAGTCGTCCAAATTTGACATGAATGGCGATCAGGTACAACTCCCAAAGTTCACCAACAGAGGGCGGCCTGCTTGTTGCATATTTAAGAGTTTCTTCCTGGCTCCGCCTAATACAGTGGAACCTTGATAATTCAAAGTCCAAGGGACCTAACAGTTTTGTTTGAATTATTGAAACTTTGAATGATTGAGGATTAAAATGCATACATATATATATATATATATAAGTCGGGACTTCAAAATGATTTTGAATTATTGAGAATTTTGAAGTATTGGAGTTTGAATTATCGAGGTTCTACTGTAATATAATATTTATGTTGGGAGCTTGCAAACCAGCTTTGAGAGGACATGAAATATGCAAATGCTTTTCACGAAAAATTTACAAGACCGTTTTATACGAAATGTTGACATTCGGTGCGTCTTTCAACAGTGGAAAGCGTTTCAATATCGAAATATTTGGAAAACGCTGTAGAAGTTTGGAAATCGTGAAAATGACAACCATCAGTCGTAAGCGTACACATGTGATCAGGAAAGACAATAAGGCGGCTTAAAGCTTGTGTCCTGTACTTGGCATAATATACGATCACTTCCTATTATGCCACACAGAAACTCTGAAACAGAATACATTAGGATGCATTAGGCATATACTGTTATTAATTGAGAAATTTTGTACGGGCCCAGTAACAGGTCTAAGTTCTGCTGTATTGGCCCAATGCTGAACGACCAATGACTGAGATTTATAAGTATTTCCATAGCTCTTGATAAGATATTTTTTTTTCTTTTCTTTTCTTCAGTCCAAAAGTGTTAATATTTCTTCTTATTTCTCCATGAAAATATAAAATGTGGATACTCATTAGAAGCCCCTCAACAAGGCGCTTCTAATGAGTACTCACACTATATGTTTTAAGGGAAAAATAAGAAAAAATATTTATCTGATACCCACTTTTATCTAGAGCTATGTATGTCAATACGAAATACATTTATTGAAGCAGTTTTATTCTTTATCTTCTCCAGATATAATGTCAGTTCAAATCTTATGACAAAATCGGCCGAGAAATACTGAGAAAATCGGTCAATACAGACGGAACTTGGCCAATACGATGATTATGTCATTTCCATTAGTAAAGAAGTCCAGAAATGATGTAATCGATATTGACCGAGTCGTATTGAACGAGTTCTGGCTCTACTGGCCGAGTGTCTCTTTACTAGACGAGTTTGTGACTGATATAACGCAAGCGCTCAATATAAGTGGATACTGATATTATAGGAATGAGCTTATTTTTGGGATTTTTCGATGTGTAAACTCCGGTGAATCAGTAATAAACTGAAAATAGACCAAACGGCTTTATGTTAAGTTAGTGAGTGATTCTGCAGAGTTTACACATCGATAAAATCCACAAAAATAATATTTAAATCCTTATAATTCCAAATTTGTCCTCGAAATGTTACAAATGTTGCCAGTGGTTTAGGAGGATATAGCGTGACGGGCAAATGGATAGGCATCAGACGGACGGGAAAACAATGTTACTCTCGCACACTCTTAACACGAGGGGAAATGATGTAGCAAGTTTGATTGAATTCCGCCCAGTGGTTTAGGAGGAGTTAGCATGACGGACAGATAGACAGACGACGGACACATGAAGAAATAATATTGCTCTCGCTCATACTTACCATGAGCGGAAGTGATGTAGTAGGTTTAGATGAATTCCGCCCAGTGGTTTTGGAGATAGCGTGACGGACAGACGGACGGACGGACGACGAACGGACGGACGCAAGGAAAAATAATGTTGCTTTCGCACACCTTGACCTTGAGGAGAAGTGATATAGCAAGTCTGAATTCTGCACAGTGATTTAGGAGGAGATAGTGTGACGGACAAATGGATGGACGACGGACGCACGGAGAGATGGAGAGACGCACAGAAAAATAATATTGCTTTCGCACACCATTATCATGAGGGAAAGTGAATTAGCAAGTTTAGT
This sequence comes from Anodontia alba, assembly GCA_964016985.1. Lineage (NCBI taxonomy): Eukaryota > Metazoa > Mollusca > Bivalvia > Lucinida > Lucinidae > Anodontia > Anodontia alba. Next base: position 91,008,216 of record OZ024831.1, read on the forward strand.
AGAATTCCGCCCAGTGTTTAAGGAGGAGATAGCGTGACGGACAGACGGATTGATGGATGCATTAGCAATATCCCCATCGTTTTTTTTTGTTTTTTTTTTTCGAAGCGTAGGGATAATAAATGCATAAAATTGTCGTCTGCTATAGTTTTAATTAGCGCTTTAACGGTTTGCAGTCGGCCGATTTTTCAATTTTCTTTATTAAATCATACTTTGTAAGTACAAGTTATTGCAATTCAAATGGGTACCCACAGCATATGCCGTTATGAAGAAGTAGATGAAAAATGCTATAAATATAAACCGAAGACCTATGGAATTGCTTGACTGTGCGATTATAGGGATATGTGCGGCAATTTGGTCGATACGTTGTTTTTGGAAAACAAGAGTTCCGAGAATCATTTGTGCCGCCTGCTTAAAGCGTCAACCGTCTGATATTAAAAAGAAGAAGAAACACACACACACACACACACACACACACACACACACACACACACACACACACACACACACACACAATATTTGACCTAACAGTCGCTCATATCCTTAAAGGCAACCCCTCACTACTAAAAATTATCAATTAAGTAAATAAAGGGTATAATTCGACCGAAACTGTTTTGGTTTATTACCAATATCAAACTTCAACTCTATGTTATAATGAAATACCACTCTGCAAGCTTTGAATGAAATCAGTGCATCCGTTCAGAAGTTATTGAGGGGAAACAATACCTTAACCCTGTAGTTTACTCACACAACAAAACTTTGCCACAATTTTGCTGATGATTACCAATATCGAACTTGACCTGTATTTTACAATGATAATTATATTCTACTACAAACTTCCGATGAAACCAATGCATACCTAAACGTTACTGAGCGGAAACCAATATCAACACGTCAACAAAAACTGAATCGAAAAAGGGGCCATAACTTGCCCAAAATTTTGCAGATGATTGCCAATATCTAACTTGACCTGTATTTAACAAAGATATACTCTTCTGCAAATTTCTGATGAAATCATGCATTCCTTCAAAACTTATAGAACGGAAACCAATATGTTAAACAAGCAACAAAAACTAAGTCGAAAAAGGGCCATTACTCAGCCCAAATTTATCGAATGTTTACCAAAATCGAACTTGCCCTTATTTTACAATGATATAAACTTCTGCAGGCTTTGAATGAAATCAATGCATCCCTTCAAAAGCATTGAGCGGAATCGAAAAGTGTGACGACGACACAGACGACGAGGACGCGGACACCGACGGACAACATAATCCCAATCGTTCTGCCATGCTACGCAGACGACGCAAAAGGGGAAGTGTGTGTGCGTGTGTGGGGGTGGGGGCGCATATTTATACAGTAAACCGGTACGTTTTCGTGTTCATCCTACTTTTTAACCTCATACATGTACTTCCCGTGACACAAAACACCTTAAAAGTTTACAATATAGACCAGTTTATATAACACACTCAGGTACCTTGTCGATGTATTCACCAAGTATTAGCTTTTACAAAAAGCTTGGTATAAACTTTGCACACAATAAATGTTAATGTATTTTCAAATACGGAATGGTCTTGGATTCTTCACATGCAAATCTTGGCTATATCGGCTATTTCATTATGCGTCGAGTGAATTCGAGGGGTCTAAATGTGATCTTGTCCCGTTGGCCTCTACAAGAATGACCTTTATATTAAAACAATAATATTAGCTAATTTCACTTCGATTTTTTGCTTTACTCATCAAAACGAAAAATAATGAGTAGTTAAGAATATAATTTCTTTCTCACGCCGTCCCGGGAATGCTATAAATAGCACTTATCAATACCAATGCATCCACACACTTTTGAATGAAATTGTTAAAACTAATATACTGTATATATCATAACCTTTGATAATGTGTTGTAATGGTAACCTTGCAGAGTGTCTATATAAGTGTGACGTGCCAAAACAATGCTCCAACTAGTCTCGCATTTTATTTATAATAGCTCATTACGAAAACACGCCTATATAGTTTTGACCCCTTTAAACCCCTTTATACTGGGGTTTACAGGGGTATACATCATTTTTCTTATTTCTGCTCAAAAACATAGATTGTGGGTACTCGTTAGAACAGCCTCTTCGAGGCGGTTCGAACGAGTACCCACAATCTATGTTTCGAGGCGGTTCTAACGAGTACCCACAATCTATGTTTTTGAGCAGAAATATGAAAAATATTAGAATTTTTTTATCTGAAAATTTCCCTATTTTGGTTTTAAAATTTTCAATATATTTAATTAGCGTGTTTCCGTAATGTCCAGGATGTCCCGGTGTACCGGTTTATCTTGCATCCTGGGCAGCTTGGGAGTAAAGATACCCTGGCCTGGACAGCTTGCCCTCCACCCCCAGAAAACCTGGCAGAACTTAATGCAGAAAGATTTTATGTTTTTAAACTAAAAATCTTTATAGTAGAAACACGGAAAATTGATCTTTGCATGTATGTGCATATGCATCTTTTCCTGATAGGAACGAATTGAGGACCAGAATATAGTGGCCTTAGAAGTTTGCACCTATGCCAGAAAAACGTGGCAGAGTCCATTCGAAAAGACAATTTATCACTTAATAGAGTTTTCTATTAAACAGTCATTTGAATATTCATAATACTGACCATCAACTATTTTTTCAATGGCTGGATGTGAGGCGGTGGGTAAGATACCATGGCCTGGGCAGCTTGCCCCCCACCCCCAGAAAACCTGACAGAACTTTATTCAGAAAGATTTTATTTTTTCTAAAGAAAAATCTTTATGATAAAAACATGGAAAAACTTATTTTTTATGTGTATATGCATCTTTTACCCGATAGGAGGAAATTGAGGTCCAGAATATAGTGGCCATAGAAGCTAACAACTATGCCAGAAAACCTGGCAGACTCCATTCCAAAAGATAGTTTATCACTGAACAGACTTTCCTATTGAAGAGTCATTTGAATAATCATAAAATGGACCATCAACCGTTCTTCTCTAAACAGGAAGGGGTGGGAGGTAAGACCGTGGCCTGGGCAGCTTGACCCCCCGGGGCTGAAGATACCCTGGCTTGGGTAGCTTGCCCCACGCCTCAAGAAAATCTTACACAACTGAATTCAGTAAGTTTTTTTTTCTTCTTTTAAATAAAAACCCTTATAACAAAAACATGGCAAAACTGATTTTTTATGTACATATGCATCTTTTACTAGATAGAAGGAAATTAGGAACCTTAGAAGCTTGCACCTATGCCAGAAAACATGACAGACTCCATTCAAAAGGATAGTTTATCACTTAATAGACTTTCCTATTGAACAGTGATTTGAATATTCATAATATCGACCATTAACCATTTTTCTCTAAACAGGAAGAGGTGGTAACGTGGCCTGGGCAGCTTGCCCCCCCCCCCCCCCCCGAGGGGTGAAGGTAACCTGGCTTGGGCAGCTTGCATCCCCGCCCCCGCCCTCGCCCCCGCCCCCGCCACGCCCCGCCTCAAGAAAATCATATACAACTGAATTCAGTTAGTTTCTTTCTTTATTTAAATAAAAATCCTTAAAACTAAAACATGGCAAAACTGATTTTTATGTACATCTGCATCTTTTACTGGATAAGAAGAAATTGAGAGCCTTAGAAGCTTGTACCTATGTCAGAAACCCTGACAGACTCCATTCGAAAAGATAGTTCTTTCCTATTTAACAGTCATTTGAATATTCATAATATCGACCATTAACCATTTTTCTCTAAACAGGAAGGGGTGGAGGGTAAAATACCGTGGACTGGGCAGCTTGCTATCCCGGGGGTGAAAATACCCTGGCTTGGGCAGCTTGCACCACCCCCCACCTGCCCCTCACCCCCCTCCCCCCCCCCCCCCGCCCCCCGCCTCAAGAAAATCTTACACAACTTAATTCAGTAAGTTATTTTTCTACTTTTAAATAAAAATCCTTATAACAGAAACATGGCAAAGCTGATTTTAAATTTGTTTGTGTACATATGCATCTTTTACTAGTTAGGAGGAAATTGAGAGCCTTAGAAGTGTGCACCTATGCCAGAAAACCTGACAGCCTACATTCAAAAAGATAATTTATCACTGAATAGACTTTCCTATTGAACAGTCATTTGAATATTCATAATATCGACCATTACCCATTTTTCTCTAAACAGGAAAGGATAAGGGTGGGGGTAAGATACCGTGGCCTGGGCAGCTTGCCCCCCCCCCCCCGGGGACTGAAGATACCCTGGCTTGGGCAGCTTGCCCCCCCTCCCCCCCCCCCACGCCCCCCACCCCCCGCCTAAAGAATATTTTACACAACTTAATTCGGAAAGATTTTTCTTCCTTTAAATAAAAGTCCTTATAACTAAAACATGGCAAAACTGATTTCTTTTATGTACATATGCATCTTTTACTGGATAGGAGAAAATTGAGAGCTAGGGTATCTTCACCCCCGTGGGGGAGGGGGAGAGGCAAGCTGCCCAGGCCACGGTATCTTACCCCCACCCCAATCTGTAGAAAGATAGATAATAAAAAGTAATAGAAATATTCAAATGACCTGTTAAATGGGAAATTGTTTTAAAAAGGTAAAATTAACATTCAGAATTTTGTTTACAAGATTTTCTGAGCTTGAGAGGAAACTTATTGGGTCACAGTATTTTGGCCCCAATCCCTTCCGTAAAGTGAAAAAGTAGGTAAAAGCAGGTACTACTACCATTCTTATGTCTGTGCATTAAAATTTTAAGTTTAAAATGATCAAATAGCTTTTCAGATCAGAGTTTGCCAAGTTTCCAGGGGTGGGAGGGGGAGGAGGGGGCAAGCAGCCCAGGCCAGGGTATCTTACCCCGACCCCAGCCTATCTGAAGAAAGATAGATAATAAAAAGTAGTAGAAATATTCAAATGACCTGATAAATGGGAAATTGTTTTGAAAATACAAAAAAAATAACATTCTGAACTTTAATTTTGTTTACAAGATTTCCTGAGCTTGGAAGCAAACCTCAATCCCTTCCCGTAAAATGAAAAAAAAAAAAAAAAAAAAAAAAAAAATAGGTACAAGCAGGTACTACTACCATTTTAATGTCTGTGCATTAGAATTTAAAATTTAAAATGATTAAATAGCTTTTTCAGATTGGAGTTTGCCAAGTTTTCAGGGTTGCGGGGCAAGCTGCCCATGCCAGGGTATCCACCCCCGGGGTGGGGGGAAGCTACCCAAGCCAGGATATCTTACCCCCACCCCAGCCTATCTGAAGAAAAAAGATAGGTAATAAAAAGTAATATAAATATTCAAATGACTTGTTAAATGGGAAATTGTTTTAAAAGTATAAAATAACATTGTGAACTTTAATTTTGTTTACAAGATTTTCTGAGTTTGGGAGCAAACTTCTTGGGACACAGTAATTTGGCCTTAGTCCCTTCCCGTAAAGTGGAAAAACAGGTACAAGCAAGTACTACACCATTCTAATGTCTGTGCATTAGAATTTTATTTTGTAAATGATTAAATAGCTTTTAAGATTGGAGTTTGCCAAGTTTCCAGGAGTGGGGAGCAAGCTGCCCAGGTCAGGGTATCTTCACCCCCGTGGGGGGGGGGGACAAGCTGCCCAGGCCAGGGTATCTTACCCCAACCCCAGCCTATCTTAAAAAAAGATAGATAATAAAAAGTAATAGAAATATTCAAATGTCATGTTAAATGGGAAATTGATTTAAAAGGATAAAAATAACATTATGAACTTTAATTTTGATTACAAGATTATCTGAGCTTGGGAGGAAACTTCTTATCACAGTATTTTGGCCCCAATCCCTTTCATTAAAGTGTAAAAGTAGATAAAAGCAGGTACTACTACCATTCTAATGTCTGCACATTAGAATTTTAAGTTTAAAATGATTAAATAGCTTTTCAGATTGGAGTTTGCCAAGTTTCCAGGGGTGGGGGGCAAGCTTCCCAGGCCAGGGTATCTTACCCCCCGCCCCTTTCTGTTAGACGAAAGATAGGTAATATCAGATACTGGAAATTCTCTAATGACCTGTTTAATGGGACATTCTATTAAAAGTGATAAAATCTTTCTGAACTGTGTCTGCAAGGACTTCTGAGTTTGGGAGGAAGATGCTTAGACTACAGTATCTTAGTCCCAACCTCCTCCCATAAAGAGTAAAATAATGAAAAACATACATTACTACTATTCTGATAATTGTGTGATATAAATTTGTTATAAAAAAATAAATATCATTTTGAATTGAGTTTCCCAGGTTTTCTGGGGTGGGGGTGGGGAGGAGTGGGGGGGGGCAAGCTGCTCAGGGCGGGGGGCAAGATACCCCGGGGTATCTCCCCCCACCCCGGGGGCAAGCTGCCCAGCGGGGCGGGGGGGCAAGATTGTTACAGCAGGAATTAGTTTATAACGTTGAGCAGTCCATGGGAAATAGCATTGGGCCAGTCCATGACCTTTCTTGAAGTGCTTCAGGAGCAACGGCAAACATAAAGCGTAGAAAAACTGCGGTTTATGCCTTTCCCGTATAGTCCGATGTTTATGGCCGATCTCACTACGACTTTTAACGGAAAGTCCCGAAAATCTACGATCGCTTGCCGAATAATTTCACTGAGCAATCAAAATTGGAATATACACAAAATGGCCGCGCCTAATATTTGAGAGGACTTTCGCGGAATCCAATTGTTTTTCAGCGATAATGTCTACCCCATGCCGTGTAAAGGGTCGCATCATGTTGTCGAATATGGATAGCATGACAAGGCACAACAGAGGTCATGGTCATCCACTGCATTCAAATGTCTGGTTTTAGCTCCAGATGTCCTAACACTGTCTTGCCTCTGGGTCCAGCTAGATAAAAATGAGAGAGTGAGGTTGACTCTGAGCGCCCTTTTCTCACTATAATCCAATTCACAGCGCATGTCATCTTCATCATTAACAAATAGTCACAGCAAGCAAACATCTGCAAGCTACACAAAATTCCCCTTTGGGCGATTGGCGAAGGCGAAGCGGAAAGTGAGGAAACACTGAAAGCTGTAGACCTGCACACAGACGGCTTGGTTCTATATAGCCACTTTCCTAAAGAACGAAGCAGTACGGGGAATTCGGACTCCGATCTGTGCGACTGAGCAGGCATTTTATGATCACACTGCTCACCTCCTTAGCATAAGGAAGAGGCTAGAAAAAGGTTCCCAAAACAATTGGCTGCTTCAAAACCGCTGGCTGGTCAACCGCGATTAGTGGGGATCCATTGTAGCGGTCGAACATGTAAAAACTGTCAAGAGACAACCACAAGTGTAATGTAATCCGCTGACTGATGCGTTCCCAGTCGTCTCTGGAATAGTGAAAGCAATAAATCTCATGTTATCTGGCAAGACTCTAGGATCACCTGCAATACCTGCAGAGATCTACAAAGCAGTAAACCCTCCAGCTGCAGAGAAAGTAGTTGCGGTCATGATACCTAAGCCATAATCCAAACTCATAAATCCGAAAACGAATGACGAATCAGAATGTTCAGACCAACAGACATGGACCCCAGAATAATTTAGGGTGTAATCAGGCGTCCGCGGATAGAAAGCATTACTTGGTAAGCAAGCTTCGCCCACTATGCCCATAGGCCTGAACGAAGGAAATATCGGTAGAAGCGTATGTCCGGGATTTGGGAAATCTACATATGGCGCGTCAGTGGCAAAATCATCAGAAACAATTCTGGAAACTGCCACATTATAGGGATTGACCAGATCATGATGTCTCCCACAGAACTTCTTAAGTGTTGCTACCAGCTTAGATTTTTGATACCCCTGGCTCAACAGCTTTGTAGTGAGCACTTTCCCACGCTCCATGAAGTCCTGATAATTTGAACAGGCTCTGACATAACGGATTAATTGTGAAACGTAAACGCCATATGCTGGTGCAGAAGGGATATTACTGCTCAGGAATGGAAAGTTAACAATGGGAAAATTAAAGTCATCCCGTTTGTCGTAAAGTCTAGTAGCAAGCTTTCCATTGTCAATGTAGAGAAACTGACAGTTATTTCACATTATGTGCAGAAAAGAAGCCATCTCTTAAGAATTTAAGGATGCACCAATTGTCCACTTATTCAAACGGTAAGCAATTCATCAAACCTGTGACAATCATCGTGGCATCTCTTTATGGTCAGTTGTTGTGAAGATCTTTGCAAGAATCCTACTAAATCAATTGACTTAGCACCTTGAACAGTCAGGGCTTCTGCCAGAAAGTCAATGTGGATTCAGGAAGGGCAGAGAAACAGCTGACATAATCTTCACAGCAAGACAGCTTCAAGAAAAATACCAGTAACAGAATATGGGCCTTTATGACCTTTATCGACCTTACCAAAGCATTTGACACAATCAGTCGTGAGGGACCTTGAAAAATTATGACAAAGTTTGGCTGTCCGGCCAAGCTCATAGCCATGGTGCGTCAGTTACGCGATGGTGTGCTTGCACGGGTCCAAATTAATAGCGAGTTTTTTTTTTTATCATTCTCTATGACAAATGGAGTTAAGCAACGCTGTGTACTAGCTTCAACACTATTCAGCATGGTGTTTTCTGCTATGCTCATAGATGCTTTCCAGGATGGTGACAGTGGTATACCTATTAGGTATCGCTTTGGTGGGAAGTTTTCAGCCTAAGTAGGTTGCAAGCTAAATCCAATGAGCAGATAAAGGTGCTAGACGAGTTCCCCTTTGCTGATGACATGGCAAAGGATGCTCCAAATCAAGGAAAGATGCAAAAAGGTGTGGACAAGTATTTGGTTCATGTGACAGCTATGCTCTCACAATCAGCATCTGAGATGATATATCAGCCAGCACCTAGAAAGAAAAGCGTTACAAGGAGCCTACCATCACAGTGAAAGGTCAACGATTGCAAGTGGTAGACAAGTTCACCTACCTTGGAAGCACATTCCAAGAGTTGTGCACATTGACGATAAAATGAATGCTAAAATTGCCAAAGTTAGAGCAGCATTTGGCCAATTACGTGGAAGTATTTAGGATCGAAGTGGAATCAGACTTGTCACACAGCTGAAAGTCTACAGATCTGTGGTGCTGCCAACACTATTATACGCATGTGAAACTTAGACATGCCAAAAGACTAAACCACTTCCAAACAAGCTGTCTTAGAAAAGTTCTGAGGCGGTTCGGGCCTCAGACCCAATGACGGCCTCTTCGTAAAACTTTAACCAGTTGGTTAGGGCTTGACGATATGTCTTTGGCTTGGCCCGCCGTGGTTCAACTATTGGTTTTCATTTACTCTGGCATACAATAGAATTAGACATGAGTACTCGTCTTCGTTTATTATAGTGATTAATTTGGTTTTTGTGTTTTCGCTTTGCATTGACTGAGTTAGGAGCCTTTATGCGAACCGAATTTTTATGTGTTTCTGTATTAAGAGTGGCATCGGGACCCAGGGTGAAGTTAACTAGCTGTAAAAGTGCTTTAAACTCCCTGGTGGTTTACCCTACTGACCGTTCTAAGGCGGTGGTCCTGGTGTTAGTCTTACTCTTTGTTGCTTTGTGGTTTATTCTACGAGGCGATTTGTCGTATGTCTTTCCATGTGTCATTTTGTTCTTGTGTTTTTTTAGCCCTTTTAGTATTGCGATTACCTCGCTTGGGGAAGAGAGAGCTAATCTTAGTGCTTTTCGTACGATTTTTGCTTCTTTGGATTTGTCGGTTTCCTCTTCCTCTTGGGGTTTGGGAAGGTCTGCGGTTTGTAATTGTGGCATTCTCTGGACTTTTCTCTTACCTTTTCTTCTTAAGATTTCATGAAAAGGACAGGGACGAAGAGTGTATAATACACTTCTATGATTGGCACATTTAAGATGGACTGGCCATGTTACCAGAATACCTTTGCCAAAAACAATCCTCAAAGGCGAACTACAAATGAAAAAACGCTTCCATGGCGATACAAGGACACCCTTATAGTCTCCCTTAAGGACCAACATATGAACAGAGTCGTGGGAACAGATTGCATAGTATTAAGCAAAGTGGCGAGGCCTCATCAGAAGGGGAGCTGGTGAATACGAAGCAAAACGAATTAGCGAAGCCGAGAAGAAACGTGCTCTACGGAAAGCCAGAGCTAAAGCATCACCTACAGAGCTTCCTTTCTCAGACCTCTCTTATTTTTACTTCTCATATCTCCCTTGTTCGATCTGCAACAGGCAGTTTAGAGTTAAGATTGGTCTCATCAGCCATCCTAGAACACAAATAGTAGTACTTCGCGCATTTGATTAAAGTCGGTCATTGTCGGTAATTACAGACGAACTTTTGAAGGGTTGATAAAAAGCTTCCAAATTGAAGGGAATAACATTACTTATGAATCTATATTATTGCAATATGTTAAGGGATAATTAAATCGACATAAAAAGAAAATAAAAATATTGTTAGATGCGTAGACATGCCTTCCTTTCGTGAAAGGAACGTTCCCAGAGCGAAAGGGAAATTACTTAAACTATTTTATACATTTTTTGATATTTAAATCATGATAAACAGATAAAAATATATTATTGCAATATTTTAAACGGATATTTAAATCGAGATAACAACAATAAAAATATATGGTAAGATGATCTTTCCGTAGACATACCTTCCTTTCGCGAAAGGAACGTTCCTTTCGCTGTATAGCTATACCGGATTACCGGATTACGTGACGTAATTACACTTCCCTGCGTCCTTATGCAATTAATAATTTTTTTTCTTACGTTTTTTTACAGGATTTGAATAGCCTTTTTTACATATGTAAAACAACTAAATTTAAATACATTTAAAGCAAAATACACCATGAGAGGCAATATTAATAAATGTACTTAAAAGCATATTTTATATCATTTAAAATCTAAAGTAAATAATAAATGATTTTTGTTTTCAATTTAAATGATTCTATAGCAGTATAAAAACAAAAAGGTTGGTAATCTAAAACAAATTCATTGCACGTACATAAGAATTTTCCATTCAAAGAATTTAATATATCAGTTAAATGTACAAATTTTACATATAAAACAAAATTATTTCAGCTGAATATATTCATTAAATAGTGCTACATATTACACGCCATAGTTTACAGGCATATTTCAACATGTGTTTAATTTTAATGCGTTAGTTCAAACATATCATATTGTACATCATCATTTTCTACATACATGAATAGTGACCAAGAAAAGAAATGTATCACTTCTGAACTGTAAAAAGAGTAAAAAGATCAAAAGTTTATATGTCGGTGCTCTGTCACGACTTCGTGCATGTCTACTTTATATGGCGGAATAAACAAAAAAAAAGGTAAGAGAAAAGTCCAGGGAGTGCCACGGTCACAAACCGAAGCCCTTCCCAGACCCCAAGAGGAAGAGGAAACCGACAACCCCAAGCAAGCACAAACCGAACAAACGTACGAAAAGCACTAAGATTGGCTCTCTCTTCCACAAGCGAGGTAATCGCACTAAAAGGACTAAAAAACACAAGAACAAAATAACACACGGAAAGACATACAACAAAGTCAAATATACCTCTTTTTTATTTACATGCACATTTTACACACCCAGGCAGATTTTCAACCATAAGGTATTCATTGTTTGCCATTTAGTAGTATTACATTTCGTTTTTGGATCAGAAAAAGTACTGTCCTTCAGAAACTTGAGTTTACGCATTAACTTCAGTTCACGTAGAAGTGCTGTTCCATAGTAAGATGACATTAACACATTAACTACAGACATGCATAGATGCGTAAGTACCTATAGTAAGTGTACAAATACTGTCATGCAGGATCATGATTTTATACATTAATTATAGTGTTTGTATAAGTATATTTATTATATAGCCACAAATATTGAATGATTAAAATATGCAATCAAATCCGAGAAGCAAGCGTGCTGATGTCACTCGATATGCCAATATGCCCACGCTTTCTTTGTATTGCACGCTTTGGATGCAACACAATTCAAATATTTGTTCTGTTGAATTGATGTGTAATGGCCCGTCTTTGTTTGTTTTGGTTTACCCATATTGTTATTTGTCTTATCGTTTCATCGTCATCACAAGAAAACAAGTCGATGACACGTAAGTTTTCGTGCCACTGTTGTGGAAGGGGTAATGATATTGGATGATAACGCAGAAAAAGAACGTTGTCTTCTAGAAGGTCTTTCTCTATAAGTCGAAGCAGTATGTCATAGAGTTGTAATTCTTTCTTGAGTGAATCTGCCATATAACTATTTGATAAAATAACAACAATTTTACGACTCTGGCTAATCGCTTGCTTAAAACTATCAAATATATTCTGGCCTTGTTCAAAGTCTCGATCTGGAAAACACACTCTAAGCCTTAACCTTTCTTCAAGTAGAGGTGACAAAACACGAATTGCCCAATCATTTTCATCTTCAGAATGAGACACGAACACATCATATATGACATCATCATCTTTGTCATCTAACATAAAATCTCCAAGTCTCATCTCACCAAATTCTGAATCGTACATTTTTCTGATTCTATGTAAACCAGGTTTTATAGCAAGTTTGAAATATTCAGCCGACACTTTTCCTGTTATTACTATAACTGCTGTCAGAAAAACAATGGACAGAAGACAGACCATTATAGTATCAAAAATTGCTACTTTGGTCTCATTTGCTCTAATAAGTTTCAGTATGTTTTCATCAATCGCAAAAGAATTGTCTTTTTTAAGTGCCTCAAGTTTCAACTGCTCGTACAGTTCAGTGTCATCAACGAAAGGAAACAGCGATCTTCGTGGTTCAGGTAAAACCAGTCTGCTAACCGGAAAATGTACTTCTAAGATTTCTGTCGTGTTTGTTCTCTCGTTGTATGCTTCTCTAAATATATCTATCCGGTGCCATCCATAAGCTGACGAACACTGGCAAAATTTAAAATGATGTTCTATTATAGTTGGGTCGTAAGCTTTTGATTGTAAAACTGGTGGAATAGTGTAACCAAAAATAAGAACATTAAATATGGTCAAAATATCATCAAAAGATTCGAGGCCATAGTACAGAAACATGTCCTTCCATATATCCACCCTCAGAGCCATAGAGCACTTCGCCTCATCAGCACCACAAACTTGGTAGATTGAAACGTTATTGACAGAATAATAAGCTGTCAAAGAGTCATTATTCAATAACTGAAACGGCACATTGAATATAGACACGGAGTTTCCTACTGGTATATTCATAACATCTTTAATACTTTTGATTTTTCTCAAAGTGTACGCACACATTTTATTACCTTCTTCAGATGCATCACTAACCACACAGTCGTAGTTGCCAAAATCACCATTCTCTAAATAGAAAATTGATAAAGTGAATTTTATTGTAACTTTTAAGCCATCAGCACTTTGTGTTACCAATACTGATTCAGTTCTGTGTTTATCCGTTAGGTTCAAGGGGACATTGTTAAAACCCCAGTACTGTTCGATATTTGATTCGGTAATATTCCATATGTAGTTGCACTGGAATCTAACATCTTCACCTTCATAACGATCGAAAGATATTCTTTCTGGCGCAAGAACTGGTTCCCTTTGAGTAGCTCTGAGATTCTCAAAAAAATCCTTATCATTTGTTAGATACCAATTTATAGTCTCGGAATTTTCGGCGTAAGGTTTCGAAAATCGAGACGTATAATGATTAAGGGAAAACTGGAAAAAGCTATCGTCGGATGAGACAAAGTGTCTTCTTGTAAAGTCCGAAAATAATTCACTGCTTGTGTTGTAAATCAAGTCTGCTGCGTAAATAAATATGAAACAGAGGCAGGAAATGTACACTAAAGCAACAACAATATATTTTAGCTCCCGAATAAACGCATATACAATCTTGCAGCCAAAAGCTACGAAAACTAAGCCCTCGCTAAATAACCTCTGATATATAACTTGTAGAAGCAGACCTGGCAGAAAAAGAGAATTTGGATGTGAGAAATTCTGAGCTTCGTCTAATGAACACAATAATATTGACACTGTCACGTATCTAGGCCAAGTCGCAAGGGCTGATATGGAGCTAAGGCATAGCTGAAGGTTTCGCTGAATGTGTAAGTAACGAAATTCTACCACGGTAAAGACCAAGCAATAGACATAAATCCAGAAAAACGTGATACTGCCATCAGTCCAGAGTATCCCTAGAAGTAAAGCCAAAGTCACAAGATTCTTCAGATGTCTCACAATAACAACGTGCATCACCTGTAAAGGACAAAATGAAATAAGTCAAATTTCAATGGATCTAACCTTTTTGGGACTTTGGGTTCAAGACATGGGTAGTTTGAGCCTTTGAAGCTTAATCATAGTGCCAAGTCAGGAGGCAAATGGGGATAGTTTAGGTGTGTCTTTTCGATCTTCTATAAAATAATGGTATATTGAGTGCTAGAATCGCCTCATTGAATACATACGTCATACAGTTTGGTGATTAGATAAGAAAATGTCCCTTTAAGGTGGGGGAAGATAAAGCTGTCGAAGCATCTGCAAGCCAGCAGAGAATTCCACAGGTGCCGCTGAACAGGAGTCTGATCAGGCTCTACTCCGTTTGCCATGCAATATTTAATTAGATGCAAGGGAAGGCTGACATGTGCTATACTGTGGATATAGCCTTAGTATTATTCGACGAAGTTGTATTAAACACATAGCTAAAATGGAACAAAAAGTGGAACCAATCACTTATGATTTTATTGCCCCTACATAGGTGCTGTGAAACAGTTATCAAAGGCATATCATAAATTGGCGATTATGAGATCCCGGCAGGGATGTTAGAGAGGCCTTTTGAAGGGTCATATGAAATTACCTATGGATCTGATAAATAAGCCAGTACTTTATTCCCTATTGGTCATCTATCTACCTGCCGTGGTTTGTTGACAGTACGAGGATGATATGTTTCGTTCTGCTCCGTCTCTTATCAGCGATAAGACTACTGACTGAGACACATCTTATTTTTATGTCTTTCATAGACTTCATTCCTACAATCTCTTATTTTTATGCCTTTAATATCACAGTGAGCTTAACGACTGAAAAAAAGTATGAAAATAAATGTATGTCATAGATTTCAAGTATACAATCTCATATTTTATGTCTTTAATATCACAGTGGGCTTAACGATTGAAAAAGCAATGTATGAAAATAAATGTGTGTCATAGATTCCAGGCCTAAAATCTCTTATTTTTATGTCTTTAATATCACAGTGGGCTTAAAATGTATGAAAATAAATGTATATCATAGATTCCAGGCCTAAAATCTATCAGTTGTATGTCTTTAATATTAGATTTGGCTGACCGATTGTAAAACAAATGTATGAAAATAAGTATATGTCATAGATTTCATTCCTACAATATCCTATTTTTATGTCTTTAATGTCTTTTATATCACAGTGGGCTTAACGATTGAAAAGCATGTATGAAAATAAATATATTTCACAGCTTTCAGGTCTACAATCTCATATTTTTATGTTTTTAATATCACAGTGGGCTTAACGATTGAAAAAATGTATGAAAATAAATGTATGTCATAGATTTCAGGTCTAAAATCTCATTTTTATGTCTTTAAATATCAGACTGGGCTTAACGATTGAAAAGATGTATGAAAGTAAATATATCTCATAGATTTCAGGTCTACGATCTCATACTTTTATGTCTTTAATATCACAGTGGGCTTAAAGGTTGCACAAAATGTATGAAAATAAATATGTCATAGATTTCAGGCCTATAATCTCTTATTTTTATGTCTTTAATATCACAGTGGGCTTAACAATTGAAAGAAATGTATGTAAATGTATGTCATATATTTCATACCTACAATCTATCATGTATATGTCTTTAATATAGCAGTGGGCATAACATTTGGAAAAAAAATGCATGAAAATAAGTACATGTCATTGATTTCATTCCTATAATCTCCTATTTCTATGTCTTTAATATCATAGTGGCTTAACGATTGAAAACAAATGTATGAAAATAAATAAATATATGTCATAGATTCCAGGCCTACAATATATTATTTTTATGTCTAGAGTATCACAGTGTGCTTAACGATTGAAACGAAAATGTATGAAAATAAATATATGTCATAAATTTCAGGCCTACAACCTCTTATTTGTTTTATGTTTTTAATATCACAGTGGGCTTAACGATTGAAAACAAAATGTAAGAAAACAAATTTTTGCCATAGATTTCAGGCCTACAATCTTTTATTTTTATGTCTTTAATATCACAATGAGCTTAACAATTGAAACAAAAATGTATGAAAATAAATATATGTCATAGATTCCAGGCCTACAATCTCTTAATTTTGTCTTTAATATCACAGTAGGCTTAACGATTGAAATAAAAAAAATATATGGAAATAAATATATGTCACAGATTTCAGGCCTAAATCTCTTTAATCTTAAGTTTCTTTACAGCCTGTTATGACAGTGAATAAATTGATGGTACAATTATTTATTTGTTAAATTTAAAGATGACGACGAAAGATGCAATAAAAGTAATCGGGCAAGCTTTTTTATTGGTAATTATATCTTCTGACTCGACTACTATTCCATAGGTTAATATTGCGGTATGTCTAAATGACGAAAAGAAGCTATTGCTCGAAGAAAGGCACGAACGGCGGTTAACATAAGATATCATAGAGTGGATGACACTTGGGCAAGGACACTGTCAATCTTTCGGGTGTAAAGTGAACTTCGTTGAAAGAACCTCCATTATAAATCTGCAAAAGATTATTTAATATTCTTCGTCGCTTATCTTCTTTTTTGAAGGTGCTTCTTGTTTTTATATTCAATTGAAATACAGTTGCCCTGGTGTGATATAAATGCTACTGATAACAGATAATCAAAAACTATTGTCCGGATAGGAAGTTTGCTAAGTAGGCTACGAAGCCAAATTAGGCCAAGGGAGATTATTAAGCTATCAATCTGGCCTCGTCAAGCGAAAAGGTGTCTTCGATCATGAGCAAAATGCACACATTTAGGTTCATCCCACGCATGCGCAAAGTTTCAGATTAGCCTGTGGATTTGCGCTGTCTGATCAGAATTTGCGCTGGGCGCATTTTTGATAGCCAAGAACGCAACGTTTCTTCATGCGGACAATGAAGATTGGTCAGGCTGCGCGGATGCGAGGCTGACTTGAGTCTGCCTTGGTAGCATATGTCACACAAGGTACGCTTTCTCGAAAGCCGGCTCACATATCCTATTCACAAAAGCTTGAGTAAAAGCATAGTGTTCCTAATTGTTCTCAGGAGTACAGTGAACCGTTACTACAACGATAGCATTTGTTCCCAAAACCGTTGCCATTAAAATGAATTTGATGTTGTACAGAATACTTTAAGAGCAGATTGATATGTAAGAAAAGTTTTACTTTGTTCTTATTTCCTCATAAAACATATGTTTTGTACATCGTACCCTCGTTACAACGGCAAGCTTTGTTCCCAACAACGGTGCATTACAATGAATTTGCTGTTGTACAGAATACTTAAAAAGCAGATTAATATGTAAAAAGGTCTTGTCTTATTCATATTGCCTTATAGAACATATGGTTTGATATCTGTTAGAATCGCCTGAGGCCTCAGGCAATTCTAACAAATATCCAAAACATATCTTTCTTTAAAGTATTAAATACAATATTCTTACATAATTTGTGACTAATTGTTACCTCTTAAACGAAGGTTTGTTTAGTGACGTTGGTTATGACATCAGAAACGCGCATTGGCGTGTAAACAATAAAATAATAAGAAAATTTACTCTTTTTTAATGAATAGGTCTACCATAAAAATTTTCATCTCGTGTAATGAAAACATTCAAATGTTTCGCACTCGTGAAAATACTGATGTTTTCATTAGTATAGTATAAACATATTTTATTGCATCTCTTTCATATACATGTATGCAATGGGGTTGGGTCACAAGTTCTCACAACATTAGTTACGACCCTTCCCCTACAAGATGACAACAATAGTTTATAGTCACATGATAATGAGACATGATAATAAGACAATAAGACAGATATTTTTCTAGCTAATAATAATGATTACGAATAAATAAATAAATAAATAAATAAATAAATAAATAAATGTTTTCATTACACTCGGTGGCAATATTTATGGTATTCACAGCAAAAGAGTAAATATCCTCTATATCCTAAATGCGCCCAGTGAAGATTCTATCTAATGCCTACGCCTGATATAATAGTGTACGAAAGACCGGTAGTGACATTTCAACTACATTAATTCAAGGTTTCAACTTCACGAATTCACGATTTCATCTTCATGAATTCACGAATTCAACTTCACGAATTCACGAATTCAACTTCACGAATTCACGAATTCAACTTCACGAATTCCACTTCACGAATTCAACTTCACGAATTCACGAATTCAACTTCACGAATTCACGAATTCAACTTCACGAATTCACGAATTCAACTTCACGAATTCCACTTCACGAATTCAACTTCACGAATTCACGAATTCAACTTCACGAATTCACGAATTCAACTTCACGAATTCACGAATTCAACTTCACGAATTCCACTTCACGAATTCAACTTCACGAATTCACGAATTCAACTTCACGAATTCAACTTCATGAATTCAACAATTGAATTCGTGAAGTTGAATTCGTGAATTCGTGAAGTTGAATTCGTGAATTCATGAAGTGGAATTCGTGAAGTTGAATTCGTGAAGTTGAATTCGTGAATTCATGAAGTTGAATTCGTGAATTCGTGAAGTGGAATTCGTGAATTCGTGAAGTTGAACTCGTGAAGTTGAATTCGTGAAGTTGAAATCGTGAATTCGTGAAGTTGAAATCGTGAATTCGTGAAGCTGAAATCGTGAATTCGTGAAGTTGAAACCTTGAATTAATGTAGTTGAAATGTCACTACCGGTCTTTCGTAATAGTGTGTTAGAAAAATCAATATTTCTCCGTTCCCTGATTTTGTCCTGCTATCATTTGGACAAATTATCTAAGTAAGTATGCGCATAAAATGCTAAACTTTATTTGTGTCCCATGAGCGGTAAAATGAAAATATTTGGCCGTTTACTTCAACAGTGCCCCTTTGTCTGAAATATATTATTGTATAGAGTTATTATTTTGAGACCCTTATGGGTCATTTTGTGCCGTTTCCTAGAAAAGAAAGCAACAGGACGGATGAGCTACTAGAGAAAAGAGGAACTTGAATAAAAGAGGGTGAGGGGAAAAGAGAATGATAGTGAAGAAACAGGAAACACAGAAAAAAATACACTAGGATGCTCCCCCATCCCCCAACCCCACCCCACCCCAGCACACACGCTGCGAGTACAAGTGTCTGAAGCTGAATGTCTTTCAAAAAGGGATTCAGATTTAAAGCACAGGTCTAAATAAGAATTGGTATCAGGAAAACACAGGTCTACATAAGAATGGGTATCAGTTGTTTTTGTTTGTTTTTTGTTTTGTTTTTTCTCCACGAAAACATATTTTGCGGGTACTCATAGAAGCGCCTTGGCCTATGTTTCGTTCAGAAAAAAGAAAAATTTCAATACTTTTAGATTGAAAAAAAAAACTTATTCCGAGCTATTGATAAAGTCTTGAAAAATATGGCTCTTAAGGCGCATGGATACACTTTCACAGGAGGTAAATCTGTCAAAATTATTTTCGCTTCTGAAAATGGGATCTTCTCAAGAGGGAAAGAATTTGCTTCCCGCCCAGTTGCCATTTCTTCTGTATTTTTAAGAATCTTTGCTTATATGTTAGTAAATATGTCGTTTCATGTTTCATTATAGCTCTTGTACCCGCAATGGGCCTTGAGTAAATAAAAAAAACTTGTTGAAATTTGTTGACGTATCGACGTCGTCACGACGTTGTTACGTTTTGTGTATGCTGAATAACGATTAATTTGTGTTAAAGTCTAACGATTACGATCATACTCATGTAATTTAATGAACTTTACACACGTACACACACACAAAATCAGTCTAATAAGCTCTGTTTGAAAAGCTTTTATAAGCTTATTGATTAACGATTAACAGGGTAGTCTGTAAAACCTAGATTGGGCTCATTGCTCATGGCTGGGCTTGATTTTGGGCTAGATTTGATTTGGGCTGGGCTCGATTGATAACATGGTTATTTCAAGTCACAGAAGGTCAGTGACCGAGTCTGTAACTTCAATGCATGATATTATAAAACCAGATACTTGCAGTATTTAGACCTGCTGATGCACATCATTCCCTTGAGGGCAGTTAAGGGATGATAGAGACAAAACCAAGGAAAATACTTCTGCTGCATTTCAAAAGAGATTTAAGAGAAAGAGAAAATCGAATATATATTCAATATTTATATATTACACAAGTATGAAGAAAACAAATATTTGTGTAAGTGCGAGCACTATCATTTTCGCGATCTTCAGCATCAACTTTTGAAATTACGTCCCATTCTGGTGGAAAGTAGCCTATTAAGGTATCAACAGCATCACTGATCTACACGTTCCACATGCAGTGACCTGATTTTCACAGGTAAATGATAGCTGGGTATTCACCCTAATTTGCCTTTCCCCTTATAAGCCTCTGTTTCAATTCCAACCCAGCCCAAAATCGAACCCAAAATCGAACCAAGTCCAATGAGCCCAGCCCAGGTTTTACAGACTACCGATTAAAAGTACCCACATCTAATCCCTCAATAAATGGATCAGAATCAATAGATATTTGCAGCGTATTACGGCAAATGTACAGGCTGATCTGGGTATTTGTCGTTCACGTGATATAAAGGTCATTTTCAAACCACGGCGTGTGTGTGTGGGGTGGGGGGTGGGGGGGGGGGAGGTGGGGGATGGGGAGGTGTAACTGCCTATATATGACATAGTACAGATGTGCGTGCCGAACGGCCCCCATTTCACCGCTGCCAGGAACATGATTAGCCCCCTTTTTCAACAAAAAGTATATGACTGGTCCAATTTGTTGAGAAAGGCCCCACTTTTCTGACATCCGTTATGCGTATATTTTTCGCTCAAAGATTTTTCGAGGCTGCTACTTCTCTTGGTATTTAATTGACTGCTATATTTGTCTAACTACTAGCAATAAATGGGTATAAAAAAATCAAAGGGCAGTATATGAATGGGTCAATATTTCGGACGAGCAAGTATATGAATGTATCTCTGTTTTATCAAAGCCAGGTAAATGATAAGGGTATGTTTCGAAATACTGGTTCGCACATCCGTACCACAATTACCTCCCCCCCCCCCCCTCCCCCCCCCCCCGCCCCCCACACACACACACAACAAGTTACCGCACCCCCACCCCGCCCCAACCCTCCGAGTTACAAACACAATCCTAATTTGTTCGGATTTTATACCAATAAAAAGATTTGATTTGATTTGATATGTAGTATTATGCCCTACAGAGAGTTAAAATGTGCACTATAAATAATAATAAATTACAAAAGAGCCTACCTCATTTGAAGTCCGTGACTTATATTCTGTTCAAGATACCGGTATGCAAACAAAGAGAGGTAAAACTAGGTCACAAATTTCCAATATTTATGCTATTCAAAGCAGTTTTACGTATGCATTGAAATCAGTGTATAACCAATGACCAAATATAAAAACAAGAACACCTAAACAATCGATTGCGTACCAAAAAACAAGGTGAGGGCTGAAAGTTTTCAACAGGTAAGAAAGCAACGGAATATGCGATTAGAATGTGGTTTTCGGCAATGTGGTGTATGACGGTGGTGGTGGTGGAGGTGTGGGGAGGGTGAGAATTGATTGTATTTTACTTGTATAATTCTCATAACCTTTATAGTGGTAATTTAGCTACAAGGCAAAACTGGCAACTGCCTTTCTTGAATCAGCGGAAGAGGAAAGAATGACTATAGAAATTATTTCATGATGAATATCCATGACAGCATGTGACCGTCACGAAAACATGCCTATATAATTTTGACCCCCTTAAAGCCCACTTTTATATGGTAAAACTGGGGTTTACAGGGGTATACATTATTTTTCATATTTCTGCTCAAAACATAGATTGTGGGTACTCGTTAGAACGACCTTGTCGAGGCGGTTCTAACGAGTACTCACAATCTATGTTTTGTGCAGAAATATGAAAAATATCAGAATTTTTCTTCTGAAAATTTTCATTTTTTTGGTGGTAAAATTTTCAATATAGTTAAATAGGCGTGCTTTCGTAATGACTTGATTTGTTTCTGACTTAAACAATCTTGCCAAGGCTCACTGAAGAAATATTTCTGCCAAATTATATTAAAATCGGACCAGTGGAGTCTAACAAAAAAGACTTTCAATGTTTTCAATATAGATAGGGGAAATAAGCCCCGCCCTTGGCGGCCACTTTTTTTTTTTTTTTTTTTTTTTTTTTTTTTTAATGAATTATGAAATATGATGGCTTGAACATTCTTACTAGATTGTCATCAACAAGTCTGCTAAGTTGTACTGAAATACATATATGTCCAGTGGTTTCTGACAAGAAGACTTTTTAAGTTTTTGATATAGGTACAGATTTTTTTTCTCACGAATCATGACGGCCTGAACAATCTTGGTAGAGCGCCACCAAAGGAACATTTCTGCCGAAGATTTTTCTTTTAATATAAAATAAGCCCCGCCTCATGGCGGCATGTTTTTGACAAACTATCAGTGAACAATCTTGGTACAGGGTTCCAAAGAAACAATCAGTTTAGTGGTTTCTGACAAGAAGATTCTTTTTTTCAGTTTTCTTTACAGTTACATAAGGTAAAATAAGCCCCGCACCATGACGGCATGGTTTTGACAAATCATGATGGCTTGAACGACCTTGGTAGAGGGTCACCAAAGGAATATTTCCGCCAAATTGCATTGAAAGCGGTCCAGTGGTTTCTGACCAGAAGATTTTAAAGGCATTTTTTTTTATTTTGGTTGCCATGGAAACCAGAATCCTGATTTGGGTTGCCATGGCAACCAGAATCCTGCAATGATTCAAAATCTTTGAACAACTTTCAGTCAGTATCACCAAATGATAATTTCTGTGAAATATGGTTGAAATTTGCTCAGTGGTTTAGTAGATGTCAAATGTTAACTGACGACGGACGACGACGGACCGGCTACGCACGGGCGGTACGGACGACGGACAACTGGTCTATTTACGGGCTCAGGTGAGCTAAGAATCCTGACTATGCCCCATGAGCTTTAAATCACGCGATCAGAAGTACCTTATGGTGACTAGTTAAGAAGCAGAGCTCATTGCTTTTAACTTCAATTACTGTACTCATATGGAGCCTAACGAAGTTTATTTAGGAACTCATATTAAATAAAAGTCAGCGCTAGTCGGACAGATTTCTTTAGCACAGGTTGAGCTAATGATGCTGTAAAGTTGGCGCTAGTCGAACAGTCGGTCGGATATGACTGGTGCAATTCAAGTGGTCATGATATACAGAACCCAAACATTTGGACGCCAGCAGCTATCAGGTACCAAAGACAAAATGTGTTTGAAATATTTCAAGTGGATATAAGGTAAAAATTGGCCTTAATTTCGAATATATCGACCTGGATTCATTGTGCTGAAGGGCGACAGAAACAGCTAAACCACTGATTGAGCAGTACAAGTCGGGGTCTACACAAAAATGCACCGCTTGTCAAAGGTTATGAGAATTACACGTCAAGTAAAATACTTTCATTTCTAAACTTGACAGATATTTTCAAGACAAACATTCTGGTAAAATTTCATGAAGATTGAAGCAAAACTGTGTCCTCATTTTCTGGAATTAAATTAATTTTAACGAGTGGTTCCCTTTAACCCTTGTCCTGCTGAACCCGGATATACCCTGCCTTTGCAAACAGTGTAGATCCAGATCAGTTGGCTTCTGAAGAAGCCAACTGATCTGGATCTGCAATGTTTGTCATTAAGTATGTGAAGGTATATTAATAATCTCGATTAATTAATCTGATTGGTTGAAAATTAGAAGTGGGCGTGGCTTCTTAATTTATTCAGCAGGACAAGGTTTAATATCGCTTTAAAGTATCCATATTCCTCAAAAATAGACATTTTATTATCTAAGACAGTTGTACTAAATTGATATCTGCTATTAACACGGCCATATAATGGGCTACCTGACAGCCTGTAAAATTTCAATTACATCACGAAAACACGCCTATATAGTTTTGACCCACTTAAACCCCACTTTTATATAGTAAAACTGGGGTTTACAGGGGTATACATTATTTTTCTTATTTCTGCTCAAAAACATAGATTGTGGGTACTCACAGTACCCACAATCTTATGTTTTGAGCAGAAATAAGAAAAAATATCAGAGTTTTTGGTTTTTTTTATCTGATAATTTTCATTTTTTGGAGGTGTAATTTTCAATTTATTTGAATAGGCGTGTTTTCATAATGGTCCCTCATTCTTGAAATGAAATGATTTTTTTTTATCTTATCTCTGATCATTAATTCAGAGACAATAAAACATCATTTCATTTTTTATCCAGTTAAAATACCAGAGACTGAAATTTTACAGGCTGTCAGATGCCACACTTTATGATCGTTTTAATACCAGATATTAAATTAGTAAACCTTTCTTGGATAAAAAAAAATGGCTATCTTTGAGGAATATGGAGACTTTAACGCTTAGCATTCTCAGTAAACAAATTCAGCAGACATTATTTTTATTTATTTATTCATTTATTTATTTATTTATTTTTATTTTTTTTTATTTATTTTTTTTTTATTTTTATTTATTTATTTTTTTTTTTTTTTTTTTTTTTGCTTATTTTTCCTAGAAAACAGGTTTTGACATTTCAAGCAAATCAGCTCCAAATGGATACAATCTGCATGAAATGTCAAATCCCGTGTTCTCGGAAAAACTAGATATCATCAATTTGTTGCCCACTGAATTTGCCCAGAGAGTGGTAAAGATTAAAGAGCTATTAGTAGCAAGGATTCTCTCCCCTGGATTATCCAGGACATTAAACGCAATATGCGTAAAAGGGACAGCCTGTATCAAAAATATAAAAAAAATCGGACCCGTAGAGATAGGGAGGAATTTGTTACCATGAGGCACCAGGTAAGGAGCAAACTCAGCCAAACTCATAACCAGTACATTGAACGTATACTTGGAATTAGCAAGTCTGAGGAAAGCACCGAAACAGGTAAACCTTCTTACTCAACCAAAAAAATGTCACTCTTCTCAACAGGTCAAAAAATGACTCTAAGGGTATTTTATCACTCAGTCAGGATGGAACACTTTACAGCAATACAAAGGATAAGGCTGATATCCTAAACAGCCAGTTCCAGTCAGTGTTCACCCCAAAAACACCTTTGTCCCTCAGTAAACTTGCACAGATGACAGTTCAGGACCAGATTGATGCAGATAAAATCAATCCATAGTCCGTTCCAGCAGGCTGCTTAAACAACCAGCCTGTCATGCCTGATATTCACCTGTCTGAGGCCGGAATCCTGAAATTGCTACATGACTTAAACCCAAATAAAGCAGCTCGCCCAGATGAACTAAAGCCCCTTGTGTTAAGAGAACTCCGGGAGGTGATTGCCCCCGTGGTGGGGGTCATATTCCAGAGATCAGTGGATACAGGACGGGTGGAATGATGCAAATGTATGTCCCTTGTTCAAAAAAGGTGACAAGACCATTGCCTCAAACTACAGGCCCATCTCTTTGACTTGTATACTATGCAAAGTCCTGGAATATATAGTTGCATCAAACCTGGTCACCCACCTAGACTCTCACAATCTGCTATATGACCTCCAGCATGGCTTTAGAGCGAAGAGATCGTGTGAGACACAGTTGGTAATGCTTGTAGAAGACATGTCTCGGAATGCAATGCAGGGACGTCAGACTGATCTCATCTTACTAGACTTTAGTAAGGCGTTTGATAAGGTCAGTCATGAAAAGTTACTATATAAGCTTCACCAGTATGGCGTTCGGGGTCATGTTCTTCACTGGATCAAAGCTTTTCTTTCTAATCGTACGCAGACTGTTGTCTTGAAGTCTTCACAAGTAGCCGTTACATCGGGAGTGCCTCAGGGCTCAGTGCTGGGACCAATACTATTTCTAGTATTCATAAACAATCTTCCAGATGACATCAGATCAAAGGTACGGTTATTTGCAGATGACACTGCAGTCTACCTTGCAGTCTCTAACCTGGAAGATGCCAAACAGCTTCAAGAAGACCTTGACAGGTTAGGTGATTGGTCCTTAAAATGGGACATGGAATTTAATCCCAGTAAGTGTACAGTTATACATGTTACACGCTCCAAGTATCCTGTCCCCTCCCAGTATATTCTGTACGACCATGTATTGGAGTCAGTAAGTAGCACCAAGTACCTGGGAGTAACAATCAATGATCATCTAAACTGGAATGACCATGTTCAAAATACTGTCACTTCTGCTAGTAAGACCTTAGGTTTCATCAAAAGAAACGTCCGCACCAAAGACCCGCGCAAGAGAGGTAGCATACAAAACCCTAGTGCGACCCGTCCTTGAATACTCTTCTCCTGCCTGGAGCCCTCACACCCAAACACTAACTCACAAAGTTGAAATGGTTCAGAGGCGGGCTGCTCGTTGGATACTAAGTCGCTTTTCAGCCTATGACAGTGTTACTAGCATGCTCGGAGAGCTTGGATGGAGGTCTCTTGAGGACAGGCGTACAGACAAATGGTTATGTCTATTTTACAAAATAGTGCATGGGCTTGTAGCAGTACCAATGCCACCATATGTTGTGCACCCCCGAGTTTTTACACGACATTCAAAGTCACACCCACTGGCATTTATACAAATCCACACATCTACTGACTATTACAAGTACTCATTTTTCTCCCTCGCCATTGTTCAATGGAACAGGCTGCCTCCGAGCATCGCACTGCCAGACCTTGAATCCTTCAGACTGGCAGTCAGCAGTCTGACCTACTCCATGCCTTAGACCGGAAGCATTGTTTTGAACCATTTATCTTTGCACATTGTCTTGATCAGACTTTTAACATTTTAACCTATCATCTTTATTTCACCTCTTTGTCTTATTCTTAACTTTCACTGCACTGACGCACGGTCTGAAGCACACCGGACACCTGTACATAATCCCCGCGAGGGGGTGATGCAGTATCAGTAGATAGATAGACATTCTTACCTAATTACGGACTAATCGCTTCAATGGCTTTGGAGGGGTTGTCGTTTGAAAGTGTTAATGTACGGACAGACGGCGGACAAAGAGGTGAGCTAATAAAATTCACTCCTATAATTAAATATCTTATAGTATGGGATTATTAGAAAATGAGACTAAACAATTAGTCTAAAACTTTATTCAAAATTTACATGTGTATTAACTGAAAATGTACATTACAAAACTGTATGAACTATTACTTTCAATGTGTAATATATAAGCCAGTCTGCATAAAAACTTGACCTTATGACATATGTGACAAGCATGGACCCAGATCAGCCTACGCATCTGTGCAGTCTGTAGAGTCCTACTAAGGACTCTAACAAAACAATGCCATTAAAGATCAAGACCCTAATCAGAATGCACAAATGCACAGATTGATCTGCGAGCACACTGACTGCACGTCATAAAGTTTTCTATTCAGAGGGGCACATACGATCCTTAGCAAGCAAACAGGGCCACTTCCCACACACGACCAGAGAAGCCCGTTATGTTTGTTTTGAGGTTTTACAACATAGTCAACCCATTAGGCTCATGTCGAGCGCAGTCAGTTTACTTAACCACACTTTTTCCTGGGCAGGATTAGTCCTCTAAGTGGTCAACCAGTACTAATGCATTCTTTCACCAGAAACAGGTCCTGATCGGACTTCCGGATGCACGGCCATTTGTTGGACCAGTTGTCACATGTGCGCCCTCTTTTTGCACGGCAGGAATCGTATCATAGGACTGTCAGAAATAATTCCAATTCACACATCCAGTTATAAATGACACAGCTTTAGTTAAGACGGGTATCTTTTCTCATTTCTGCATGGAAATATACATTGTGCGAGCTCCTTAGAAGCGCCTCAAGGAGGCGCTTCTAAGGAGCACACACAAAGTATGTTTCCATGGAGAAAGAAGTGAAAGTATCAATACCTTTTGGATAAAAACAGTGCCTTGTCTAGCGCTACTATTCAAACTGAACAGACAAGTCAGCACCTTCTGCAGTCCTAATGAGTTTCTTGCTAGTCCCCAACACACAAATAATATTCGGTTTCCAAAACCTTGAAATTATCATGTCTCAACTGTTTATAACTGGACATGTTCATGGCTATAGCAGTGCTGTTATTATTAAAAGCAAGAATTAACCATTTTCTCTGAGCCAACAACCCCATGAAATAAAGCCTCCTTGTGGAATATAAAGCCAGCCATAAGAATGGACTGAGCTAGCCTTACGAGTGAACAAAGCAGTCCAAAAAAGTATCTGAGCTAAGCGTACAAATGAAGTGAGCCGGACTAATAAAACAAATTGAGCCGGACAGAAAAAAAAGACAAAAAAAAAACAACAACAAAAAAACAGACCAAGCCAGTTGATTAAGCCCCAACAAAGAACAAACTATGCCCACCCAAGAAATGAGAAAGACACTAGAAGAATGCACATAACCAGTGTCGAGAGATTTACTGATGTATCTGTAGTCTGATTAGGATCAACCCCATTTAGTTTACACCCAGTAAGGTCCAAATACAGTGTGAGAGCAAACGAGGCAGACTTAATCAATCTTGGAAGATATCTGGTATACCTAGGTTTAGCAGAACAGCATTGATAACCACCTATGGTCTGTCTTTTGGGCGCCAGAACCTCAAATAAAGACATCAAAGAAATCTGATCTAAGCCTGTTTCACTTGCTGACATTGTGAGGTCCATTTTTCATATCAGCAAATTCTGCAGACTTTGACAGACTCCATACAGATCTCAATGAAAGGTTTGAAGTCTTCCTACATTCACAAAAGCTGCAACATTGATTCATTTTACAATCTCAAGTACGATTTGTGCCAACAGTTTGTTTGTGTTGAGGTTTTACGGCCCAGTCAACCCAATGGGGTCATGTCGAGCGCGGTCAGTTTACCTAACCACACATTTACTGGGCAGGCTTAGTCCTCTAAGCGGTTAACCAGTATTGTGCACATTCTTTCGCCAGAAACTGACAACTGCCCTTCTTGAATCAGCGGAAGGGAGAGAATGACCGTAGAAAATATTTCATGATCAATCTCCACGAAAGAATGTTGCCGACCTCGGTGGAGGTTGAACCCGCGACCTCCTGGTCTCCAGTCGGACGGCGCATCCAACTGAGCCACCGAGGCACTCAGATCAGACGTAACATTCTGCAGTGTCTGATCAGTGTCTGCACTATTTGCCATAATAATACAGATAAACTGAAGTATTATAAACCACCCAATTAAATACTACACCATAGGGATCAAACATGGTTTTTCATGCATTAACATCTGCCAGGTCCCGTGGGAGGTGTTGAAAACCGAGGCCGAAGGCCTCGGTTTTCAACACCTCCCACGGGACCTGGTGAATGTTAATACATTGAAAAACCATGTTCGATCGCTATTATTGCATAAAAAGTGAAAACATTTGCTACATTTTGCATTATTTCTTGCACTATTTTGTTTCCCCTTTTCACCAATGTCTCGCGAACGCAATTTCCACGGACTATGCTCGTTCTTGGGCTGGGCAGTACACATCTCGTGATGGCAGCAATTTTGTGGCCCTGATACAGGCATATTGAAAGTTGCATAGCCGTGCATTAACAGTGCGTGAATTGCCTTGTTAATACATGGCTTTTCGTCGGTTAATGCACGGCTGTTTATAACGTGCAGCATTGCTTTTTATGTAATAATATTAGTTTGATTTCAAGATAGAAGTGTTAATCAGGAATAAACAAATTAAATATTGTTTGTATGAAGTTATGGCTCAAATCCGATTGTGAGGCTATCCATACTTGGTGAGCTCAAAGATATGACAGATATATAATTGTCTCAAACTAGCTGACTGTATAA
Source organism: Anodontia alba (assembly GCA_964016985.1). Lineage (NCBI taxonomy): Eukaryota > Metazoa > Mollusca > Bivalvia > Lucinida > Lucinidae > Anodontia > Anodontia alba. Next base: position 91,038,099 of record OZ024831.1, read on the forward strand.
AAGGTAAAATTTCTTGGGGTGCTGACCATTCTAAAACGTTTCCGGACTCCATATACATCTTTTTTTCTTTCTTTTTAATGTGACAAACTAAAGCAATGGTTTATTCCTTGTTCTTCCACAAAACATATCGAAGAAGATACATATATTCCTGTTCTGGACATGCAAGTGTACTCAAAGCAAGCATACAGTATGGTCCATTTACTGTATGAGCCAACAGTATAATGTACATCTCCTGAACAGATTTAATGCTTAAATGTAAAGCAAAAATTCCAGCAGACAGCACATTTTTCTTCCTTTTCTTGGAAACTAGGCTTTGGGATTTCATGCAAATCGTCTCTAGAAGAGACAATTTGCACAAAATGTCAAAGCTATTTTTGGGGTAAAATAACTAGACATCTGTTGAATTTGCAAAGGTTTACATTTCCTGATATTTTGAAATATTTTCTGTCTTCTTTTTTTTTTTTTTTTTTTTTTAACAATGCTTTCTGCTAATCTCATCTGCGCAATATGTTTTTCCAAGATCTCACTGTGGCACAAAAAATGTTTTGTGAAATGATAAGAAAATGATATTTATTTCGGAAAGAAACCCATTATCCGCAGCCCTGCTACATCCATACAATTGAAAACGTGGAAAATTTGGATAAAATTTTGACTGCTTCTGTTTACAACAATGGAATGTGTACAATAGGATGGCTGAACACTGGAAACTGTATAAAGTACTGAAGCATTGTGCTCTTGTGTCATACTGAAGTTTGATATACATTCAGTTGTATAACTGTACTGATTAAAAATATCAACAATTGTTTAAAAGTACAAGTATAAAAATTTCATACTGATAACGGCATATAACTGAGACGAAAATGACATTTAAATATACCAAAGGAAAAAAATATCCTAGTTACAATACTTTTTAACTGATAACTGGAGTAACTATTATTAAAGAGCAAAAGGAAAGCTGGACTGAACACATGGCTTTCATAAATTTTAGAAGACACTGTAAATTCTTTTTTTAAAATAACACATGGCATTCATTTTTTTTTTTTTTTTTTTTTGTCTCAAGGGTGCACATTTACAAATCAAATATGGAATAAATTGGCCTGATACAGTTTATTAAGTGATATAGTTTATAAAGTAAAACAGGTACGAAACATTTCACTCTCGAATAAGATATCACACAGTACACCAAAAGAATCACTAGCAACATCAAACAAACAAATGTTGCCTTACAAGATGTATTTCCAGACATTCATTAAAATGTTTAATGACTCGAACACTGATGGCTCGTTTACCATGTTTGAGTCAAACTCCGGTTTTGAGTCCCTATGAAATTCTTCCAAAAACTCAAGAAAACATATTTAGGGATATGATAGGGAAATTTCCTATTTTATAAAGAAAATGTATGTTGTGTGTACTCATTAGAATCACCTCATTGTGATGAGGTGATTCTAATGAGTACACTCAACACTCCATTATTTCATAAAAAAAAAAAGACATCCCTAAAATAACCCTATACGTCTCCTGACCGGGCAATGTGATTCTCAAACTTCCCATGTCAATGTTCCTGAAGCTGTTTGAGCTATTGAAGTTTGAAAGTATTTTTCTTTCTTTCTTATGTTTCCAAAAAATACTGTGGTGTGTTGTTATAATCGTTCTAATGATACACTTCTGATGATATACATCTGTCACACCCAATTTTTGTGAAAAAACTCAACCTACTGTTCCAATCTGCTGGTAGCTCTGAGATCTTACGATTCTTCAACAATGCTCAATTCTGACAGTAATACACGCTAGTAGCTCCGAGACTATAATGGTTCTGTAACAACGCTCAATTTGACAGTAATACATGAAGGCCTTTCTCACTGTTCAATGAAGGAGTAATCAATTGCAAACCTGTTTGTTTCTTTTTACCTATCAAAAGCTTTCTGGTTTAATAAAAGCAAATTACAGCAGCCATTTTAATAATCTACTTCTCGCTTCAAGAAAATATTTTTTTCCCTTTTTTTTTCCTACTCAGATCTACATATCTACACAAAAATAATCTGTACGAGTATATTAGGAGTCCAGCAATTCAAAAACCTAATTTATGCCATATGAGAAGAATGTATACCTAAACCAATACCTGTACAGTGAATGAGGTCACAGTCTAAAGACCCTGTCAAACTGCACGACACTCAACATGAGAAACGTCAACGCATCATTAGCTTAACGAGCTCGTTAAGGGTCTCGTTAACTGTTTTAGCGGATTCAATATACAATATTCTGATATTTTTTGCTGAAAAAATGTGAGTAGCTTTTGCACTGCAAAAGCTACTCACATTTTTTCAGCAAAAAATTTCAGCATATTTGCGTATCACTCGATTAAAATTTTAACAAATCGTTAACTAACGACATCGTTAGCTTTGAACAACTGCGCCGTGCTGTCTATCAGGAGCTTGTCTGTTGATAATTCATCAGTATCCTCCTATCCCAGTTCTAGAAAAGCTTTTTTTTTTTTTTTTCATTCAAAAAATATGATATTTTTTCTAGTATTACCTCCATGAAAATATATGTTGTGGGTACTCATTAGAAGTGCCTTGCACAGGAGCTTATAATGAGTACTCACAACATGTTTCTAATGGAGAAATAATAAAAACATTTATCAGGCTACTGCCTGTATCTGCAATGATTCAAAAAAAGGGCAAAAATGACCTTAATTGGACTGTAGGTAATAAAGACAAGTTTCCTCATGTCGTTTCACACAAATATTGAAGTTGGCACGGCAATATCATAGCCCTTGATAAGAGAGGGTATCCAGATAATATTTTCTTTATTTCTCCATATAAACATATGTTGTGGGTACTCTTTAGAAGTGCCTCGGCGAGGCGCTTCTAATGAGTGCCCACAATATGTGTTTTTGTGAAGAAATAAGAAAAATATCAATACTTTTTGGTTGAAAACAGCACCTTATTGGGAGCTTTGAGTTTACTAAGTACTTATGGCATATGGCATAAAAGGTTTTCTAATGCTTAACCTCACTAAATTATCTGTGTTCTGGTGAACAGGGCCTGGTTGTTCAAAGCGTCGTTAGCTTAACAAGCTCGTTAAGGGTCATTTCGTTAACTGTTTTAGCAGATTCAATACACAATATTCTGATATTTTTTCAGCAAAAAATGTGAGTAGCTTTTGCACTGCAAAAGCTCCTCACATTTTTTCAGCAAAAAATTTCAGCATATTTGCGTATCACTCAATGTAAATTTTAACGAATCGTTAACTAACGATGTCGTTAGCTTTGAACAACTGGGCCCAGGAGTTTGAGCCAAATAGAACTTATTAATATAATGTTAAAACAAATATATATATACAACAATAAAAGATATGCACATCTGCAGCTAAGTTGAACCATTTATGTAAAGTATGTATTAATGTATATTAATGTTTTATGCTAATTAAAGAAGCCATACCAAATAAAAATACTTCTTTGAAGTTCAATGTGTAAAAGCCTCACCACTTCAACATTTATCTTTAAAGCTTCCATGCCAGGGTCAAATTCTGCCCCACATAAACAGAACTACTGGGTTTTTTTTTTTGTTGTTTTTGTCAGGAAAGGAATTTTACTAAAAGTACTGTTTCCTTTCACAAAGCATGGAAGTAAAAAAATCCCATTTTAGACTGAATAAACTCCCAGAGTCCAATTTCAATTTTAGGCATGTCAGGCTAGGTGATTTAGACATTCTACAGAAAAATGACGAAAATATTTGCAATCAGTGGAGACTGACCAGATGCCGCATTCTGCTGCTTCCTTGTTTTAGAAATTTCCTGGGCCCAGCTGTTCAAAGGGTCTTTAGCTTAACCAGCTTGTTAAGGGTATTTCGTTAACTGTTTTAGCGGATTGAATATACAATATTCCGACATTTTTTGCTGAAAAAATGTAAGTTGCTACTCACTTTTCAGCAAAAAATTTCAGCATATTTGTGTATTACTCAATGTAAATTTTAACGAATCGTTAACTAATGATGTCGTTAGCTTTGAAAAATTGGGCCCAGACTCTTACGGGTTAAAAACAAAAAAAAAATGGATGAATTTTTAACCAAAAGGTTGTACAGATTCTTTATGAACTACAAATCTTCACACAAAAAGCTGCCAAAATATGTAAAACAAGCCTAAGGAAATCTATTTTTCCCACCTGCAAGCAGCGAAAACACATACCAGTTTTAATTAGTGCATAATCTACTCTGTAGCTTCATTATCAAAGTATTCATATTACCAGAACCCTGTATTCTACGCAGGTAATTAGGAACTTTTCAAGGGCTCTGTCGACCTAAAAATAGGTCCCATTCCTACAAGAATCTTGCGAAATTCACAAAATTTGGAATTTACTTCTTGAATTTCTATTCCCAAGCTTCATTTCTAGATTACTCTGCCTGTTAAAAGCCATGTTTCCTTATTGTTGTTGTTTTTTTCCCTGAACTAGACAGGTGTTTAGTATTTTATTTGGTATGTGTATCACAGATGTATGTACTAACAGGTTCCTTTATCCAACCAGCTGACTGCTCAGTTAACATTAAAAGTACTTTGTGTTTGTGTAGAGGTTTTACTGCCCAGTCAACCCAATGGGGTCATGTCGAGCGCGGCCAGTTTACCTCACCACACTTTAACTAGGCAGGCTTAGTCCTCTAAGCAGTTAACCAGTATTGTGCACATTCTTTCCCAGAAACTGACAACTGCCCTTCTTGAATCAGGGGAAGGGAGAGAATAACTGTAGAAAATATTTCATAATCAATCTCCAAGAAAGAATGTTACTGACCCGGCGGGGATCGAACCCGCAACCTCCTGATCACCAGTCGGACGCCATCAAAGCTGGGGATCATTAAAAGTAAAAATCTACTCTTCTTTCATCGGGCATGACATGAGAAAATGTAAAATTAAGCAGGCAAAATGTATGTTGTCATGCGTTAACATACAAATCTGAGCGGACACATAGTCTGAATGGGGATTTAGTTTTCCAATATATCGTTCTAGCCACCTAGCTGGTTTCTAAGGCAGATTCCAAGGAATGTCATATTTAAGCATGGCCAGCCTGTACTGTGTCCACATGCTATGCCCGAACTCTTATTTCATTTCAAAGTGTAAAGCATCAAATGTTTTTTATGTGCACCATTGTTATTGCAACAAATGAACCTGTTAATCACAACAGTCATTTTAACACAAACATTAAACATATACGTTGCATTGCAATCTTTCCCATGAAGCTTTCCACATATATGAACCTCCATCTACATGTAGGACGGACTCACAAACATTCGGTAATACACACATTCTTTAAAGGTGAGATTCGACGCTGTCTCAATTCTGCAAAGCACAGCATTAACGGCACAATCTTGCCTCATTTTCATGAAAGCTCAGCTTCTAACGCATCTTAGAAATGCTTGTAACCTAGATCCCTCGCTCCAGATATGTTTTTTTCTCATATCCCCATGAAAACCTATGTTGTGGGTACCCACAACATAGGTTTTCATGGAGAAATAAGAATAAATAGCTACTTTTGGTGGGGAAAAGCCTCTTATTTGGAGCAATGAAATCAAACTAAAAATTAACACCAGAATCAAAGTATACCTTCTCCGCCCATATAACAGGTCCAATTATCATATACAGCAATGAAGGTACAGCTCAAATAGACTGGTGCAAATAAACAATCTGGTGTTTGTCTGCTTAAGATCTACTATCAGAAAACAGACAGCCTTCTCCTCTATCTATATAAAAGCATTCCTTTTCTCAATTATTGGCTGTCACAGAAATGTATTTGCTTAAAATCATGCAGATGTTAGTGCATGGCTATTTATGTGTTGATGTTACTGTAAAATTTCAACCCTTAACCTACTGGAATTGAAAAGCAGCAAATGGTATTTTAAAAAAATATTTCTTTAAGGGACAATTTGCATGAAATGTCAAGCCCTATTTTCTATGTAAAAAAAAAAAAAAAAGAAAAAAAAAGAAAAAACGAACATAAATCTGCCATCTTATTTTGCCCAGGGTTTTCAAAGTTAACCCAATGAGTTAACCCTTCTCTTGCTAAACACGTCATGCCCTGTCTTAGAAAACAGTGTAGATCAAGATCAGTTGGCTTCTGAAGAAGCCAACTGATCTGGATCTGCACTGTTTGTCATGAAATATGTGAATTTCTATCAAAAACCCAGATCAAGTAATCTGATTGGCTTGAAAATGGAAGTGGGTGTGGTATCTTAATTTATTCAGCATGAGAAGAGTTAATACATCAGCAGATGAGACTTTAAAAATAGTCCTCCTTGTTTATAGAAAATAGTGTTTAACAAGGTTATGGAATAAGGAAATTTCATTACATATCCACAGACAAGCAAATGGTCAAAACACCCTTATCTAACCAAGATTTACTTGTCCGAAAGACATTTTTTCTTATTTCTCAAAGAAAACATAGTGTACTTTCTCACTGGAAGTGCTACTAAAGTACCCACAACGTTTCTTTGAGAAAAAAGAAAAATAAATATATCTCAATCAGGGAGAAAGAAAAAACTGGACAAGTAAGGCAAGGTATTTCCAGAGCCCCAGTGTTTAACACGAATTGTCCCATAATGAAATATTAAGCCTTATCTCCTGCTTATTCCAAGTCAGCAAACTCAGAGTTAAGGACTGTACTAAAGCAAATGTTGTTACAATTTTGGACACCTCTCAATGCTGGTCTTGCTGCATTTTTTAAAACTGGTGGACTGGACTTAAATGGACTCGCAAAGAAAAAACAAAGCCACATCTACAATAGCCAATATGAGCAAAAAATCTCTAAGCAACTTCGTTGCACATTCATCCCCAGGTTTGCATAAAAACAACCAACATTCTCAAGTTAAATAAAACATAGTTTCTGTACATATAAAATGCATTTGACAAAAAAAAAACAAAAACCACTGCTACATCCAGGGACTTTCTGAAAAGGAGTATATGACATAATTCTGGGACAATTTTTCTTATTTCTCCATAAAAACATATGTTGTGGGTACTCGTTAGACAATCCTAACATGCACCCATGCATTTTTATTAATTAACCCTTATCCTGCTGTTCATGACAACCCCTACCTTTGCAAACAGTGTAGCTCCTGATCAGATGCCATCTGATCAGGATCTACACTGTCTTTCAGTTTGTGAATTTGAACCAAAACATTACATGATGTAATCTTATTGGCTGATAGTCAGAAATAGGTGAGGCTAATTAAATTATTCAGCAGGATAAGGGTTAAGAATTGGAAAAAAAAAAAAAAAATCGCAGAATTATCACCATATACTCTTTCCTTCAGAAGTTCTCTGCTCAACACATCATAGGTGAGATGTTTTGGTAGCCAGGATTAACCCTGGCCAGCACTGTCACTACTGGTTCCCTGCTTATGATATGAAATGATGTGTATAAATCAATGAAGCCTGTATCAAAAAAGATTTAGCCTTCTCTTGTGGAGAGGTGATAAAGTCTCCAGATAATGTATTGCAATTTGTAGAAATATTCAGTAGTCTAGAACACAGTTGTTTGTTCAGGTCTGTCACAAATTCTTGCTTGTATCGCTTCTTTTGTTGACTGAAATAGAAAATACTGTAAAGTAGCGTTGGAAATCAACCAGAATTTCAGTCAATAATCTTTTTTTGTAAAACCAACTGATCACTGACTAATAGAAACTAAAACATGTTTTCATAATGAAGAAAGTACTTTTCAGTTGTAAAAAGTGCCTGATTTCAGGCTTATTCATCACAGATCTAGAATGACACAAATAGACAGCTTTGTATTTCATTTTTCGCAAGTTACCCTAATAAATATAAAAAGAGGAACTACAGTATCAGTACTCTTGTCAGCATGAAGTTTCAAATACATGTATTTGGATTTTTGTTTATTTCTTATATTTTACATTCAGCTGCCTACTGTAGGCATGCACAGTAAAACCTCAATGACTCAACACCGATAGCTCGTTTACCATGGCTAACTCGTTTTTGAGTCCCTAGGAAATTCCCTTGACAGCCCAAGAAAGCAAATATTTACGGACATTTAAGATAAATTTTCTTATTTTATCATGATATGTATGTTGTGTGTACTCATTAGAAATGCCTCACTGAGGCCATTCCAATGAGTACACACAACATACCATTATTTTAAAAGAAGATCAAAAGACGTTCATATATTATTCCCATTTGTCTCCTAACCTGGCGCTATGAGTAACCCCTCAGTGGCTCGAAATACCCTTATCTCGAACAAATTTCCTTTATCCCAAAGATGTTCGTGCCATAGAAGTTTCACTGCATATGCAAATTCCAGATCTGGCAGTTGATCTGTGTGGTCTAATTAGTGTCTGTATAATACAGGCAATACCAGAGAAAATGTCTTCGAACATGCATAAATACACAGATTAGCCTTTACCACTCTCTGGGCAAATTCTGATATTTTTTCTTATCCCCTAACCCCCCCCCACCACACACACAAACAAACAAAAAAAAAACAAAAAAAAAAACAACAACAGAATTTGTCACTTCATGCAAATTGTCTCCACAGTGGAGACAATTTGCATGAAATGTCAAATCCTGTTTTCTGGGAAAAATAAGAAAAATATTTCAAAATGTCGTCTGCTGAAATTTTTACCCCAAGTGGTAAGCATCAGGTCATCCTGCACAGGCACAAAGTATCACCCTGGCCTTCGCTCTCCATTCATACATTCTTTAGTATCTAATGATTGTTTATGGATATTGATGGCCCTGACATCCCCATCAGACTGTGGGGATGTGCTGGTTGACCTTGGTTTATGTTGCCTGCATATGCCCAAGGATACATTTTTGCACAGAGCTGCACATATATAGGTACACATTTACCTGGGCCCAGCTGTTCAAAGCTAACGGCGTCGTTAGTTAACGATTTGTTAAAATTTACATCGAGTGATATGCAAGTATGCTGAAATTTTTTGCTGAAAAAATGTGAGTAGCTTTTGCAGTGCAAAAGCTACTCACATTTTTGCAGCAAAAAATATCAGAATATTGTATATTGAATCCGCTAAAACAGTTAACGAAATGACCCTTACCAAGCTCGTTAAGCTAACGATGCTTTGAACAACTGGGCCCTGAATATGTTGTTCTTTCTGCTATGTAGGTCAAAATCAATACAAAATGTTTTTTGTGATCTAGTTTTGGTAGGCTCGGGCTTCACTTGATGTACCCCTGCACTAAATTTGTTTTGTTTATTTATTGTTTTTTTTTCTATAATGCAGTTCAGATATCAAAATACAGTTTACAATAACTTAATCATTCATACGCAACAGACCATCACTAGATATAAACACATACATAAATGTATCAAATTTGGTCAGCCTGCAGACTATCAGTACAGGTGATCTGGTCATTTGCATAGTTCAAATTAAGAATTTTTTTTTTTTTTTTTTTTCAACCAAAACGTAGATATTTTTCTTATTTCTCAACAAAAAATATGTTGTGGATACTCATTAGAAAGACCTCAGCGATATGTTCTTGTGATGAAATAAGAAAAGCGGATAGCGGATACCACCCTTATCTGGAGCTATGCATTAGTGTGGTGGAGGGCATGGGTTGTGATTTTGTTTGTTTGGGCGAGGTTTTACAGCCCAGTCAACCCAATGGAGTCATGTCAAGTGCAGTCAGTTTGCCTGACCACACGTTTACTGGGCAGGCTAAGTCCTCTAAGCCAATAATCAGTATTGTGCACATTCTTTCACCAGAAACTGACAACTGCCCTTCTTGAATCAGCAGAAGGGACAGAATGACCATAGAAAATATTTCATGATCAACCTCTAGGAAAGAATGCTACCAACCAGCAAGGGTGGCACCCACAACCTCCTGATCACCAGTCGGACGTGCATCCAACTAAGCCACTCGGGCCTGCAGGTGGGTGGTGATAATATTTAAAAATAATATTTATAGTAATATTATAACATATATATTTCCTGCAATAATAGAGAGCAGACCTTGCCACCCCTACCCCTCCACGAATGACTTCCTTGCAGGAAACTGTACCTACCTAAACAACTGTTTGCATCAATAATATGTTTCTCTTTCAATCCATGACCCTGGTTTCGTGTTACGCAGAATTGTTTTTCTGCATTCGTCATATATGAAGATTGCTAAACTGAATGGCATAGCTGGGAACCACCATGTTGCTCTGGAAAAGAAAACCAATTACAACTATATAAATGGATTATCATAAAGCTAATGTACAGCGCATAAAAGGGTCTTCATACACCGCATATTTTCTGGGTTTTTTTTTTTTTTTTTTTTTACAATGGAGGCATTTGTTGTGACTTACTATTTGTTTTCCTGTGCAACAAACCACTTCTTAAATGTCTAAAAGGAAAGAATTTGCTCCCAGCGGGAGCAAATTCTATCCTTTTAAAGCAGACACATTTCAAAAGACACATATAACCATTTTGACAGGCCATTCTGAATCTGCACTTTTTGCACACATTTTCGTTTGATGCGACCAATTTTACATTATATATCTGAAGCAATGTTCTGGTAATTTCTAGAACTCATGATTCTACTGAGGAAGTATTTTCTCCTAGTGTGAGGAAATATTAGATCACTATCATGCCTGTGATTAGTGAAAATGACCTCAGTCCTGTCACAGAGCTTATTATTGACAAAATTTGAAAATGACAAAGAAGATAACAGAATCCGAAAACAAAAATCATTTTAACAATAGTTCATACACCTGGAATTTACATATTAGCATATCTGTTGCAAACAGATCTAATGAACCATCCATTAATTTTTTTTTGTTTTTTTTTTTTTGTTTTAATGTTCACTTAACTCATAGGTCCAGACAATTGGGGTAACCACATATTTTTCTCATTTCTCCATGAAAACATATGCTGTGAGTACTCATCAGAAATGCCTCATTGAGGCACTTCTAATGAGTAGTATACCCTCAACACGTCTTTTTGAGGAATAGAAAAATATCATTACTTTTTAGATGAAGAAAATGCATTTACTGGAGCTCTGTTCATTCTCCATTCATCCACTCACCCATCTGAGGTAAAAATCAGGAACTAATTGACCCAGTACAGAGGGACAGTGATGAAACCATTTTATAACTTACCTCAAATTCTGCATTCTAAGACCCTGGTCAAGACCTGGGCAGTACGTCATGAATGCAGCTAGGCAGGTCTCAAAGAAAAGTCCAAATGTCAAATGATGATTCCTGTAGGAAAAAAAAAACAAAATTAGCCTTGTAGACCACGACAAACACTTTTGCAAACAATGAGGCCGTCTCATCTGGATCTACATGGTTTGCCATTCTGTTCTTGTTACAACTGTCACCCTTTGTCAACATCTCACAAATGAGGTTGAAAGTGTTAAAGGGTCTATATTCCTCAAAAATAGACATTTTAACATCCAAGAAAGTTTAATAAATTGATATATAGTATTAATACAATCACAGAATGTGGCACCTGACAGCCTGTAAAATTTTAGTTAGTCTCTCGTTATTTAAATTTATAATAAATGACTTTTTTATCGTATCTCTGAATTAATGATGATCCAGTTCAAAAATGAGAGTACTTAACTGAAATTTTACTGGCTGACAGATGCCACATTTTATGATCATATGAACACTATATATCAATTTTCTAAACCTTTGTAGAATAAAAAATGTCTACTTTTGAGGAATATGGAGCCTTTAACTCTTTCACTGCCACAGGTGATAATAATAGGCTTTTGCAAACAGCATAGATCCAGATAAGATGGCTCATAATGAGCCATCTCATCTGGATCTACGCTGTTTGACATTCAGTCTTTCAACTTTACATGTAAACTTCTTTCCAAGTGATAGTTTGTTTTTAAAAAAAGCAGACGACAAATGTTGTCTGAAATCTGGCAGCGGAAGAAATAAATACCACTCGAAAAAAACCTGGTCTGATTCAGAATCATAACTTAGAGAATCTACATGTAGGTGCTGTATCTACATTTAACCCAGTTTAGACTGAATAGACTCCCCAACACTATATATTAGAAGAGTCCAATTTCAATTTTAGGTATGCCAGGCTATGTGACTTACAAATGGCTTCATCAGAATTGGGTTTACATGATGCTGTTTGAAAATGACAAAATGGTGCTCAAAATGGTTGCAAAGTTAAAATGCCATTTAAAAACAGCTTGGAAAATGTCTGAATGTTGAAAGCTTACTATGAAGAAAAAAAGGTACTTGTATATATTCATTTTTTTTTCTTTTGTTTATGAGCCAGAGTGGTACAATTTGGATTGTAAACTGCAAAAGATTTCTGCACAAGAATCTTAACTACCTGTTCACAAATAATGGTGATTATATATGAATATAGCCATAGCAAAATTCATAATCACTGATTACAGAATCCAATTGCAAATTTCTATGGTCCTTTCTCAATGACATCGTTCACTGCAACTTAGTTTATATTTCTACAGAGGATTTGTTAAGGAGGAGTATTTGGTGATAATTCTGAGATTATTTTCTCCAGTTCTCCATAAAAAGATATGTTGTGGGTATTTATCTGAAGTGCCTTGGCAATGAGCTTTTAAAGAGTACCCACAACATATATTTTCATGGATAAATAAGAAAAATTATCCCAGAATTATCACCAAATACTCCTCCATAACAATTCCTCTGTTTTTAAACATAATCATCTACTCTGACTGAAAAAAATCTTTTAACATCCTCATTCACTACCAGATACACATGTAACTATACAGAATGCGACATCTGATCAGAGTCTACACTGTTTGTATTAAATTCAGAATTTCTATAAAGTATGATACTGATAAAAACTAACCATACACCCTTTATGTAGGTAATGGACCTGTCCAAAGAGTTCTGAGTCCACTTGGTATAAATGGGTTAATGAACTTACTTCATTCCCTGTTGGAAAAGTGAGAGTCTTCTGGTCTTACAGATGATCAGATCAGCCCACTGTACTATGACGATGGACACAAAGAAAGCTGTGTGGCATGTGTACTCAAGCTTCTTCCTCTGGTAGTAGGTCTGAAATATACAAAGAAAGCTGTGCTTAGAGTACTAAGTGATTTCTTTTCACCCTTGTCCTGCTAAACCCGGGTATATCCTACCTTTGCAAACAGTGTAGATCCAGATCAGTTGGCTTCTGAAGAAGCCAACTGATCTGGATCTGCACTGTTTGCCATTAAGTATGTAAAATTGTATATATACAATCTGGATACAGTAATCCAGTTGGCTGGAAATTAGAAGTGGGTGACATCTTAATTTATTCAGCATGACAAAGGTTAATATAACGATTGAATAAATATGAGCAAAATTGTTGCAGTCCACCATTATAACTCTTTTTCAGAAAAAATAAAACATGGTATTTCATATGAATCATCAGCTTTGCTTTAATTGACAATTTACATGAAATGCTAAGTTTTTTTTATCTACAAATAATAATAAATCAGAAGTTATTGAAAATCACTATGCTCCCCATCCCCTCCCCCCCCCCACCACCTACCCCTACCACCCAACCCACAACTCCCGTTAGGGAGGGGCATAAATGACAAAATTAGCTACAGAATATCTAGTTTACCTGATCCTTGAATTTGACCGTGTCCACTAATGCAAATAGGGATTCAGTCTCAAATCCAAAACAGTGCCAAACAGTGTAGATCCTGAATGATATGCCTCATTACGAGCCGTCTCATTTGGTCTACACTGTTTGCACAGTAGCTGTTTGTGTTGACGTTTTACGGCCCAGTAAACCCGATGGGGTCATGTCCAGTGCGGTCAGTTTACCTAACCACACTTTTATTGGGCAGGCTTAGTCCTTTAAGCGGTTAACCAGTATTGTGCACATTCTTTCACCAAAACTGACAACTGCCCTTGTTGAATCAGCAGAAGGGAGAGAATGACCGTAGAAAATATTTCATGATCAATCTCCACAATGCAGAAATGAAAATGTTAAGAATTCTGGACATAATTCAAAGATTTTGTTGCTCTTAGCACGGAAGGCAGCTTCCTGTCAGACATTCTACCAACCTGCTGCAATTCAGCAAATGGACACAACTTTTGCAGACAAGTCCTAGAATCAGAAATTTTCAGCTTTTGTTTGTTTATTCAGGTTTAAGACTATTTTCAACATTTTCTGTTATATCACAACATAGCAACAAATAAGGCACTTTGTTCATCCGAAATTGCTGCTTTATTTCTTATTTCTCAATAAAAACATATGTTGTGGGTACTCATTAGAAGCGCCTCGTCGAGGCGCTTCTAATGAGTACCCACAACATATGTATTCGTCAAGAAAAAAGAAAAATATTATGTGGATACCCCCTCTTATCTGTAGCTATGTCACAAACTGATCATCAGAACAACACTAGATGATGGTTTGGTATTTTACGACCCTTTCAACATTATTCAAGTCTTAGACGACAGAAGGATAATAATGAAATACTCTACATGCAATGAAGTGCAGTACAGTCATGAGCTGAATTCCATTCCATCCCCCCCCCCACCCCCCCTCCGCCCAACCCCCCCACACACACACAAAAATTCGAACCCGGGACCTCATGATCCAAAGTCGGGAGCGCTAACCACTCAGCCATCTGAATTTTCCACGTCAACACTAGAACTTACCCATTCCTGTCCATACGAATCCTGCACATCATTGACTGCAAGGGCATCCCACTGCTCTCTAAGACCTAAGAGGCGACTAACCCAGAAACCATTTTCTCCCATGATGACGAAATATACAAAGAAACCAGCGGAAGCCTGGATCATTCCAATCTGCCCATAGGCCATACTGATCAATCTGTGAAAATAATGTACATACATAACTTTTGACATCTGGGCAGCTGACAGTGTAGGCCCTGATCAGACTGCTCCAAGGTCTAGGCTGATAAAGGCCTATTTACCTAATGCATGTTTTCGCATGGCGCTGCCCACTTCCTGGAGCGAAAGTAGATGTACAATATTTGAGCCACCACACAACAAAACATACAATAAGACCTGTGTGACCAGCAAACACTCAGATTAGCCTGTACAGCCACCCAGTATAGCAAGCCTTCTCTTTTATCCTTCTTTGAATAGCCTGCAGCAGGCTGTAGAAGGCACATGTGAACAGCAAACTCTGATCAGACTGCATGGACGAGCAGGCTGATCGGAGTTCGCTGGTCGCACAAGTCTTATTGTAAGTTTTGTCATGCGCTAGCTCATTTACATTTTGAAATCTTTTTAGCTGAGTCCGCTGACAGAAAATTACTGGGTTCTAAAAGATAGTCATATCATCTTGCATTTCTGTAACTATACTATAAGTTCTTTTCATTTCAAACCACTCCTGGCTATCATTTTTAAGTTAATTCGTAAGATAAAATGACTGTGAAGTGACTCTCCAAATTTACCCATTTATGTCAAGCGTCCCATAAAAGGGACTTGGCAAACAGCATAGACCCAGATCAGATGCCCCAGAACACAGCATCTGATTCGAGTCTACTCTGTTTGTATAACATACAGGAATGTCTATAGTACATGACCATAATAAATATTACGAGATGCCCATTCTATTCGGAATGAATCAGTCTAAACAGTTAAGGTATCTAGATTAGTCCACTTGTTATAAATGGGTTTAACCTTATTTTCCAATAAGACATTTTCTTTCTTTCCATTTCTTTGTTTGTGTTGTTTGTGTTGAGGTTTTACGGCCCAGTCAACCCAATGGAGTCATGTCGAGCGTGGTCAGTTTACCTAACCACACATTTACTGGGCAGGCTTAGTCCTCTAAGCGGTTAACCAGTATTGTGCATATTCTTTCGCCAGAAACTGACAACTGCCCCTATTGAATCAGCGGAGAGATCTTTCTGTTTCTCTTCCATTTTCTAGCTCTGTATGAATGTTCCAAGAAAAATTGAAGCTACATGTATAAAGGAAAAGATCCGTATAATGTTCACCAGTCTAAAGACACACATACCATATTTGACCTAATTACCGCACTGTGCACTTAAATTTATCAAAATTACTAGGAAACCTTGTAGTAAAATATCCACCTCGATAGGGGTACACTTTAAAGACAGATCATCAGAGGAATTCATGAGGAGCGTATTTAATTATGTTTATGCAGTATCATTTTCTTAATTTCTTTTTTAAAAACATGTTGTGGGTATGTTGTGGGTACTCATTTGAATTGCCTCGACTTGTCGAGGCAATTCAAATGAGTACCCACAACATGTTTTATAAAGAAGTAGATAAAAGTACACTGGTTGTATTCTAGATACTAAATTGCTTGACTGTGTGCTTAAAAGAGCATGTGCGGTAATTAGGACGAATACGGTATATGAACAGAACTAGTGACATCCCAGACATATATATGTACATGAATAGTGATATCCCAGATCAGACTATGTATATCCCAGCTATTTCATCACAACCCCTAGCCCCAGTCTTGTTTTTCAGTTTGAAAGTATTTCATTTGTTGGTTTGGAGTTTAACGACCCAGTCAACACTATTTAGGTCATGTATGGCTGGTTAGTTCATCTAACTGCACTTTTCCTAGGAGGCTTTCTCAGAAAAGTTCAGGGTTTTTTGGGGGTTTTTTTTGCTTATTTTACTATCAATACATGTTATGGGTACTCATTCAAAGCATCTCTCCAAAGTATTGCTTAGGAATACCAACATGTTTTCAGCATGCAAACACGCTGTAAAACCCCTTTTCTCTTAGATCAAATGACTACAGAATTATAAATGTATACATATAACTGATTTATCTATCTAAAACTGACATAATCAATTCACAAAACTTGTAACTGGTTTTGTGCCAAATATGCATACATCCTGAAATTTTAACAATACCTTTCATTTATAAGTGCTTAATATGCGAACATCCTAAAATTAACATTACCTTTCATTTACAAGTTTGTCGTGGATGGGATCACGAGGCTGACGTTTCATGATGTCAAGTTCAGCATGTTCGTAGGCGAGGGAGATAGCCGGTACCATGTCAGTTCCCAAGTCGATACAGAGGATGGTGATTGTTCCGAGGGGCAATGGAATGTCCAGTAGGATGAAGAACAAGAAGGGAGAAATCTCCGGAATGTTTGATGTCAGAGTGTATGCAATGGACTTCTTCAAGTTGTCAAAGATTAAACGGCCTGAAATATTTAAAAAAAAGATTACCCATAGCTCAAGTAAGGGAGGTGTCCAGGAAAAAACATTCTTCTTATTTCTCCATGAATACATTATGTTGTGGGTGGGCATCAGAATCACCTCATGCTTATGTGGACACTATTTGGTCAAAAAAAAAAAACAACACATTTATCTACAGCTGTAGATAAGGTGCTTTTTTTTTGTGTGTTTTTTTTTTTACCAAAGTGTCCACAAAAGCATGATACACTTATAAATATATGTGCAAGATCATTATGTGAAAACAAACAAGGTGGGTTATACGCTGTACTGTTAGAAATTCATTCAATCAACCTATGTTCTCTATAAAGTAAAATCTAATTCAACTGTCCTCAAAATTAATAGCCACCACTGCAGCCCAAATAAGCCAATATGTTTGCCTCTCAGCAGCAAAACATTATCAGTATCTATCTGTGACCTTTAAGTGACATAGCATGTGCTGGACACGACAGAGGCATGCCTAGGTAACTGACAAACACTTTGCTTATATAAATCATGTTAAGACTTGCTGTCCTAAGCAGCCCATACCTATTTTGAACAAGTTCTTTTTACTACCTCTTGATTTGTCTAAAGACTGCTGGAAGAGTGGTTAAACAGTGTAGACCCAGATAAGATGCTGTGTTCTGTGACAACTGATCTGGGTCTACACTGCTTGATGTTGGTTTGATGTTTAATGTCCCTTTCAACATTACTCAAGTCATATCAAGATGACGGAAAGATGAAAATGAAAGGCTCTGTGCAATGACGTGCCCCAGTCATGAGCTAAATTCCACCTCTAGCGGGATTCGAACACGGGACCGCGTAACCTAAAGTTGGGAATGCTAATCCATCACTCTTGATAAAGTGCTTTTTTTCAATCAAAAAGTATTGATTTTTTTCTTATTTCTCCATGAAAACATTTGTTGTGGTACTCATCAGAAGCGCCTCGGCGAGGCGCTTCTAATGAGTACCCACAACATATGTTTTCATGGAGAATAAAGATATTTACTTGATACTCTTACCTAGACATATGTAATCACTCTGCCACTCAGACGCCTCCTCTACACTGTTAAGTCTGCCAGTCCATCCAAATAATTGGGTTATAATGGTACACCTTTTTCCAGTTTATTATACTGTTGTTTAGTTTTGTTTTTTTGGGTTTGTGTTGAGTTTTTATGGCCCAGTTAACCCAATGGGGTCATGTTGAGCACGGCCAGTTTACCTGAACACACTTTTTACTAGGCAGGCTTAGTCCTCTAAGCGCTTAAACGGTATTGTGCACACTTTTGCCAGAAGCTGACAACTGCCCTTCTTGAATCTGCAGAATGGAGAGAATGACTGTAGGATATATTTCATGATCGAGTCTCCACGAAAAGAATGTTGCGGACCCGGAGTGTGTCAAACCCGCAACCTCTTGATCACCAGTTGGACGTGCATCCAACTGAGACCACCTAGGCTGGACTATACAGAACAGCGGTTTCCAATTCTGACCAATTACTTTAGAAGTATGTATTACATATCTGTAAGTCATACTGTAAAAACCAACCTTCTTCGACACCAGTAACAATTGAGGCAAAGTTATCATCCAACAAGATCATGTCAGCTGCCTGTTTACTCACGTCACTTCCAGCGATACCCATAGCAACACCTGCAAACATATCATCAGGTTTTTAAATATGATATTTTTATCTATTTCATGAGATTTAATACTCCTGGTCAATTTTCTGCCACTGTTTGCAAGGGACACAACTTCTGCAACTTCACATTTGCATATCTGCACAAGTAGACCTTCTTTTTTTTTTCTTTCAGAAGAAGCATTTTCTAAGAAGGGGGTCTACTCTATAAGGAAAGAATTTGCTCCTTTCCTTTCAGAGCAGACTCCTTTTCAACATGGGACAATCACAATTTTGACTCAGTAGACTCCCCTGATAGTTTCTAGAAAATTGCTGTATGTATGGCAAACTGTCTGGACTCTGATCAGACAATGTGCTGTCTGATCTGGGTCTCAACTGTTTCCAAAGGCAACTCTTTAAATTATAAGTACTTGTGCCATGATAAATAATAAACAAAAAATTGATCAACAAATTTGTGTTGAATAAAAAAGATGAATCTGACAGAACTGAACTAAAAACAATGGTTTTGAATTCTTGTTTAACTCTTTCCCTGCTGGTGGCAACTAGTTGTCTGCTGATAATCTCTGCAAACAATATGGACCCAGATTAGGCCCGACAAAATATCGGACCTGATCTTGAGCCAAACTGTTTGACACTCTGATGGTATTTCTGACTGACATTTTTGAAAATGTTCATTTAAAACAAAAAAAAAAAAAAAAAAAAAAAAAAAAATCCATAAACAAAAAAAGCATGCAAAATTACCCAGCATGCAAATAGTTAATGACACAGCAATATCAGGTCATTTTGTATGTCATTAGTCCAGTAACATGGTCAAATAAACTTACCAATGTCGGCCTTCTTCAGAGCCGGAGAGTCATTGACACCATCACCAGTGACAGCCACAATCTGTCCCTGTCTCTGACATCCTTCCACAATGATCAACTTCTGTTGGGGTGAGGTACGGGCAAAGACTATCTCATCATGGTTGTTGAGAATCTCATCAATCTGGTACGGGGTCATGTCACGCAAGTCTCCACCATGGACTACAGCAGCTTTGGCTTCCCTGAGAAAATGCAAGACACTGATTAGACTTCTGACCAATATCTCCTTAAAAACGTGAAACAACAATATCCTGCCATTACCATGTCATGAGGAGATAATTCTGTCAAAAATTGATGACACGTACCCAATAGCGATCCCAAACAAGATCTCAACAATATAAATGCACATACCAAGTTTGGTGAAAATCTTTTGAGATTTACTCAAATTATTTTGCTGAGTCCTAAATGTGGATGTGTTGCATGCAGATAACGAAAAACAGACCAAATTTGCCCATTAGCTATTTCAAACCAGAGCTTCACAATATCGATGCACATACCAAAGTTGGTGAACTTCTACTGATATTTATTCAATTTATCGTTCTGAAATGAAAATGCTGACAGACAGATGGACGATCACACAGACAAATAACACCCTGCTACTATCGTGTGATGGGGTATAAAAATGGATCAGCTGTGTCATGCGAAAATTAACCAAAGATCAAAAGCTTTTGTAGAGAAATACCGTATTCGATCTAATTACCGCACATACCCCTATAAGCGCACAGTCAAGAAATTTCGTAGTCTTCAGATGGCAGTCAGTATACCTTTTGTTTACTTCTTTATAAAGGCTTATGTTGTCGATGCAATTCAAATGAGTACCCACAACATATGCCTTTATAAAGAAAATCAGAAAAAATGGCATAGTCATCATCAAATAAGTTCTTTTCTGATCTTTTTTATAGTGTATCCTTAGTTGGTTGATACATATTTTACCACAAATGAGTGTTTCCAGTAATTTTGAAAAACCTGAGCGCACAGTGCCGTAATTAGGTCGAATACGGTAAGCAAAACAATTACTTCTCTGATAAAGGCAGCACATTAAAGAGTTTATGATGATTATGATGATTTGGTGTTTTACATTACTTCAACATTATTTAAAAGTCACACTGAGACAACGGAAGGTTGCTAAGGATTAACTCTGTGCAATGAAGTACCATACAGTAATAAGGTACTTTTTGCCTCCATCTGGATTTGAAGCAGAGACATTGTGATCTGCAGTAAGAAGCATTTAACACTTAATCAACCAGATGCCTTGACAAACTGCAAAAGCTCCAATCAAATGATGTGTTGTATAGGCCGACATGTTCTATTCTCAGCTCCAGTTAAGAGGGGGCATCCACATATTATTTTTACCATTTTTCCATGGAAGCATATGTTGTGGGTACTCGTCACGAGTGCCTTGTCGAGGCACTTCTGATGAGCACCCACAGCATGTTTTCATGCAGAAATAAGCAAATATCACTACTTTTCGTTTGAAAAAAAAAAGCCTGTTCTAGATCTACGAATCTTATTTGCATATTGCCACAAAACCATATGTCCATATAGCTCTTTTTTTAGTTCAGGAAATAATAGCAAATAAGCTTACTTTGGATCAACTTCTTCTGGTGGAATTCCTTTCTCTGCAGCAATGTCCTCAACTGTCTTACTTCCTTCGGATATGATACCTACACCTTTGGCAATGGCCTTGGCTGTAATAGGATGATCTCCAGTAACCATAATTACCTGCAAACAAAAGTGATTAGTTTGTTTTGAGGTTTTACGGCCCAGTCAACCCAATGGGGTCATGTCGAGAGTGGTCAAATCATACCAAACCACACTTTTACTGAACAGGCTTAGTCCTCTACGTGATTAACCATAATTGTGCAAATTCTTTTGGCAGAAAGCAAACAAAAATGAATCCCCCATATAGTATGACACAAAGAAACAGACAATTTTTTTTTTTTTTACATTTACCCTTTCAATGCTGAATAATTGATTGATTCTGTTAGGGTTTAACAGCAAGTCAACCCCTGTGGGTCATTTATTGACGTCTCCCAAAGAAAAGGAAGAGAGAGATAGATGAGATAGCAGAGAAGATGAAAGGGAGGGACAGAGGAGGAGGAAAATGAATGAAAGTGAAGAAACAGAAGTAAAAACATTCCCCCTTTACCCCAACCTGCTGCAATGGCACAGGTCTTGCCTAACTGTAAGTCAATATCTGGTGGATGCCCCAGTGACCCAGAAGCCAACTGAGCTGGATCTACACAGTTTGCAAGAGCAAGGCATATTCTGGTTCAGCAGGACCAAGGTTAAGGTGAATGGGTACTTAGTAACTTTGGGCAAGGAATATCCTAGTAAACAGGCACCCATTACAGACTCAGATCAGCCTGATGGTCCTTCTGTGAACAGCTCCATTTCTTCTTCAGGCAAAAAGCAACTATTCTGGTCAGACTGCTAAACTCGACAGGCTGATCTGAACTTAATGCTGAGTAGATATCAGAAGGAATATTTTCTCACACAAGTTCATGGCTCCAGATAAGAGAGGATATCAATAGAATATTTTTCTTTTTTCTATATGAAACTTACTTTGTGGGTACTCATCAGAAGCGCCTCTCCGAGGCACTTCTAATGAGTACCACAACGTATGTTTTCATGGTGAAATAGGAAAAATTACTGTATTTTTCAGTTGAAAAAATAGAAATGCCTTCTCTGGAGGTATGAAAATGATGAAGTTATCTGTATGGTTACTTTAATTCCGGCACTTCTGCATTTTCCGACAGCATCTGGTACAGCTGCTCTTGGAGGATCAATCATAGACATGAGGCCAACAAATCTTAGGCCAGTCAATGGGAAGTTAGCATCATCTGCGTCATACTCATAGCCTGGTGGGTACTGGTCAATGGGCAAGATGTAGTCACAGAATCCTGAAAAATACATTTAATTTATTGTAATCACACTCATAGTCTCATGGATACTGGTCAATGGGCAAGATGTGGTCACAGAGGCCTGAAAAATATACTTTAGACATACTCAAAGCTGGATGGATACTGGTCGACAGGTCACAGGAACCTGAAAAATATACATCATTTATGGAGGCCATTCATTAGATAACACCTGCCTAATCTATTTATCATCATCCCATTTCTGTCCCCATATAATCACCATTGAGGTCACTGCACTATGTCCACAATATCTTAAGGCAAAAAAATCTGTTCTGACAGAAACCATTGGTTATGGTGCATCTCATCTTGTGTATAATCAACAATATTGTTGGTAATCACTGTAATAGCATTGCGATTCCAATGAACACCTACAAGCTATGTTTTTAACACAAAAATAACAAAATCATTCTAAATTAATCACCTTAATGAGAACTTCTTTGTACATATCAGCTCCTGATAGGGTATCCACAAATTACTTAACTTAGTTCTCCAGGAAAAAATGGGTACCAGGGTTGTGGAATAGTAAAATTTTATTGCTTGTCCACCAACAACTGTTAAAATCCACTTGTTCAACCAAAATTCACCTGCCCAAAAATTGATTATTTTCGTATTTCTCAATGATAACATATACTCACTGAGGCACTTCTAATGAGTACCCACAACATGTTTTCATAGAGAAATAAGAAATTATCTCATAATCTGAACACCTTCTTTAATAGCTAGAGCAATGAAGTCCTTATGTTAGGACAAGGAAACTAAACTTTTGTACTTGTCCTCAGGGAAATGAAACGGGCTGGACAAGTTGGGCATGGTATTTCCACAGCCCTGAGGTACTCATTAAAGTGCTTTTGAGTACTACAATGTATGTTCATGGAGTAATAAAAAAATATTTATCAATACATCTCAGCTGCAAAAAGCCCAGAGCTTTATCTTGTTTTGTTTGTGTTGAGGTTTTACAGCCCAGTCAACCACAATGGGGTCATGTTGAGCGCGGTCAGTTTACCTAACCACATGTTTAATGGGCAGGCTTAGTCCTCTAAGCGGTTAACCAGTATTGTGCACATTCTTTCGCCAGAAACTGACAACTACCCTTCTTGAATCAGTGGAAGGGAGGGAATGACCATAGAAAATATTTCAAGATCAATCTCCACGAAAGAATGTTGCCGACTTCGGCGGGGGTTGAACCCATGACCTCCTCGTCTCCAGTCGGACGGCGCATCCAATTGAGCCACTGAGGACGGCCAGAGCTTTATCTGGAGTAATGTGTGTCTGTAAAAAGGTTTGCCCCAATTACCGTAATAACCCTTAAGTATTAAGACAGATAGGCCTTTGCAAACAGTGTAAACCCAGATCAGATGCCGAAGAATGCGGCATCTGATCAGAGTCTACACTGCTTGTGATACATACAGCAATATTTTAGTCACATCTACAGGTAGCAGAATGGACTCTTCCAACTTCTAGGATAAGTAGACAAGGTGGGGGACAATACAGTAAAGTGACAGACACAGAAATGAAATGAGTGATTAATGGTAAATCTGTCACAATAATCATTTTTGTGGTATTTATCAATCAATTAATAGTTTATCATATTAACTGTGCCAGCCTTGGCTAAAAGACTATCTATTTACCAAGTACTCTTTCTCCTAGACCACCAAGCTCCATATAAGCAATATTGAAAGCTGCTCGGAACTGGTCATCCATTGGGTATTCATGGCCGTCTCTCAAGTACATAGAACATCTGTCCAGGATTCTCTCTGGGGCTCCCTTCATTACAAGAATGCAGCGGGGATCATTGGGGTCCTCAGTCTCATGAATTGACACCTGATATAAACAAATAAATGCATAGCTACAGATAAGAGACGTAGCCACATAATTCTTTTCTTATTTCTTGATGCAAACATACCTTGTGGGTCCTCGTTAGAGAAATATATTGCATAAATCGTATCTGTTGAGATTAAACTGAGTTACCAGACTGTTGAGTTACACAGTACCTACCGTATTAATCCGCCTATAAGACGATTTGTTTATAAGACGGGGGCTGTTTTTGGGCCCTTCCCAGGCAGGATTTTGCTTTTACTTAATTATAAGACGGGTTAAAAAAGTCGCCTGTCGGAGATATTCCCTGCCACTCAGAAATTCCTAAAGTACAGTTAAAAAAAACTTCCAACACCACTTACAAGCATGCATACCGTATTTAACTGTGTATAACACGCACCTTATTTACCCAGAAAACGTTTATAAAAATCCGATGTGTATTATTTATAGGAACACCAAAATCGGGACAGAAATCGCCAAGATAATCGGTCGCGAAAACTCATGACATTCACGATCGCCCGTTAAAAATGCGAAATAGAATGATTGCTATGAGATATTCATGATTTTTTATACCTATCTCGCCCATACCATGGTTTTGTCAGCTCAAAACAAGCAACTCCATCTGGTTTGCAGTAATTTGATATCCTTTTCATGTCCATGCTTTTTTTGTTTACGCTTTTTTATTTTGCTGATCATGTGATCTCTTCAAAGGGAAACTACTCACAGGCATATGCATATGAATCTGTATTGATTACCGGACTTTGACAAGTCTCACACCGTAACTTGAATAAATCAGCCTGCACAACTGGTTTATTGTAGTTCAAAATAGGAAATAAATTTGGTAGAACACAAATATTGGCACAAACGATCATACATTGAAAAAATAAAAAAGTATTTAATTTTTTGCAATTATTAAAATTATTGATAATAAACAAAACCAACTGGGCTTTTGAGGTAGGTAGATCGGTCATTTGCATTTTATCTTTTATTTTCATATCATATGTTTATCCTTTTTTTTAAAAAAAAAACTTTTCTTCCAACTTACCAAAAAAATTGTTTGAAATAAACAATGTTTATGATAAAGAAAAAAAAAACTACCAGCATACATCTGTGCACTTAATTGGTTAATTGGCAGTCAGAATGACAACTAGTCGACTTTAGTTGTTGTTTGCATTGCCCTGAGGCACTGAGTTGATAATTTCACACCTCAGTTAAGAAAGTGACACAAAGTGACACAAAGAAGGTGTTAATTATGAGAACACAAAAGAAATAACTACATTTTTATTGTCATAGCGTCTGCAGTGGGGAAGCAAAGAACTGCCTACACTACATCAAGTTGCCTGAGGCCCATGGTAACAGAGCTGCACAATGAAAATTCAGTTAGCATTATCGTAAATTCGGCCTGTTTCTACTCTAAACCTTCCGAATTCGGCCATTTTCAACTCAATCCTAGTGAAATTTGACACACTTAGTATCTGGTAACTTAGTAAATAATACACGGATAAATTCTTTGTGTTTTACATAGGAACATCTTTTTTTAATTTCAAAACTATTTAGCAAATATTCAGTGCGTGTTATACACGGGTGCGAGTAATACATAGAAAAATTCGGTACTTCACCTAAAAAATTACCATGCTGCTATTTCTATCAAGGGACGAAGGTAAACATTATATCCTTCTACCGGTTTTGAAGATCGGCATTTTCCGTGACCACGTGGCACCACCGGACTTTGCCGAAAATACCGATATGGCCAAAGACCTCGATTATAAGACGGGTCTGGATTTTTGGGGGCTTTTTTTTGGAAAAATCCCCGTCTTATAGGCGGATTAATACGGTAAGTTAATTTTTTTTACTTATGGGTAAATACCCACCATTTTTTCTTTGAATTGGGTGATAAGATTTTTAATTGGGTATTTAATAGTTCTTAGTCTGACGCATTGGGTATTCAATAATTTTGACTGGGTAATTTTGTAAACAAATGTTTTTATATCTGAAAGACATTTAAAGCCATTCTGGATGCTGCAAAATTCCTTTGGCAGTACCTAATTACATTAATGTAGAGCTCTGTGGATTGATTTTCATGGTTGGGTTATGAGTATATAGTGCCCAAGAATATGTAACTGAATATCTCATATGTATGATAATTTTTGGTCCATGATTTTATTACCTTTTCTGACACGTTTTAGCCAGAATGATGGCTACTTTCGATTTCGAAATTTGTACTGAGTTCATTAATATTTGATGTGCTGCACAATACGCTGGATTGTACATGTCAATCAACTCTTCAAGAATATCGTTAACGTTACAATCGATGTTGTATCAAACTTGGCACTTAGATAGTCAGTTATTAGTCTGGGGCTCAAGAGATAGTTTTTTCTTCCTCGGCATGAAGACGCCATTTTGGAAACATCAAGATTGGTTTCCCGCAAGTTTGCCTGTGATTTCTGAATCCGAGAACCGGATATACTTCGCTGTGAACTTTGGCAGAAATTGCTGATCGGTAGCTTTGATAAAACCCGAAATACGCAGATACAGTGCTTAACTAAGCTACTGGTTACAGTCATTGAAAGAGGTTTGGCATACCTCTTGGAAGATTCAGAAACCGGTCATTTCAGCTTAATGTCATGTTTCCCCTCAGTGGGATGTAACCTGTAGTCCCTTTGCAAATTTTGCGTTTGAGACAATTTGCATGAAATATCAAATCCTATTCCTGGGAAAATTAAGAAAATATTTCAAAATAATTTCTGCTGAAATTTTTACAGAGAGAGCCAGGCATTAAGGAGTCTAAATATTAAGGGTATCCTATGAATCTGTAGGTGAGAGCAAATGCCCTAATCAGACTGTGTGGAAGCGAAGACTGTTCTGGACCTTCTTGTCTGCATCTGCTTTAAGCCCAAATTATAGTCACTCTACAGAAGGTGCTTTCTTTTTCAACCAAATGAGTCAGCACAAGACAAAACCTACTAACAGATCAGCCTGTACATCCAATCAGTACAGTAAGGATTCTCGTTTATCCCTCTTTGGATAGCCCGGAGGCTGTAGAAGGCACACACAACCAACGCTGATCAAACTGTGCAGATGTGCAAGCGAATCTGAGTCTTTACTGGTTGAACAAGTCTTAATATAGATTTTGTCATGCGCTGATGCAAATAGTATAAATCTCAGTGAAAACATGTTGTGGGTACACGTTAAAAGCAACTCAGCTAGGCACTTCTAACGAGTACCAAGAACATACATTTCAGGGGTCATCCTAGAGGGTGATTTGGGAGAAAAAGTCTCCCTAAGCTGGCTGACTTCTCCCTATCTTGAGCTGAGGGAGAACTGAAAATGTATAGAATCTAGTGCTGGCTAATCAGAGCTGAAAAGTTAATCAATTATCGGTCCTGCCAGTGCAAGTTATCACTGAAGAGTTGGTCATAATTTTACCTGTGTGTCTGAGCAGGACTCTTACCATATGATGTACTTTACTGTGTGTATTTGATCTGACATGCCTGAGCAAACAGTGTAGACCCAGATGAGACGCAGCATGTCTCATCAGGGCCTACATTGTTTGCCACTCATCCAGCTATTTTAGACGCAACGTTGGGTAGTAAGTTGTACTTTTTCAAATTTTAGATTAAGTATGGTAAGGAGTTGAGGTGGCTGATTACTAAGGATAAATTCAGTAAAGTAAGAGGCAGAGAAATTAACTGAACGATTATTAGTAACTGAAGATTACAACATTATTTTCTGTAAACAATAAAAATTTAGGTGCCATTGTTCGTATGAGCAATGGCACCTAAATTTGCATTGTTTACAAAGGGGTCCAAGTTGCCCTTAAACAAGGGTTTAAAAAATATGTTACTATAGTCTTGCGCTCAACCCTCGAAATAATGCTTTATAAAATTAAGTCACCTGATACTTGTTTGTAGAGTTGAATGGTATTTCACAGATTTTATTGTTTCTCTGTCTGAACTGGATCACATTGCCGATGGAGAGCTCTACACACTTGAGAAGGGCCGACTCGGAGGCATCGCCGTTACATTCCCTGTAAAAACATAAAGATGATGGTGCTCAACTGAACTGCATCACTGAGGCGTTTGATAATTTAGGATAAATCCTATACCACACCTGGTAATCTCGTAAGGGGTAGCCGCTGGTTATGCACTCAAAATCCTCGTGTGAACGTCCGGCTTAGACTTATGACACATCCAAATGTCAACAAACGGATAAGTTCACCTGATTATTGATTTAAGTAAATTTCATAGACATATTTTGAAAAATCAGAAAATGCTATCCCAAACAACTTTCATTTCTGCATCGGAAAAGTAAGGTGTGGGCTTGAAAAAAACCAGTGGCTAATTTTCATTTCAATTTCACCTGGCGAAGGGTAGTCCAATATACCTGTTTTTGACTTTTTTACTAGTGCGGACAGCAAAGACTGATCAGAATGGGCAGATGTCCAGGCTGATCTGAGTTTTTGCTGGGCGCACATGCCATTTTGTAGGTTTTGTCATGCACTGACTCATTTTTTTGTTTTATTATTATTATTATTTTTTTTCCAAGAAAATTAATGGCACTATTTTTATAAAATTTTGCTTAGTCTTTAAGGCCTAAAGTTTCCTGACAGATGCAGGATTTCTAACCTGCTCTCTTCAGATTTCAAGACAGGAGATCTAGCCATTAGGTCAGAACGGCCACAACTATACAAAGAAACTAGAAAGGCACTATATAAAATAAGACATAGTAAACTCTCATTTTCTCGAAGTCCAAGTGACAAGGCATTTTTTACCAAGATTCCAGGAAAAAAACAAGTTGAAATATAAAGGACATATGGCTATAGCAGGGCTCCGGAAAACCAGAAAATAGCCAGTCAGGACCGAAAATAAGAATTCTGGACCAGTTTCAAACACCCGAAAACGCTAATAATTCGGTCCAACAGGTTTGTGCTTTGAATCCCATTTATTTCCCCAACCATCTAATTTTCACGAATTAATGATGTCTAAAAAATCACAAACAGTCAAGTCTTCCCAAACTGACAACGTCCGCGCACCTTTTAAATGCGATATTATGGTAGTTAAAGGCTCTAAACGGTCATTTGACATGTATATTGGAGAGACAGATGAATAACAGCAGCCTACCGCAGCACAAATTTATTACGTCATTATCCAAACATTGTCAAAAAATCAAAACTTCACTTTCCTTTAAGCGGTAAACAAGCGATTAACACAAATCATCAGTAATGGTAGTCTGATAATTAATCCGTTTGTGTGACACGTGTGAATACACTGAGACAGCAAAACATCAGATGCAGTCGGCGTGTCCAAAAGATCAAAGGTCGCTTTAACTGAGAGTGATAGAAGAATGCACTGCCTAAACACACCTATTTCCTTCCTCTTCTTTTTTGTTTTGATCAACATGGTTTATCGGTCCCAGATTTGATAAATTAATTCCCAAACCGTGTACATCCTGATCAGATGTTGCATACAACGGCGTCTGATCTGGGTATTATTGTTTGCTTCTTCTTTTTTTTTTTGTTCACGGCCGTAACACACGAGTATAATTCAAGGTTGATTTCACGGTAAAAATAAGTAATGCACCAATTGTGCTAGATAAGATTGGTCAGTGCTTAAAATTTAAGCAGTCTGGTCAAATCTTGAAACATTGAAAACTGCAAAACCGCCCGTGGCGCAGGCCTTTTTTTATTATACCTAATTATGTCCAAGAAAGTCTTTTCGTTCGGTCTCTCTTGTTTCCTGCCGTCTTCGCACTTACACAAGACGGGAATCAGTTGTTTATAAAGTTATCTAGGAAAACCCTGCGGGCAGAGGTGGAAATAACAAAATCGTCTTTTTTTTTTTCTTTCTTTCTTTTTACATACCTGACTGTATTTATTGATGACGCCAGCTTTGATCATGCTCGTTATACCCGGACTTCTGTCATATAACGGAGCTGAGGTGTATTATTTAAAAGGAGTTATAGAACAACCAATTATCATTAGTTTTCTTGACAGTTGATATTATTTTTATTTTTTTTTTTTTGAAATGGGCTCATTGATGATGTCATCGTAATCGGCTGGACCGATTCAGATTTCAGAATTTTCAGAGCCCTGGGCTATAGTGATATCGCCTTAATTCAGTCTGACTCAACCAGAAGTCTGAGTTATTAGTGTTTGAGTTAAGGAGTCTTAATTCTATAGCTATTGTTTTTCTTTTTATTATACATGGGCTCCAGCTAGGATTTAGGGGCAGAGGTGTGCCTGGTAGGGAAATTTTTTTGCGGTCATACAAGAATGAGGGCACCATGTGTCATGTGATGGGCTTAGTATCAAGACATGTTATAGAATATAATCCCATTCCACAATAAATGCCTTAAACTAGAATACACATAAAACAGGCCTGTTTAATTGATAACTTTTTTTATTCCGGTAAGATTTTCTTGGAATTTTCACCAACATGTACGGTTTTATCTTTGGAGTTGAAATAAGGCAGAGGTAAGTTTAAGAAGGGCAGAGGGGCTGCAGGAGAGGGCAAGAGGGGCAACACGCCCCTCTGTCTAGGTCTAGCTGGAGCACTGTTATACTAATCTTGATGTATCATTTCAATATGGACAATATATTAAAATTTTGATTAGCAATGTTAAAGGGGTTGGATACAGCAGGTAGATTAACCTACACATTTACAAGGGAGATAACATTAATGACTTCGTTTGCTGTCCTGCACACCAAGCCCCTCCTGAAAGGGGCTGCTATTAAAGTTTCCTTTTAAAGTAGACCTTTTTCAGAAGGGAAACAAAAACAAATTTGGAAGAGTTGCCTCCCATGAACAAAAATCCATTCCCCATAACTCTTTCTGCCAGGCAGATTAAAACCAATACCTGTGCAAACAGTAAATCCAGATGAGATGGCCACAAGAATTGTTAAGGGGGAGTATTTGGTGATAATTATGGGATAATTTTCTCCAGTTCTCCATAAAAACATATATTGTGGATACTCATTAATACTCATTAATGAGTACCCACAACATATGTTTTTATGGAGAACTAAGAAAAATTATCCCAGAATTATCACCGAATGCTCCTCCTTAACAATTGCTCTGGGCCCAGTTGTTCAAAGCGTCGTTAGCTTAACGAGCTTGTTAAGGGTCATTTCTTTAACTGTTTTAGCGGATTCAATGTACAATATTCTGATATTTTTTGCTGAAAAAATGTGAGTAGCTTTTGCACTTCAAAAGCTACTCACATTTTTTCAGCAAAAAATTTTGGCGTATTTGCGTATCACTCGATGTAAATTTTAACGAATCGATAACTAACGACATTGTTAGCTTTGAACAACTGGGCCTTGGATGGCTCATGATGAGCCATATCATCTGGATCTATCCTGTTTGCCATTCTGTTTTTGATTTTAGACTGAAACACCTATTTGCATTAGTGGACAAATCTAAATTAGCACTTCTGAAACTCAGGGATAAAGTGTTTAATCATCAGTTAAGAACTTCTCACCTCTTCAATACTGGTACATCATCCTGGTCAGCCTTGAACTCAGCTCTGTTACACAACATAGCAACACGGGCGAGAGCCAGCCAGGTTGGATCATTTCTACTGTAGGTAGCATCTGTAAGAAAAATGTAGGAATAAAAATGGAATACAATTTTGGTACTGCTCATTATGGTTTGGCTACCCAATGAGTGCTCAGGAAACACTGATCAGACTTATCAATATGGCTGACTAAAAATTAACATTTGCATGTATATAATACGAGGGTGAGTCAATAAGTAACCAGCCTATCCCATTTCTGATGCACCGTGACGGTCACGATTTTCACGCTTTGTTTCAATATATGTTTTATACATGGGTACAAAATTGCACACGTATCGAGTCATTCTTTAATAAGATATTGAATGTCAAACATGGCTTGTGGTGCAAAGGCATGCTTTTCATCTAAAGCTGAGTACCGTGCTGTAATTCGGTACTTGTATTTAAAAGGTAAAACAGGCCAGTAAATACACGACCAGTTAGCCGATGTTTATGGGTCTTCTGCACCATCTTATGCTCAGGTTAAATTCTGGGTAGGGGAATTCAAACGCGGTAGAACATCTTTAGATGAAGCCAGGTCTGGACGCCCACTGGATGCCAACGACGAAGAAATGTGTAAGAAAGTTCGGGATCTGGTATACTCTGATAGGCGAATTCAGGTGGAAGAAATAGCGCAGGCATAAGGCATTTCACATGGTAGTGTTTCAACAATCTTACATGATCGTTTAGGTATGCACAAGCTAACAGCCCGTTGGGTCCCCAAATCCTTTAGCGATGAGCAAATGGCACCGGAGCATCAGTAGCAGCACCTTGTTGAAGCGTTTTAGGTCAAAAGATGATTTTCTTTTGCGTCTGGTGACTGTAGATGAGACTTGGGTTCATTATTATGAGCCAGAGAATAAAGCTCAGAGTCGTCAGTGGGTAGGGCCTGGGTCCCTGCTGGCAAGGTAAAGGCCACAGTATTTTGGGACGAAAAAGGCGTTATTATGATGGACTTTTTACCCAACAGAAGTACAATAACTGGAGTGTACTATGCAAACTTGTTAGACCAGCTGAGAACCGCCATTCGTGAAAAACGCCGAGGTAAACTCTCTAAAGGTGTTTTGCTGCAACAGGACAACGCGAGAGTCCCAATTTGCAAAGTTGCAATGGATGCTGTAGAGCGAAACTGGTATGAATTAATACCACATCCTGCCTATTTGCCTGACCTAGCTCCTAGCGACTTCTTCCTATTCCCAAACTTGAAAAAGGATATCCGTGGACTTCATTTCCGGTCTGATGATGAAGTTGTGACGACAGTTGAGGAGTGGGTCAATGGAAAGGACCCTGACTTTTTCAGTTCTGGGCTGATGGCACTTGAACACCGTTGGTCTAAGTGCATCACACTAGAGGGCAATTACATCGAAAAAGGTGGATCTCAACCGGAAATAAGTTAGGCTGGTTACTTATTGACTCACCCTCGTAGGAATGAATTTCTTTTTTATGGGTTTTATCAATATGTAAATGCTGTTGAATTACTTACAAACTGAAGCTCATCTACATGTATATTGCATTTGTGTATGTAGGGCTATATATATTGCATTTGTGTGTGATTCACTGGTGTTAATGAAATCGACAAAAATATTTTCATTCTTATAATTCTATTTCAGTTATGAATGCTTAAAGGGGAACGCAACCATAAAAAGTATTGTGCTTTAAAGTAAAGAACTTTACAAACAATGAATTTTGACACAAATTTGATCAAAATCGGTTGAAAATTAAGTAAGTTATAGACAACGGAATATTTTAACATTGGTGTAATGGGCGTCGCCATTTTGAATATTTAATGAGGTTTCATAAAAATTAAAATTCGTTTCAAAGGTAATTAATCTCAAAAAGTTTGTTTATTGTGGGTGAATGATTGCTTGTCACTAGAATTAAAAGATTATAAAACACTGTAGCAAATTTATTCTTAAAAAACCCTTTATAATTTGGTTTTGCATATTTAATTTGGGCTGTGTGACGTCACAAAGCCTACAATATGGCGGCATCCATGACAGTCAATTTAAATATATTAAAACCCCCATAAGTTCCTTATTTCTAGGCTGATTTTGAAAATATTTGCATCAAAATAAATGGCTTGTTAAGCACTTTACTCAAAGATATACTTACATTTTATATTGCATTCTCCTTTAAATTGAAAAAGTTTAGTTTATTCAGGGTTGTGAAATTATAAAATTTTATTACTTGTCCACGGACAAGTAAATGGTCAGAATGTACTTGTCCAACCAAAATTTACTTGCCCTAAAATTTCCTTATTTCTTGAAGAAAACATGTTGCGTGGGTACTCATTAGAAGTGCCTCACAGAGGCACTTCTAATGAGTACCCACAACATGTTTTATTCAAGAAATAAGAAAAATATATGTATCTCATAATTTGGGTTCTCTTCTTAGCTAGATTATGAATTACTTGACCCAGGACAAGTAAATTGAAATTTCTTACTTGTCCTCAGGGAAATGGGACAAGCTGGACAAGTCGGGCATGGTATTTCTATAGCCCTGGTTTATTTATGCAAAGAAAATACTTACAGATTGATTTGGCTACTGATCAATGAAACTATGCAACTTAGTGCAAGTCCGTGAGCTGGAATTATTTGAATTTAATGTGCTAAAGGTTGCAAAAAATCTTTGAATCTTCATGTGCAAATTAACACATTTACCCGAAGTTTTCGTACAGACAGGTCCCGATCAGTAACATGGAATCTGATCAGGATCTACAGTTTAAGCACATCAACAAGTAGCAAATTTCAAGTTTTAGGACATGTATGGTACCTAGATAACCCATTTATTCCTGGTGGACTCTTCTATCATCATAGCTCTTGGTAAGGAGCTTTTTTTTTTTCAACCAAAAGGTATCGATATTTTTCTTATTTCTGGACGAAACCATATGTTGTGGTACTCATTTGAAATGCCTTGATGAGGTGCTTCTAATGAGTACCCACAACATATGTTTTCGTCAAGAAATAAGAAAAATATTTACCTGATACCCACTCTTATCTAGACCTGTGATCATAACCCTGGACTGGTCTGTTTCCAATAGCAGGGTGTCTGGTTAGTTTTTATTATTACTATGTTTAACAGAAATTTCTGAACTTAATGCAAACAGTGTAGACCCTGATCAGATGCTGCATTCTGCAGCATCTGATCTGGACATACACTGTTTGCCAATGTCCTTTTTATGGGACGCTAGGCATAAATGGGTTAAGATGTCCAAATACTTCTGGTAAATACAATAGTTCTTAGACTTTTAAGTGGAATGAAATTTTCATTAAAATGATAACTCATTGCTGCGATATTGCTGAAAATAATATAATACCAAATTAAAACATGATAAACAATCAAACTTGAACTAGAACAGAATAAAAACGTGAAATGATAATGCCCAGCCGCTAAGGTGTGATGGACATATAACTCTGACAAAAACCGAAAAAATTTACCTCTTTTGCAATTACAAACCAGATCTCCAGAATATCAATACGTATGCCAAGGTTGATGGAAATCCATTATTATTTTTCAAATTACTGACGGGAAATGAAAATGTGGATTGACCACAGTCAACCAATGTGAAACCATAGTCACTATCGTGTTGCTAGGTATAAAAATGGAAGGCATAATTCCAGATAATGTTTTCTTCTTTTTTTTTCTTTTTTTCTGCTCTATTTTTTTTTTTTCAACTAGACACTGCTGATATTTTTCTTTATATTTCTCCATCAAAAAAACATGTGGGTACTCATTAAAAGCACATCAGTATGGCACTCTTTATGAGAACCTACAACATATATTTCCATGGAGAAAAAGAAAGATATCTATCTGGTTACCTTTCTTATCTTGTACTACGGAATAGGACTGATGAAATTTTAGACCCGGGCCCAGTTGTTCAAAGCATCGTTAGCTTAACGAGCTCGTTAAGGGTCATTTCGTTAACTGTTTTAGCAGATTCAATATACAATATTCTGATATTTTTTGCTGAAAAATTGAGAGTAGCTTTTGCACTGCAAAAGCTACTCACATTTTTTCAGCAAAAAATTTCAGCATATTTGCGTATCACTCGATGTAAATTTTAACGAATCGTTAACTAACGATGTCGTTAGCTTTGAACAACCGGGCCCTGATGTACTTCTTTATAATGCTCTTAACCCTTAAAACGCCAAGAAAACATGCATCTAAAAATGCTGTCTATGTCATCTGCTGAGTATTCTTTGCAAACCTTTTTTTGCATACAGGCAAACAGTGTAGACCCAGATCAGACTGCTCCTAGAGGAGCAGTCTGATCGGGGTCCACACTGTTTGCAAAAATGACTTAAAATCAAAAGCAGATTACAAAGCAGACGACAATTGTTGTTACCGACAGTTTAAGGGTTAACAGGTTCCAAAATACAAAACAATGAATCAGTCCGAAATGGACTTTTTAACTTATGCTGCACATCGTAAGAAAATTACCCTTAGCCATACACAGAACTTAAATGCCAGCCATACACGTAACAAAAATGCCTAGAACAGCTGACATATTCCCAGTCTGATCAAGCTCTTCATTGCCAAGGGTCACTAAAATATATCAATAAACAGGGATGTTCTTGATAAGACAGCGCAGATGCATAGAAAGATATGTTCTTATAGGGCAGAAGGTGCCATTCTTACACTTAGCATCAAATGCCAAGAAAAGCCAAACCCTAACTTCTGAGAAAAACTGTAAACAACATTTTCAAATATTTGTGTAATGGATTTTTTTTTCGATCCAAAAGTATTGATTTTTTTTTTTATTTCTCTGCAAAAAAAAAAAAAAAATTGTGGGTACTCGTCAGAAGTGTCTCTGTATGGCACTTCTAATGAGTACCCACAACACGCTTTTGTTGAGAAACAGGAAAAATATTTACATGATACCCGCTTTTATCTGGATCCATGATATTATGTCTGCCTGTTACTGTTGAGGGTTAAATTTTTAAACAGGTATGGAATAAGACAAAGAGAAGTTCTGTTCTTAATCTTTCATTTCTCGAATAAAAGATTCAGTAACCCACAACATATTTTTGGTATAAGAAAATAAATAAATATGGATAAACTTAACAAATTACTCAACTTCAACCTTGGTTAACAAAGAACATGTACAATCATGTTACTTACACTCCCAACCTACACACAAAAAACAAAAAACAATAAGCCTTCCATGAAGTGAAAGATACGAATCTTATGTAAGTCTGTAAACAGCAGTCTTTTTCAGTTTTTGTTTTGTTTTTTTTATTTGCCAACTGCCAGATTTCTTATTGAGTACCATTATTAAACATATTTTAATACATTTTCTGTCATTTTCTTTAATGGGTGCATACTCCTAGTCCTTCTTGTATCATAGCAACAGATAAGGCGCTTTTTTCATCCAAAAAATGCTGATATCTTTCTTACTTCTCCACGAAACATATGTTGTGGGTACTCATAAGAAGCGCCTCGCTGAGGCGCTTCTAATGAGTACCTACAACATATGTTTTCGTGGAGAAATAAGAAAAATATAATGTGGATACCCCCTCTTATCTGTAGCTATGTTGTATTGAGGTTTTATGGCTTAGTCAATCCAATAGGGGCATGCTGAGCAAGGTCAGTTTACCTAACCACACTTTCCTGGGCAGTCTTAGTCCTCTATGCAGTTATTTTTCAATTGCTGCATTCAGCAGCATCTGTTTGTTTGTGTTGAGGTTTTACGGTCCAGTCAGCCCAATGGGATGAGTTAGGTATACCTAACCACACATTTACTGGACAGGCTTAGTCCTCTAAGCGGTTAACCAGTATTGTGCGCATTCATTCGCCAGAAACTGACAATTGCCCTTCTTGAATCAGCGGAATGGAGAGAATGACTGTAGAAAATATTTCATGATCCATCTCCACGAAAGAATGTTGCCGATCTCGGCGGGGGTTGAACCCGCGACCTCCTGGTCTCCAGGACAGCGCATCCAAATGAGCCACTGAGGCTGCCTCTTTGTTTGTGTTGAGGTTTTACAGCCCAGTCAACCCAGTGGGGTCATGTCGAGCGCGGTCAGTTTACCTAACCACATGTTTACTGGGCAGGCTTAGTCCTCTAAGGGGTTAACCAGTATAGTGCACATTCTTTCGCTAGAAATGAGGCTGCCTCTGCAGCATCTGATCTGGGTCTAC
Source organism: Anodontia alba (assembly GCA_964016985.1). NCBI lineage: Eukaryota > Metazoa > Mollusca > Bivalvia > Lucinida > Lucinidae > Anodontia > Anodontia alba. Next base: position 91,076,149 of record OZ024831.1, read on the forward strand.
ATTTTAAGGTATTTTACAAAATGGATGGGGCATCAAATGTTAACCAGGATAAAAATACTGCATGAAAAATTTAAAGGAAATTTTGCTATCAATTCTAAAAGTACAATAGTCAGTTGCTTATTATTTGTGAGGCAACAAAGCGTTTGCTTACTGGTCTGATCATCACTGGTGTCGGCTTCAACAATACGTCCATCAAACCACATGTGGGCAACTGTCATCCTGTTCTGGGTTAGGGTACCAGTCTTATCTGAACAGATTGTTGAAGTTGATCCCAAGGTCTCTACAGCTTCCAAGTTCTTCACAAGACAATTCTTCTTTGCCATACGCTTGGCTGTTAATGTCAGACACACCTGCAGGAACAAAGCTTTTGTTAACACTTGCAATGCTGAATAAATTTAAATGCCTGTTAATGTCAGACACACCTGTAAGAACAAAGCTTTTGTTAACACTTGCAATGTTCAGAAATTATGCAAATGCCCAAAGTTGCAAAGGGTCATAACTCATGAAATATTTTTCAGAGTAATAACCGTAAGTATTGGGACACCTTATCTACCTACCATACGTGTCCTAAAATTTGAAATAGTCCATTCCACTACCTGTTGATGTGTCTAAAATATTGCTGTATGTATGGCAAACAGTGTAGACGCTGATCAGACGCCGCGTTCTGCGGCGTCTGATCTGGGTCTGCACTGTTTGCAAAGGCCTATCTGTCCCAATACTTAGGGTTATTACGGTACTCAAAAGTTAATCAGGTCATCTACTCATCAATACCAATCTATTCACTAAGTTTCAAGACTCTAGCTGCAATAGCTTTTGAAATATTTTGCTGATAAGACTTCTTACAAATTTCAAAGGGCCATAACTCAGGAAAGGGGCATTAATTGTGATGAGAAAAAAGATACATGGTAGCTTTTTTTCATGAAGAATCCATATACAACATTTCAAACCCTAGCGGATTATGCTATGCCTAAAAAAGCGTAATGGACGGATGGATGCATGCACAAACGTCCCAGAAGCAATATGCCCCTCTACTTTCTTCTAAAATAATTAACTCATAAATCCTGTTTAAGGACCCCTTAACACCACATAAGGGAGTCCCTGGGACCCTCACTTTAAAACTCTGAGGGAAAACTGTTGTACATGCTTAACAGAAATGAGTACCAACAATAAATGTTCTTGTGGTGAAATAAAAATATCAACACTTTTTGGTTTGAATAAATTGCCATATCTTGAGCTATAAGAGATAGCTTTTGCTAATAAAAACGAAAATAACAAAATGATATGGGAACCACTTACAGTGACAGTAGCTAGAAGTCCTTCAGGTACGTTAGCTACAATAATACCAATGAGGAAAATGACGGCATCCAGCCAGAAATAGTCGAGGATGAAAGCAATGATAAAGAAGGAAACACCCAGGAAGACAGCCACACCAGTAATCAAATGAATGAAATGGGCAATCTCTTTAGCAATAGGGGTGTCTCCGACTTCTAATCCTGAGGCCAAGTTAGCAATTCTACCCATGACGGTTCTGTCTCCAGTTCTGATAACAACACCACGGCATGTACCTGGAAAATAATTTCACAAAGAATAAATATTTTTGCACACTAAAAATAATATTAGCAAACTGTTCATGTTTTTTTCTTAAACTATGCCTCGTATGAAATGGTAATTTAATCCTTAACCCTAAAATTGCCAATCACAACTGCTGCAGACATTTTTTTTTTTTTTTTTTTTTTTTGAGAAAACAAGGCAGAGGATTCACATGAAGTGTCAAGACTTATTTTCTCTGAAAAAAAATTTTTTGCTACAAATCTTGCTTGATGCTTCAAGGAATAAAACGCCAATAACAACTGCAGCACACATTTTTTTTTTTTTTTTTTTTTTGTATTTTTCAGAGTTAATAAGACTCGAGGATTTACATGAACTGTCAAGTCACATTTTCTCTGAAAAAATAAAAAAAGAGAGAATGTCTCCTACTGCAAATTTGCTGGCGCATTAAGGAATAGTGTGAATTTCATAGGTTGGACGGATAAAGATATAAAAAAATTAAGCAGAAGGAACATTAAATATAAATAAAACACGGCGCCTCAACATATTCAAATGTACTTGCTAGGTAGGCAATGCTAATGGCATCAAAATTATATTCTAGCAAGATGTTCACAACACTTTTTTGAGTGCACTTTTTATAAGCCCTGCAGATCTTGCCTTGTGCTGTTTTGTTTTGCGCAAACATGTAAAGACAGCCAGTCTGAAAGAGAATATGAGACTTACCTTCAACAGCATTAGTTGAGAAGAAAGCAAGATTCTTTGTCTCCAAGGGATTCTCATGGGTGAAGTCAGGAGTTCTTGTCTGGGGCTCGGATTCTCCAGTCAATGAGGAGTTGTCAACCTTAATATATAAACAAGATGATCATATGCAAGAAACAAGGTCCATATATACGTATGACATTTTTTTCACAACCCAGGTAATTGTGTTTCCAGTCGTATTTCTCCATGAAAAGACATATCATAGACTGGAGAATCAGAACTAAGATATGAGGCCTTGCAAAGGGGTCTCGGCATGCACACTGATTCGATGGAAAGTCCAAAGGGCCTTTTTCTTGTGACACAACTCATGCTGTGGCTACTGTGGCTTCCTGTGGGAAGCATTTCTAATCAGTAGCCACAGCATGAGTTGTGTCACAAGAAAAAGGCCCTTTGGACTTTTCACCGAATCAGTTTGCAAGGCCTCATATCTTAGTGTTTTGGTCGAAGCCTTCTGCTCTTGATATACTTCTTGCCTGCCGACACTGGTTCTGGTGAGACTGTGCAGGCTCGCCAAGACCTTTGCTGTAAGAATTTGCCACAACTGTGTTTTTTCCCATACTTTTGTGGAAAGAGGAAAATATAGCATAGCAAGGGTTAAGGCAAGCCTGGATGTAAATTCCTGCAGTGTCCCCAGATCCTCTGCTGTCCAGTCACGTAAACAGTTCGCCAAGGGAAAACTAAAAGCCCAAGAACTAGACATGTGGCCTTGCTTAGGGGCAGGGTATGCCCAATGGAAGTCTGATTCAACCTCAAGTCTGAAGAGGCGTTTTCTCGCAATGTGACGGACCTTTTTTGTTTATTGAGCATAATTACATAATTACAATCACTACAGATCAACAGTGCAAAAATCAATTTTCTATACTGATATTACAGAAAGCAAAACCTTTTGCCAAGCGCCTGTCCACCTCTTCATTCCCTGACATTTCCCTGACTTTTCCCTCACGTAAATTCAAATTTTCATGACAATATCAGAGCTGGAAATTTCATATATTTAGCAAGATAAATATATCGGGACCAAACATTCTAGCTTCTTTATCAGGCTGAAATGTAAAATTCCCTGATATTTTTGCAAAGATTTCATTTTTCCTTGACACATCACAGAATTCCCTGACAATTCCCTGACCTTGAAAAAAAATAAATTTCCCTGACATTTCCCTGACATATATGAACCCTGTTCTCCATCAAAACTTCAACATGGGTTCTTATTACAGAAGTGCCTTACACAGTGGCTTCAAATGGGTACCCACAATGTATGTTTATATAAAGAAATAAAATGAATCCATACTTTTTTATTTGGGGTCTATGAAGATTGCATAAAATGAATCTCTTAATAAGGCTTTTTTTAACTAAACAGTATTCCTGGATTTCTCAACAAATACATACACTACAACCTGCTTATAACGTGGCTCGTTATAACACGGTTTTGGATATAACACGGTGAAAGATGGATCCCAAAAATGTATAGATTATATTGAAAAATGACCATAAATGGTCATTTTTCAATATAATCTATACATTTTTGTTCGGATATAACACGGTTGTTTAACTAACACGGTTTATGCTATGGACCCCAACAATAGTGTTATAAAGAGGTTGTGGTGTATTATGACATAGCTACAAATAAGAGGGGGTATCCACATATTATATTTCTTATTTCTCGACGAAAATATATGTTGTGGGTACTCATTAGAAGCGCCTTGGCGAGGCGCTTCTAATGAGTACCCACAACATATGTTTTCGTCGAGAAATAAGAAAGATATCAGCATTTTTCGGATGAAAAAAGCGCCTCATCTGTTGCTATGTTATGAGAGAACTCATCGTGAGAAACCACAATATGTCGCCATGCAGAAATAATAAAGATTTATCTAAACACTCCTCTTTTCTAAAACTTTGATACAAAGACGGGATCAATTTTCACATGTAGAATTTTAAACCCTGTTATCAAGTCATTATGTAGTCAATAAACAGCACATCTGTGTTACAATCTTACATTCAGAAATAAACTGATGAATGAGAAATCTGACAGAGAATTTGTTAAGGAGAAGTATTTCATGATAATTTTCTCCATTTCTCTATAAAAACCTATTGTTGGTACTCATTAGATGTGCCTCAGTGAGGCATTTCTGATGAGTTCTAACAATGTTTGATTGTCTATGGAGAAATAAAAAAATTATCCAAAAATTATGGCCAAATAACTCCCTTTAAGAAGGCTTCTTAAGTCAAATAGAAAAAAAATGAAACTTATTCTAGTCAAACATCTTAAGCATAGCTCCAGATAAAAAAACTTTTCAACTGAAAAGAGCAGATATTTTTTTTGAATCTCTCCATGAAAACATATCGAGGGCTGAGCGCAAGACTAGCGTTAAGTCAGATGGTTGTTTTTCCCCAACCCTAATCTCCTCACCATGAAGGTGTTATGAAGATTACAACATTTCTTTCTGTAAACAATGAAAATTTAGGTGCCATTGCTCGTATGAGCAATGGCACCTAAATTTGCATTGTTTACAAAGGGGTCCAAGTTGCCCCTAAACAAGGGTTTCAAAACTATGTTTGAGTTACTATAGTCTTGCGCTCAACCCTCGATATGCTGTGTGTATTCATTAGAAGTGCCTTATGAATATCCTCCACCTATGCATTCAAGGAGAAATACTAAAAATAGTATCTGAATACCCCCTCAATTCTGGAGCTACAATGTATATATAAAGTACAAGTTAAATATCATTTGCATAAATTTACATGAAGCAACATCTGTCCTACAATCCTTAATCTTTCGCCTCTTTTATATAATTCTAATCAATTACCATATTTCCCTTCAAATAGGTTCTCAGACAAACTGGTCTGAGCAAATAGTGTAGACCCACATCAGATGCCACAGAATGGCGTCTGATCACCGTCTCCACTGTTCACTACTAATCCAGCACTTCTGGACATATCAACAGGTAGTATTTGAAAATCGACTTGTTCAACTTTTAGGATTAAACTATAGTCTGGAGTTAAAGTGCCCACAATATTTGGGGTAAATACGGAAGACAAATACAATTCCACAGGTAACACATGGTTGTGTATGGCTATTATTTAGACTTAATATTGTATCTGTATACATCACACAAGCATTTATAAACATATGTTGAATTATTAGATAATTGGGATGTGCTATGCAAAAACCTGGCTTTGGGCATATGCAGACAGTGAAGGCCCTGATAAGCCAACAGATTCCAAGTCTCATCAGAGCTTTCATTTTCTGCTAACGATATCATCTGATACTGCAAAATTTATAAATGGAGAGCAGAGGCCAGGATGAAAATTTGCAAATAAGCAGAATGGTCTAAATATGCTTTTTTTCTACAGTATTTTTTCACTTGATGCGGCCCCATTAATATAGATACCAGAGGAATTGACAAAAAAGAGTACTTGATAATTCTGCGATAATTTTTCTTATTTGTCCATAAATACATATGTTGTGGGTACTCATTAGAAGTGCATGTGCATGGCTTTTCTAATGAATATAGGCAACATATTTTTTAATGGAGAAGTAGAGAAAATTATCTCAGAATTAATATCAAATACTCATTAAAAACCCCTGTGCTGCTGAATAAATTAAGATGCCATGCCCACTTCTTTTTTTCAGCCAATCAGATCACTTGTTGCTATAAATTCACATACTTAATGACAAACAGTGCAGATCCAGATCAGTTGGCTTCTTCAGTAGCCAACTGACCTGGATCTACACTGTCTGCAAAGGCAGGGTACATCCAGGTTCAGACCGGCCTCGGTGGCGCAGTTGGATGCGCGTCTGACTGGAGACCAGGAGGTCGCGGGTTCGACCCCCGCCGTGGTCGGCAACATTCTTTCGTGGAGATTGATCATGAAATATTTTCTACGGTCATTCTCTCACTTCCGCTGATTCAAGAAGGGCAGTTGTCAGTTTCTGGCGAAAGAATGTGCACAATACTGGTTAACCGCTTAGAGGACTAAGCCTGCCCAGTAAATGTGTGGTTAGGTAAACTGACCGCGCTCGACATGACCCCATTGGGTTGACTGGGCCGTAAAACCTTAACACACAAATATCCAGGTTCAGCAGGACAAGGGTTATAACTCCTCTGGATACAGAAGGCTCAGAAGAAATTCAACAGACAGTTCAATGAGGCAACTCAAATGAGTACCCAGCTTTTCTGTAGCATGCTCTTTCAATAAGTACTCACATGAAAATAATCCACATTTTTTATTGTTGAAAATAAACATCTAAGGTAATGGACTGCTACTTTTAAGAAAATTAATTAATTTTTGGTTTGTTTTGGCAAAAGAACTCTGATAATAAGGATTTAATTCTGTAACCTAATTATGTGAGAAATCATGTGTCATAAGAAATTCTGGAAAAACACAAATAACCATAACAGTCTTCACAAAAAGTGCATGACTGTCTGACAAAACTGACATTTTTTTTTTTCATTTTGTCCAACAAAAACTTTTAGTTTGTCTCACAAATGTCCTGTGAATCTTAGCAAAGAAAATAATATTTTGACAACAAATATTGTTTGTTTGTTTGTGTTGAGGTTTTACGGCCCAGTCAACCCAATGGGGTCATGTCGAGCGTGGTCATTTTACGCCAGAAACTGACAACTGCCCTTCTTGAATCAGCGGAAGGAAGAGAATGACCGTAGAAAATATTTTATGATCAATCTCCATGAAAGAATGTTGCCGACCTCGGCAGGGGTGGAACCCACGACCTCCTGGTCTCCAGTCGGACGGTGCATCAAATTGAGCCATTAAGGCCGGCCTGACAACAAATATACCTTCAGTCCTACAGATACTTATTCTGTCCTGCAAAAGATTACAGTCTGTCTGACAGCTGTCCTGCATCAGTAGAAAAGATTCGCGAAGATTGCCATAATCCCCATTTTTTGTACCTAGGATAATCAATGCATAGCTCCAGATAAAGGCCTTTTTTTTTTTTTTTTTTTTTTTTTTTCAACCAAAATTTTTTTTTTTTTCCTGCTTTGCAAAAACAGTAAAGCAAAAAGACAGTTGTGGTACTCATAAGAAACCCCTCCCCCTCCCTCCCCATCTATATATTGGTCAGTAGGATTTCAGTTTTAGGTATGTCAGGCTGTGTGGTTTAGATATTCTTAGAGAAAAGAAAAAAAAATAGCTAACTATGTGAAAACAGTGGAGACCTGGTATGAGACTAGAGGACTGATGAAAAAAATTTGAATTCCAGGTAATAAAATCTGAAAATTCCTGTCAATCTTTCCAAAAATGTCAGTTTTGCAACTTTCAGACAAAACCAAGTACCTGTCATAAAGGCCACCTGTATTAAGCAATCACCTGTCTTTAAAGGCCACTATTTCAGATCCCATTAAAGGCAAATAAGTGGAAATCTACGTGTATTAAGCAAGCACCTGTCTTAGGCAACCAATTTTTGGCTTTCCCATAGGTGCTTGCTTAACACAGGTTTGACAGAAAATATTTTAAAACTAAAAATCTGATATCAGCCAAAAATCTGCAGTCTCATGCCTGGGAGACACTATCAGACCCCGTATTCTGCAATGTCTGCCAATTATCATTTTGGGGATTGCCAGACTTTAATGGGTAAATGCCTAGCATCCCATTAAAATGAATAGTCTTTTGCAAATAATGCAGACCCAGATTGAATGATGCTAAATGTTTTCTGTGGAAAAAAATAAATAATCATTTTTTATCCCTCCCTCACTCTGTTTATGTGGAGAAATGAACATTATTTCTCTATTTTTAGTTTGGTATAATGGCCCTTTCAAGAATACTTCACTTACATTGAGCAGATCATTTATCAAAGGCAGGGCTTCCATTAACTTCCAGACTCAGGAAGTCCCAGACTTCCTACCCCTCAAATCTGGAAGTCCCACAGGAAAATCTAGGAAGTCCCACTTTTTTTCCGTGCTGCGGCGGTCTGCCCTTTCTTTAGTAGAACATAGGTTCTTATTTCAGTGTCACACAGAATCATCATGATATACGCTTCTCTTAGATGTGTTTTAAAAATGTCCTTATCGCTTATTTAAATTCGATCGCATCTTTTTGGAAAGCCTGTACTTGTATGTCGGACCTTAAGAGAAAGCATCAATATTGGTACAACTTCGCATTCGTTTCAAAGCCCAGAGAAAGAAAAAAGAAAAGAAAATACATGAGAGAAAACACCCAAAACATGTTTTCTTAAAAATAAACTATGCTGAAATTATTTTGCAGAAATGTATTTAATGAAATATTTGTTCGGATTGAAGCTGATCAACACATGCGAACGAGTTGCTTACTTCACAAAAAATGCGGGAAAACGGCGCTGACTCGTGCAACAACAAACAAATTAAAGGCAACTCTCGATGAAATACCAACAGCAAAACGTTCGTTCGCGGAGAAAAGCAAGCAAAACCATCACAAATCGCCTATATTTAGACTTACTTTGCGTCTTTTCCGCGCTGGTAAACAGCGCAACCGGAACAAGGCTACACATTTAGAAACGGGTTTTCCGAAAATTTTGACGAAAAATATGTTTTCTTTTCATTTGAAAAATTGCTTTTGTTGTCATGACAAACGTAAACTTCTAAATTCGAATAGATTTCAATTTTGCGTTTTGTGCATAATTGTTATTTATTTATTTATAGAATTTCACTCGGCAATTCCCGGAAGTGTTGCAGACGACACACGTTCTTAGCAAAATAATAATTTAAGATTTTAAGACGTAAATATTAAAAAATAATAATGACTTCATATAATTTCAACGAATATTTTCGGGGTCGCAGTAGAAAATTTAATTATAAAAACATCAATTAATCAACTCAGCACGCGTGACAAATACATGCAGTGATCACGCAGCCATCAAAAGGGTGCCGCGACGCTTGACACAGCTGTCAATAAAACTCCCGCAAGCGGAAAGTGGGACGTCCTTAAAGCTCAGTCAACACAGGTAGCGAATTACCGGTAAGTAGGCGAGGCAAACATCATACAACTGGTTAAAAGTGGGCGGGCCTTTCGACAATTTTTGGACGTCTCGGTTATCGATTTCGGACGGACAAAAGAAATTTCGGAAGTCCGCGGTACGTCTTTGAAGTTCAATTTGGACGTCCGGTGGCAATCTCAGGGCGTAATATACGTCGTACGTCCGCTTAACGGAAGCCCTGCAAAGGTGGAAGAAAACTGGAGAAACCGGGGAAAAAAACACTTGACCATTCCTAAGCAGAACTTGGCTTTCCCACAGACTCAAACCACAGCAGTGTGAAACAAACAATATTTTTTACCCTATCGCTTCTCAACATTTTCATATTGCACACACACAAAAAAAATACATGTATGTTATTACCTTAAATCCATGAGAACTTATCACTCTTACATCCGCCGGTATTCTGTCACCAAATTTGATGTCAACTATATCACCTACAACCATTTCTGATGCCTTCAGATTTAGCTTTTCTCCATTTCGAATAACCAGACCATACTGTAAAAGACAAAACATGCTTAAAACTTTAAAATACAAAAACAAAATCTGGGCAACCAATGATCTAGATAAGAGAGTTCTGTTTAATACCAGTTTAGCGTCCTAATACTATTTTAAACCTAGCTTCTATAAGTTATTTTTGCAAAGTAATTGCTGTCACTGATGAACTTAAACTCTTTCAGCTCTGTAGACCAGACCAAATACTTTTGCAAACTGTGTAGATCCAAATGAGATAATGTGCCATCTCATTGTGATCTACACTTACCGATTTGTCCTTGATTTTTGACTAATACCCTGATTTGCAAACTGAGATGCTTCCAAATTTACCGATGTTATAGTCCAGTAATAAAAATACAGGGCCCAGTTGTTCAAAGCTAACGAAGTTGTTAGTTAACGATTCGTTAAAATTTACATCGACTGATACACAAATATGCTGAAATTTTTTGCGAAAAAATGTGAGTAGCTTTTGCAATGCAAAAGCTACTCACATTTTTTCAGCAAAAAATATCAGAATATTGTGTATTGAATCCGCTAAAACAGTTAACGAAATGACCCTTATCGAGCTTGTTAAGCTAACGACGCTTTGAACAACTGGGCCCTGATATGTCATGGGCAAATAATTCTACAAAATTTTATCATATTGGTCCATTAGCAATCCCAAACCCCATCTCCATAATATCAATGCACATACCAAATTTGGTGCACATACTAAGTTTGTTGGAAATACATGATATTTACTCAAGTTATCGTCCTTAAACTAAAATACCATTGAACGGACTACAGACGGACAAACAAACAGCTAACATGAAACCATAATACCCCCTCACTATCATGTGGCTGGATATAAAAATGAATTATTAAGCCACATTTCTTGACAAAAGGAAGCTTTTTTTGTCAAATCTCATGCTAAGACTTGCCTAATACACCACAACCTCTTTATAACACTATTGTTGGGGTCCAAGGCATAAACCATGTTAGTTATATAACTGTGTTATAGCCAAACAAAAATGTATAGATTATATAGGAAAATGACCATTTATTCATTATAAAGAGGTTAATATGTATTATTCAAGTCATTGTTAAAATGCATAAAACTTGTATTCCTTGGGAGCCAACTCTTTCCTTTTATCATAAATCCATTTTCAGAAGGGGTCTGGAGTGCAGAAGTGCAAGCAGAATTCATAAATATTGTCTCTTTTGTCAAAAAATGCTGGAAAATCTATCAAATATATCCATTCACAGCAACTTTATGGAATTCCAACTAAGTATCCATCTAAACAAGATGTGGTTGTGAAACATGAACATGTTCCCAAGCCAAGGTCAATTTTTTCATTAAAGTAGATCAATGGTCAAGGTCAAAGGTCAAAATTTTTTGTATGAGTGGAAAGCTCTTGTCATGAGGAGCCTACATGCCAAATACGAAGGCTCTATCTGAAACCGTTCAAAAATTATGACCAATGTTAATTTTTCTTCTTTAAAGTATGTCACAGGTCAAGGTGAAGGTAACAGGTCAACATTTTTTTGTGTGAGTGGGAAGCCTTCATGCAAATATGAAGGCTCTATCTCAAATGGTTAAAAAGTTACGACCAATGTTAAAGTTGTCCAACAATCAAACCAACAGACAGGGCAAAAACAATATGTACCCCCTATCGCTGCCGGGGACATAAAAACAAAGATTTTTAGCTAATTTTGCGAAATTGATTGATTTTGAGTCTGAGGGTCTAGTCTACACTATTAAGGTCATGACAAGCCAGTCAATTTACCAGACCACAATTTTCCTAAGCAGACATAATCCTCTTAACATTGAAGTTTCTGCTTAAGGGAGACAACTCTAATTTGCCATTTGCTTTCCGATACATCAATACCCTTCTGATGAACAGAGTGTATTAACTCGAAAGAAAAAATTTACCATGCCTCCCACCCCACTGCCCCCCTTGGAAGAATTCACAGAATAGACCCTTTTCAGAATGGAGGCATAACAGTTTTGACAAGAGTTACCTCCTCTGAAAGTTTACTTAATGCCCTTTAACCCTTAAAACACCAAGAAAATCTGCATCTGAAAATGTTGCCTGTTATTGTCCTCTGCTGAATATTCTTGCAAACTTTTCAAACCTATTTTTGCATACCGGCAAACAGTGTTTGCAGAAATGACTTTTAAAATAACCTGCAAAAGACAAAGCAGACGACATTAGTTGTGACTGGCGCTTTTAGGGTTAAGCCTTGTATGACAACTTACCTGGGGCACCATGTCTTTGAAAGATTCCATAATTCTGGAGCTCTTGGCCTCCTGGTAATATGAGAAACAGCCTGTCACAACCACCACAGCCGTTAACACAATACCTAAATATAACTGAAATAAAAAGAGCAAGCAAATTCAGTAAATTTACATAAAAAATTTTATTTATAAGTAGTAATCTGAGGATAATCTCCAAATCAAATGCTCATGATGCATCTGAAAAGATGTATGCAAGTTTTTAAAAAAATTTGTTAAAAAACTCTGGTAGTTTTGCACAGAAGAGACCAACCCTACATATACTAACCTCATATTTTTTTTCTTTTTTTTTTTTCTTTTTCAAGTCGAAATTGCAATAACTGTTAAAAGATATGTTTTTAAAAAACTTTTCTTGGACAAAAGTTGCAGTGGAAGGCAGGTGCCAACACCTCAGAAAGGTTTTAAGTTTAACCCTTAAAACGCCAAGAAAACCTGCATCTGAAAATGTCGCCTGTTTATGTCGTCTGCTGAATATTCTTGCAAACTTTTAAAACCTATATTTGCATAGAGGCAAACAGTGTGAACGCAGATCAGAGTCTGATCTTGGTCCACACTGTTTGCAACAATGACTTTTAAAGTAAACAGCAGAAGACAATGCACACGACAATTGTTGTGACTGGCGCTTTAAGGGTTAAAATATTGATAGGTTTCAGAGTAAGCAGATGAAGGCTTAAGATTTTCTGAACGTCTGTAGAATTTTAAAGTCAAAGAGCATAGCCCCTCTAGACCTTTACAATTGCCAAAACCCAAGATCAATTAAGATGTAATAGTTTATTACTGTTTCCTAAGCATAAACACACCTAAGTAAGACAATTCTTATCATCTTTTTTTCATGAAGAATAAAATAGCTAACACAGGTAAAGTCTCTGCCAGAAAAGGCCCAAGGTTAAGATAAATATCAAGGAATCGAGCAGAGACGATGTACATGTATACCATAACAGCCCAAAGTTTGCTTGTGTTGAGGTTTTACAGCCCAGTAAATCTGTGAGGGTTATGCTGAGTATGAGGTCAGTTTACCTAACCACACTTTTTTTCTGGGCAGGCTTAGTCCTCTAAGCGGTGAACCAGTACTTGTGCACATTCGTTCGCCAGAAACTGACAACTGCCCTTCTTGAATCAGCAGAATATAGAATGAACACAGAAATATTTCATGATCAATCGCCAGAAAAGACTGTCACAAGACCTGGCAGGGATTGTACCCACTCCCTCCTGATCACCAGTAGAATGTGCATCCCAATGAGTCAATAAGGCCTTCAATAATACGGTAAATGTCCTAAAAATTCGAACACCAAAGTTTCTGATAAAATGACATATGCAAACAGTGCAGACCCAGATCAGACTGCTCCTGAAGGAGCAGTCTGATCAGGGTCTTCACTGTTTGCCATTCCACTAAGTATTTTAAGAAACAAGTGCATAAGAAGCAAAATTTAGGCCAGAATCGTAGAGAATAAAGTGTTCGAAATTTTAGGACATTTACCGTAACCTTTAGTACTGAGACAGATGTCTTCCCAAACAGTGCAGACCACGATCGGATTCTGCAGAATGTTGCATCTGATCAGGGCCTGCAAACAGAGTAAACCCTGATCATACATACTGCAATATCTCAAACACATCAACAGGTAGTAGAATGGTTTATTTCATATTTTAGGACAAGTTTGGTAAGTAGACAAGGTGTCCCAATACATGTACTCAGTTGAACAAAATTAATCTGAAACTTATGTCAGAAACAAAAATTAAAATGTTGCTTCCGATAACAGGGATACCAAGTAACTGACTTTCTTATTCCTCCTAAAAAACAAAGGTTGGATTACTAAGTGCTACTAATGAGTACCAAGACCTATGTTTTTGTGGAGAAATAAGAAAAGATCAATCTTTTTTTTTTTTCACTTTTTTATTTTTTTTTTTAATGAAAAAGGTTTGTTTATTTGCAGCTCTATTACACAGTATTGGTTTTGGTCATTGATGCTTTGCACAATATGAGTCGTATATACATGTATGTATTTTTACCAGCAGGTATAAAGAAGGAGTATTTGGTTATCGTTTCAGGATATTTTGTTTTCTAATTTCTCAATAAAGATGTATGTTTGTTGGTTCTCATAAAAAGTGCACTCCTCCCAAGGTCCTTCTAATGAGTAACCACAACATACCCTTTTTACAGAGGACTTGTTAAGGAGGTGTATTCGGTGATAACTCCGGGATAATTATTCTTATTTCTCCATTAAAACATATGTTGTGGGTACTCATTAGAAGAGCCTCACTGAGGCTCTTCTAATGAGTACCCACAACACGTTTTTATGGAGAACTGGAGGAAATTATCCCAGAATTATCACCTAATACTCCTGCTTATTAAGTTCTCTGCTTTTATTTAGGAAATATCGAGAATTATTGTCAGATACTACACTTGAATGGGAAAGGCCCACTAAAAACAATGCATGCCTTACAACATTCAGATTTACAAGACCAATATCTTGGCGCAAATTTGATCAAAATTGGTTTAGAAATAAGAAAAAAAAATATTAATTTGTATTTTACCTAATTGAGCATGCATGACACCATCCTATTTTTTTTTTGTTTTTTTTTTTTTATTTTTCTTTTAATATTAGATACAAGCTTTTATTTTTTTGTAAAACACAAATAAAAGCCATCTGTTAACAGGAATATACTTAATGACAGTTTGCATCTAATCAAATTCAGATCCATTATAACAAATTAATACTGTTTCAACATGATTTATTTAATTTTTGTGAATTAAATTAGGCGGTTATGAAGGCCTTAAGTTACATAAATGCCGACTTCCATTACAGCATTTTTTGGAACTTCAAAGCAATAACTTTCTTATTTCTCAACCGATTTTCAAAACTGCTCAGCTTAACCCTTGTCATGCTGAATAAATTAAGATGCCATGCCCACTTCAAATTGTCAGCCAATCAGATTACCTATTCCAAGATGTTGATACAAATTCACACGGTAAATGACAAACAGTGCTGATCAAGATCAGTTGGCCTCTTCAGATGCCAACTGTCAGATCTGGATCTTCATTGTTTGCAAAGGTATGGTATATCTGGGTACAGCAGGACCAGGGTCAACAGATTATTTTCTTATGCTTATCGTTTGATGCATAGCAACAGATAAGACATTTTTTTTCATCCGAAAATTGCTGATATCTTTCTTATTTCTCCACGAAAACATATGTTGTGGGTACTCATTAGAAGTGCCTCGCTGAGGCGCTTCTAATGAGTACCCACAACATATGTTTTCATGGAGAAATAAGAAAAATATTATGTGGATACCCCCTCTTATCTGTAGCTATGTTGATGTGTGTTTTCCTTAAACAACTTGTGTTGTTACACTTAGTAACTTACATTATCCCCAGGTACATTTTCCATGGCTGAGGACTGAATTGAGTAGGCTATAAAACACAGAACAGCACCAATCCACAGCAACATGGCAAAACCACCAAACAGCTGCTTACAAAACTTCAACCATTCTGGTGTAGTCTTCGGTGGGGTAAGTTCATTTGGTCCATCTCGCTCCATAACAAATCTGGCATGTTCCGGTGTAAGACCCTGCAAACAAAACATTATTTGTTGTGACATATCATAAGAATAGTTACAGTACACTGCTAGAATTTCAAACTTGTGACAATGTCACAAGTTTGAAATTCTAGCAGTGTACTGTCATGTCCTTACCCACTAAAAACTTTTTCAACAAAACTGATTGACTGAGTTGGGGTTTAATGACACATCAACCCTTGTCGGTCATTTTGTGTCATCTCCTAGAGAAAGTGAGAGAGATAGTATAGGGACTGGGGAGAAAAGAAAATGAAAGAAAGTGAAGATACAGAAGAAATACAAACATTCCCCCTCTACCCCTACCTGCTGCAAGGGTAACAGGCCTTGCCCAACTGTAAGCCAATATCAGCTGGACACCCCAGTGACGTTAGATACACAACATTTTTACCTCACCTAACTACTCCCTTTTTAACAAAAAGAATACAAACTGATTATTTCTTAAATTAATCAGCTGCCCCATGTTTGAGGTTATATGAATAGGGAAACTGCCAGATCTGCCAGCTACAATCTGATAAGGGTATTTTCTATTCACCAATACATTCTACAGTATCCAATTTTTGTCTGGAGACCCCAAAGGGTTAATGGTAAACAATCAGATGTCACAGAATGCTGTACATGTCTGTATTGGGGACTTTTTACTTAATGTTTAGAGTACATGTATTACTGTAGACTGGTCTGTATACAGTCTACTGTGTAATTCTGTACATGGGACTTTTAATACTATATATGTTTAGTCTATGTAAATGTACTTACTATAGTTGGTTCTGTATTAAGCCTGCTGTTCAATTCTACTGGATGCTTTTTTTTTTTGTTTTAAGGCTAGGTACATGTACTTAATATATGTACAGTTGAATCTGTATTGAGCCTGCTATACTATTCTGTACTAGGGGCTTTATACTATATATGTTGAGGATAGGTACATGTACTTAACTTTTGTTGGGTTTGTATTGAGCCTGCTACACAATTCTGTACTGGTGACTTTATACCATATATGTTGAGGCTAGATATATGTACTTCCTATAGTTGGGTCTGTACAGAGCCTGCCATATACAAGTCTGCACTAGGGACTTTTTTACTTAAGTGTTACAGCTAGGTACATGTACTTACCATAGTTGTATCTGTATTGAGTCTGTTGTACAAGTCTGTACTGGGGATTTTTTACTATATGTTAAGCAGGGTTTTCCCCCCGACTCGCATTTTGGCAGTTTTTACTCCCAAAACCATGTTCTGGACCCTCACATTTTAGGGGCAAGGATCCTTAGTGATGCATATATGAATAATCCAAATTTAATTTCATTTGTCTCTGGCTTTGTGTGTTAATCTATTTGTGATCTTAAGGGCAAGTATTATCATAATTTAGGCAATAGTTAGCCCTTTAAGCGCTGAGCATATTTGTAGCAGACAACATTTTAAAATTCTTTTTGTCATTATTCACAAAAAATAAGACTTGTCATTTCATGTGAAGCACCTGCTAGGCAGATGATCCACATGAAATGTTGTCTGATTTTCTCTGAAATAAGCATTTCAAAGTGTTGTTTGCTGTAGTTGTGATTTGTGCTTTGAGGGTTTACAGCTTTAATACAGCAGACCCCTAAATCTTATTAAAGGACCTCATTTCTCTACACAAGGGAGCCCCTTGGACCCTCATTTTAAGACTGAGGAAAAACTCTAATGTTAAGGCTAGATAACCACACTTACTGTAGTTGGGTCTGTATTGAGCCTGCTGTACAATTCTGTAATGGGGACTTTGTGTTCATCCATAGTAAGCTCCTGTTTGAGCTCATCCATGTCCTTCTTCTGCCCCTTCTTCTTCTTCTTATCCCCCTCATCTCCTGGAGTAACTGCATATCTATAACTGTCTTGTCGTGGTCCCTGAAAATATAGATCGTTTATTCAATTTATAATTAAAAAGGCAAACTTTTACAATACAATATATAAGAGTCTCCTGAAATCTGTTCAGTACAATCAATTAAATCCAATCAGCCCTATAGACCAAGAAAGATACAGATGAATTGTTAAGAAGGAGTATTTGGTGATAATTATGGGATAATTTTCTTCAGTTCTCCATAAAAACATATGTTGTGGGTACTCATTAGAAGCGCCTCGATGAGGCGCTTCTAATGAGTACCCACAACGTATGTTTTTATGGAGAAATAAGAAAAATTATCCCAGAATTATCACAGAATACTCCTCCTTAACATTTCCTCTGAGATACTTTTGCAAACAGTGCACATCCAGATGAGATGGCTCATAATGAGCCGTCTCATCAGCATCTACATGGTTTGCCATTATGTTCTTGATTTACAACTATCAATCTCTTAACAGCAAGGGATACATCCAAATGTAGAGACAAAATAGCCATTTAAGAAACTCAGGGTTGAACTTGTTAACATATTTAGCCATAGTTTTGGCACAGAATGCATATGATATTTTACAGGCCTGTTGGTTTTAATGAGTCCAAGGGAACTGAATGGCTGAAAGTTGAAATTCAATGAGTTTGATGATAAACTGATAGTCTCTAACAGATTATGAAGTTTTCCACTGCATTTTGTGTCTAGGGAATCACATTTAAAAATCCTTAAGACCAAGAGAAAGAAAATGAGTATATGAAGTGAGAATCACAGGAAACAAAATCATAAAGGACTTAGCAATCAGTGCAGACCCTCATAAGATATTGCAGAGGTGACTGATCAGTACCTACATTGTCTGAAAAAATATCCAGCAGTTTTTACATATCGACTGGTAGTAAAACTAAAATATACTTGGTCAAATTTAACCCTTATCCTGCTGAATAATTGAATTAGCCACATTCATTTCTGACTATCAGCCAATCAGATTACATCATATAATGTTTTTGTTCAAATTCACAAACTGAATGACAAACAGTGTAGATTCTGATCAATGGCTTCTTCAGAAGCCATCTGATCTGGATCTACACTCTTTGCAATGGTAGGGGTTGTTGTGACAGCAAGATAAGGGTTAAGGGGGATACAGGATTAAGAATTTATGAGGCCCAATATTAAGGGGTACATAATAACCAAGTTACATGGTAATTACAGCAGTATTTGGGAGATAAGTGGGGTATCAGGTACAGTGTATAATACCCATCTTCATCTAAAAATAGGTAAGATTGACTACATGTACTGATACTCTGACAAATGCATAAAAAATATATACAGTTGAACTTCAATGGCTCAAACAACTTTGGGACCATGGAAATTTTATCGAGATATGGGTAGTTCGAGCCACTGCCAGTTGATCATGGAACCAGGTCAGGAAGCAAATAGCGATAATTTAGGGAAATCTTTTTGATTTTCTGCACAATAATTGTATGTTGAGTGTACTCATTAGAAACGCCTCGATGAGGCAATTCTAGTGAGTGCACACAACATATAATTTTGTGATAAAATAAGAAAATTTCTCTAAATATTTGTTTTCTTAAGCTGTCGGAAGAATTTCATAGGGACTCAAAAACGAGTTCAAATTAGCCATGGTAAACAAGCCATCGATGTTTGAGCTATCGAGGTTTGACTGTATACTGTTTTGCTGGTATTGTGTCTACACTTTTGATATAACTGAAAACCCAGATAACCAGTCTCTCACACATATGGTAAAGGAGCCGAGTTGATACAATTTAACTGCTTCTATGCAGATTAATGCAAAACATTTATTATAACTTACACATTGTCGTCTTGGTTTCTCATGTTTTCTGGACATTAGAATTTGAGTTGGAGTTTTAAGGCCCAGTCAACTCTAAATGATATGTTAGTCAATTAACCTAATCATACCCTTTAAGGTCTTAGCAGTTAATCTGAACTTTGAGTACATAATTTCAACAGCAGCAACTGCTAACTGCCCTTCTTGATTCAGTGAAAGCCCGAAAGGGAAGAATGACAGAAGAAATTATTTTATCAATCTCCATGAGGTTATAAATAAATGCCAGTGCCCAAGATTCGAACTTGAGAACCCCAGATCTCCTTTCAGAGGATTTTTTTTTTTTTTGATTTGGGTTTTACGGCCCTTTCAAGAATATTTCACTTATATCGAGCCGATCGTTCATCGAAGGTGGGCGAAAACCGGAGAACCCGGAGAAAAACCACCTGACCATCCGTAAGCAGAACTTGGCTTTCCCACATATGACCCGAGCGAGGCTCGAACCACAGCGGTGAGAAACCTAATGGATTAAGAGTCAACTCTCTTATCCACTAGGCTACGGGGGCCCGTTCCTTTCAGAGGAAGTAAGTTGCTTGGACTTTCTGGACAATTTCATTATTTGTTTCAGAATTAGTATAGTTACTGACACTGTTAAAAAACATAATTATACATGTAAATCTGACATTTAAAATCTGTTAAAATATAGACCCCATTTTCAATATTCTTTTAATTTTCAAATAGACTTAGGTACAGATTAGTTTGAAACATGAATGGAATGATTAACCCTTGCTCTGCCAAACCCTGATATGCCCTGCCTCTGCAAACAACAGTACAGATCCAGATCAGTTGGCCAACTGATCTGGATCTGCACTGTTTGCAATTTAGTATTTGAATTTATATCAACAACATTCTGCATCAAGTAACTGGATTGGCTGAAAACTAGAAGTGGGCATGGCATCCTTATTCATTCAACATGACAAGGGTTAATGAGAGGTGTGGGGACTTGAATAATGGGTTTCAGTGTCTCTTCTTTCTTCTCTTAAGCTCTAGTATTCAAAAAGGAGTGTCTGTATAAGTGTTGAGAATCAGCAGAATTTCTAAGTCAATTATTGGTTTTGTAAAACCAACTGGTCATAGACTAATACTCCACTTGTAGAAATAGTATTCTTGTCATTTTAGTTCTGTCCCAGGTACTTACTTATAGCTCCAGATAAAATGGAATATCCATATATTATTTTGCCTATATCTCCATGAAAACATAACATAATGTGGTAGGTACTCATTAAAAGTGCTTCAGCCAAAAATGTGTTTTCTATAGGATTTCAAAAAGCTAGAAAAAAAAAACAAATTAAATATAAAATAATTTTCTATCTATACATCAGTTTTTGTCCAGCCATATTAAACAGAGCACACATTTTTTTTTTTTTTTTTTTTTTCCGTTGGCAGGGGTGTAGGGTGGGGCAGAAAGAGAGAGCAGAACAGGTCCTATATATTATATTATTTTTTGCAGGAACTTGCGAAAGAAGAGACAATGTTGGTGTAATAATTTGAGACAGCATGTAACAATTCACTAAATTCTATATAGTTTTTAGGTTTTCCGTACGTGGGTATGTTGTTTTTTGTTTTTTTTTTATTTTGTTTTTTTTTTTCATTTCCCCTTCTTAGCAGTTTCGACCCTGAAAAGTGATCTTTACCCAAAACCGTTTTTCATGCTCTTGGAATTGAAAATATTTCTTCCTTATCCCAAACCCCATAATTTGCCATTTGAAATGCTCTTTGTACTCATTTATTTTTTTTTTGTTATTCTACTGTGAATTTCTACACTCAACATTATTTCAGCCATTTAAAGATTGACTGTGTTAGGGTTTAACGACACGTCAACCCTTGTGGGTCATTTTGTGTCGTCTCCCAGAGAAAGGGAGAATAGCGATAGAAGAGACAGTAGAAGAGATGAAAAAAAGAGGGAAGAAAGAGGAACAGGAGCGAAAGTGAAGAAACAGAAGAAATAAAAACATTCCCCCTCTACCCTTACCTGCTACAAGGATAGCAGGCCTTGCCCAACTATAAGCCGATATCAGTTGGACGCCCCAGTGACGTGAGATACATGACACCTTCGCACCACCCAACCACCTCTAGTCATTTAAAGAGTATTTAGACCTGTGTCTTTGATACTTTTCTCATACTTCTAGATTTCAATTTTTTTCCAAGAATGATGAAAAAATATTTCAATCACCGATCACTCCCTTTTAGATTGAGTACAGTCTTCGCAAAAACTTTTGGAGTGCTACAGGACAGCTGTCAGTCAGACAGAAATTTTCTCCAGGACAGAGGGAAAATCTATAGGACAGACAAATTTTGTTTCAACTGATAACACTTAGGATCAGAAAAAAAAAAGATTTAGTGTTCAGGGGATAATGTTTTAGTGCCTTTTAACCCCAAAACATGAAAGAAAAATTTAAAAAAATGAAAAAAAAATGTCTATTATTAAATTTGGCGATTGAAAAGTGTTGCAGGACAGCTGTCAAGGCAGGTAGAAATTTTTTGCAGGACAAAACGAAAATTTGCCGGTTTTATCAGACAGTCCTGCAGTTTTCGCCAAGACTGGGAGTAGGGTTAAGGGAAACAAACATGTTTAGGAATAGCTAACATATCAAATAACACCATATTGAATCTTACAACTGTCTTTTAGGCAAGTAGACATTCTGCTGACAGTGATACAAATGGTCACCTCATGAGGTGACAAGCCCCAGGACACTTCAATACAGGTTTATTGGTACAAGGTCAAGACTGTATAGACACTTTCAGAGCTCTAGATAAGAGAGGCATCAACACATTTTTTACCTGAATTACCCTGTATGAAGTGTACATAAAAAAAATATATATATATTTATTATATACAAAGTAATGAAATATAGAGAAATATTAATGAAATAAAATGCATATTTCGAAAAAGTTATATTTTCACTAGTGAACAGTGAAAAATATAAGATCTGGAACTACTTTTTTTCTTATTTACATTAATGGTCATTAAGCACGAGTGAAAAATTTAAATGTTTTCATTACACGAGATGAAATTTTTTATGGTATTCACTGAAAAAGAGTAAATTTTCTTTTTATTTTATTGTTTACACGCCAATGCGTGTTTCCGACGTCATAACTAACGTCACCAAACAAAACATGAATGTCATGGCGTCGGCGTTCAGTGCTTAACATGTAAAACGCTGAAGAAAACAAAAAACACAAAATTTCGGCAAATCAAAATAATTTTGATACCAACATGTTCCTTACATTCTAACTAATGTTATGCGGTTCTTACATGTCACCGCCAAGGGACAAAACTGCGTGTCAGACTTCCCCTTGCAAATGCAAGATTTGCATCTCTTCTATCGAAAGTGATGTATATAATAAAAAGAAAGTTCAAATGTTTGTCATGAATATGACTTTTATTTCATCTTGTGAAGTGAAAAAATGTATATTTCATTCGTGCCTTCGGCACTCATGAAATATACATTTTTTTCTCTTCACCAGATGAAATAAAAGTCATATTCACTCAAAACATTTGAATATCCTCTATATATATACTGTTTCCATTTATTTGTGATTTTCTGGGCTAAAATTTGTAGGTATCAGAGCTATAGCACCAAAATATGTACTTCCAGTGAATATTTACTATATACTGCTATTCTAGAACCCAGGGCAATACAAACAACTTGTTTATACAGCACAAACAACAATTACCTATTACAATGCTGGTCTTAAAGTATCTTGACACACTGAGACAATGTGCACAGCTCTAGTTAAGTTGGTTGGTTTGGAGTATAACTGGCAGTTAACACCATTAAGATCATGTCGAGTTGATCAGTTACCTAACCACTCTCTACCTGGACAGGCTTAGTCCCCTAGGTGACTGACCAGCACTTTGTGCCTATTCTTTCGCCAGTTAAGCTTTAGATAAGTGAATACAGCCCCTCCCCTTTTTTTTCCTGAATTTGCCTTGAAAAATTGTGAATCTTCATTAGAAATGTCTCATGAGCTGAGATACAGGAGTACATGCAACATCTTTATATGGAAAAAAAAAAAAGCTTTTCAGGACTGAAAAAGTGCCTAATGTTCTAGTCATTTAAAATCCTGGCTACCCTGGTCTTGGAACTGCACACAGGTCTTTGTTAGATTGTCCTAACTGTAAGGATGGTGCACTGTTGTAATACAATGCCTGCTAGTGATGTAAACCGGGTGTTTGGCTGTTAGTGACCCAAAAAAGTGGACACCTCATCTGGTGGTGCTAAAAAATTAGTGTACTTCGTCACTTTCAGATAGTATTCTGTCAGTTAGTTTTGTGTTCTTTATTTGCAAATGAACTTTGTTTTCAAAATAAAAACGTGAAACTCATTGATTTGTTGTTCTAGGCAAAATTATACACTATTAAATCATCACCTTACATAACAACTATGAAAAAGCAAAATTATAGCAAATACTTTGAGCACTGTGTGACTTTTTTCAACCCAAAGCTGACTTTTCTTCTTCCTATGCAATGTCAGGATTCCAGATGGAATGTACTGTTGACCTGCAAGGGAATGGGACAGCCATCTTCTTCCCAGAGGATTAAATTTGGCAGAAACTGGTGTTGTCCGATTATGGGATTTTTTATAATTGATCATCGAAAAATATCGGACAGGAGGTTTCGATTGATTATCGATTATAATCGAAAGCTATCAGATGAAAGGCAAACACAGGTCCCATCACCCAGAAAGATAAAATGGTATCCTAATACTGCAAACTTAATAAAAACTTGTTAACTTGTCATTTGCATGCATAATTTTATGTGCAGTACCTTTAAATATAACAAAAGTAAAAGGTCCTCACAATACACTCACAGGCTTTGACATTTAAGATGTGTACTGAAGACTTTCCATTTGTTGCAGAAACACTACTTTGTTTCTTATCTCCAAACATACTTTCAAGCTCAAGAGTTTAGAACTGCATCTTTCTTGCATTAAAGTTGCAATTTGAGAATAATAACTTACAAAATAGTCAGGTGTGAATCTTTTCGATTATAATTGATTATTAGCAAACACAATCGATAGTAGAATCAAAAAGAATTATTTTTTGATTATCGATTAAAATCGATCATCGTAACAACACTAGAAGAAACATACCTTTTTACTACAAGTTAATGGAGCCAGTTAAGCCCCAGCAAACTTCATACCCAAAAAAGGGATAAAACGGGTCTTCTAGCACTCATATCTAACCATTAAGACAATGAAATGGTTTTGCAGGATGGACAACCATTATCTCAGTTATGGGATCTTTATATCTATGTCTCCATAGTTGATTTAATGAATTTCTGGCCATTACCTTTATCGGCAAATGCAGGTCCAAAAATTAACAGGCTGCACACTGATATTACCCATGCCATGCATGTTATTCACCAAGTGGGTAGACCCGACCTAGAATCTTTAGCCCCATTACTGTAATCTCTGTTCTACTACCATGCTCTTTTTTTTTTTTTGTTCCCAAGTAAAAACCTGTTCCAGATTACTGTGGGCCCTTTACCCTTCCATAAATGAATTTACACAGATAAATCATCATATTTCAGTTGTATTTTTAAATGGCAAAGATTTGCAAACTGATTCGCACTCTCTTTAAAACCTTCTGATTTTGTGCAAACTGAAATTTTCATGGTGGTAATACTTAAATATCTGAATTTTCAATACCTTAATTTAAGCATCTGACAAAGTCTTCCCCCCAGTTATTTAGCTCAGCTCTTCAGTTGGAGATCACATCAACTACAGTAAATGACTGCAGCTTCAACAGATTTTTTAAAACAGCCACTGCAAAAACAGATTGAATGTATAAGGGTTTATCGGCTCTTCAACTCTTATGGGCCATTCTGTGTCATGTCCCAGAAAAAGGGAGAAAAGAGATATGAAAGGAGATGAAAGAGAGGGACAGGGAAATAAGATGAACAGGAATGAAAGCGAAGAAACAGAAGAAACCCTCGCCACTGCCGACCACCCCCTGCAAAATCACTTAAATCAGACTGAAAGCCATTAATAGTGAAATAGACAACAATGGTGACCAAAATCAGATGGAAAGCCAGTAATGAAATATACAACAATGGTGACTACATATTTTCAAGTATGTTCACCAATACCATTTTTTCAAGAAACAGACAGCCATACACCCTTGGGACATTCTAGGCATGTCTTACTGGGTTGAAACTAGGACTTAGCAGTGTTAATAAAGAGCCTTGCTCAAAACAACTGTTGGTGGGCTGAGTGGCCTGGTGGTTAGTGCACTAGACATTCAAGCGGGATATAGTAGGTTCAAATCCAGCTTGGGTCTTTACGCGAGAGTGTCAGGGATAAGTCCACGTTGGAGAGATGCTACCTACCAAATCTTCAGATCGGGAGCACGCATCCTGTTTGGGACTCTGCCCAGTCTAATAGACTGGATGTAATGCGGGCTGCAGTGAAAGGACGTATCCTGACAGGGACATATCTACTCCAGTCTCAAAAGATGAAGTACAACATCGATAGTGTTAAAGAGGCAACGTGTTCACTTTGTTGTCTTGAAGACGAAGATCTAGAACATATGCTGCTGCTCTGTCCAGCCCTCAGTTCTGTTAGAAGTCACTACCTGACAGAGCTTAAAAGATACCTTCAGCAAAAATGGGGACTTCATATATGGACAGAACACTTAAAGAGACAGAAACATTACAGTGCAACTACTGATTAACTGTAGAAGCCTGGTTCCAAGCATTATTCCAGATAAAACCGACTATTCTGGCAGTAGAAACACATACCAGACATTTCTGTTACAAGCTGCACTTAAAGAGACTGCATCTGCATACCATTTCAAAGACTGGGGACAATATGGCCTCCAACCCCTCCTGCTAATAACGTATACATTGAGCAGAACTTTTAGTGGACATCCTTCGACGCAGAACCATTTGCGCCTATATACTGACAGAACATACAACAGCAAGAAGAAGGGTCGAGATAATTAATGCGCTTGCGCATACTCAGCATGGAAACTGCTTGGGAACAAACAGCAACATCAAATGTGCATGGGTGATCCATGAAAGCAGACTGTACAAATACATGTACATAACAATGACCGCTGCCTCTTTGTGCCTCCAATGCCTGGTAGTCTTAAAAAAAAATCTGCACAACAACAATTGTTGGGGCTTGCAGGTCAAACTTGGGTAAGACACAGTTACTCTGCGCCACACCCTTCCACTGATACAGATTGACAGAAGCATGGTTAAAGAATGCATTTTGCAATCTACAAGCATATGGACATGCGGAAAACTATGCCATGACTTAAAGAACAACAACTTATATTATTCTTAGAAAGAAATGACCTTGATTCAAGAAACAACACTGTAATTTGTTGCTCTGTCACAATCGTTGGGTGGGGGTATTTAGTAAAACAAGCATTTTACCCCCAATTTAATGAAGTGAAAATATAAAACCAATAAAAGAAAATATGAAACGTCTACCGAATAAATTTCTGGTGTTCGTAAAGATCTATACTCTTTGTAATTCGACCTTACATAAAATTTCAATGTCGAACTGTTTATGAATATTCATAATCTTGGAAGGCAACACATAAAAACAAAGCATTATTTTACGTATATCGAAAGAAACGGCAAGGAGGAAATTTATAATTGCAATTCCTGACAGAAACCAGACTTCGGTAAGCTATGGTCCTCATTTCGCGTAGTTTAACGTTGTGAAATTAAAATGTGCTGGTATTTTCCTCCATGATCGGCCATGATGGAAAATATTCCAGGATACAAAAAGACGAAAAAGTTAATAGCTTCTTTTTGCTTGCGATTATCAAAATAAGAGACAAATTTTACAGAGGACAAGAGAAAATTAAATCAGAAAACATATATAAATTTCATAAACAAGATTTAGTTTACCTGTTGGGACGTTTTCACCTTGCTGGACGCCATGTTTTAACTCCAGCGGTCAGTCAAAGGTCGTGACGTAATTTGACCTTTTGTAAAACTGTCAATCACGTGACGTCACAAAAATCTAAAACCAAAATATCCTAGTTATAAAACGTTAATACTAACAGCCGTTGATCTCGACACTCGAAAACTTGTTTTATATTTTTTCCTGAATTTGTATATCAGTATCCCCCAAAATTAAATCCGAAACAGCAAACAATTTTGGGTCACGTGACTTTCCGAAGCGGTTTTTGGCCCGCCTTACCACCGATCCGTTTCGCAATCCTCACCGGATCGGGTCACCACGAGGAAAGAACGTGAAATGCAGTTGCACCCTCTTGTTTATCAAAACCAGTGAAGCGTTCCACAGCGCTTGACAGTCGGCAAGCAAATGTTTTATATCTGCGGTATTCAGAAATGCATATGGTGTGCCATTTCGAAATAATATAGAACGGAAAATTTTAAGACTAATAGCCGTTAGATCGTATCCTGTCGCTATATTTTTTTTCGTTTGCACATGTTCTGGCCTATTTCTATTCCTTTTATTTTATTATCATCATTATTATTATTTTTTTTTTTTTTTTTTTTGTACAGCACAGTTTGATCTACTTAATTGGTTTATTTAGATTTTAAGGCCTTATTTTCTTTTCTTTCTTGCTTTTTTTTTAAGCAAATCTGCCACAGGGCCTATCGTTCTCTAGTGAGTTTTAGCCTGTTCTTTACAGTCAGTAGGCCTGTGAAAACAAAGGAAAAAAAAACAAACAAAAAAAAAAAACTTCTTTTCTCTGATCTGATAGTATCTGACCATGATGCCGTCTTGTACATTAATCAAAATCTCTGAGTCCCCAGCTAGCATTCTTTATAAATCTATAGCGGGCCGTTATCGGTCCTCAGCTACGCTGACGGGCCGACCCGCTATAGATTGCTACCCTGACGGGCCAATAACGGCCCACTAGCTATAGATTTATAAAGAATGCTAACTGGGTCTGTGAATAAAAAAAAAAGTGGGTTATTTCCCGGATTATCGTCAAGGCAAGGGCTGTGCCCTACATATAGTCTACATGAACTGGGGCACAGCACTTTCATTAAGATTGCATGTGCGCCCAACAAAGGCTCAGATCAGCCCGCACACCAGTATTTATAGAAGTGATTAAGGGCACTCGATAATTAAGATATATACATTAGAGAAATATAAGACAAATCTCATGACCCAGAACATATCTTGACGCATAAGCCTAGGCTAGACTAGTACCACCGGGCCGTACTTGAATATTCAGTGGGTCCGGACAATAAGTAATAATGGATTAGGCTACACAAGGTTCGCAATTCTATTTCTTCTGACGCATTTTCATGTATAGGACTCAGGCAAATTGAGCTTAATGATAACACCATTCAGGTAGTGAGTTTCACTACACCAGTAATGGACATATTTTCCAGTATATTCAAACGTGATGGATCTGACCGGTATAAAATATTTTTTGGGAGTGACCTCGTCATAAAAAAGAATCGTCTAAATTTCGATGAATTTATATAGAATACAGAATAGAATAGAATATGAGCGGCCGTTACAAGTATAAGCTTTTGAAAAGGCTAGCGCTCACGTTCAGTTGTATTATTGAACATTTTGTTTTGTCAGTGCACTGAGCTGCCGTACTAGCTGCCATATGTAGGACAACCCTGACTGTGCATCCGCTTATTTAGAACACAACCTTCACACTTAAAATGTTGATTTTTATCTCATTTCTCTACAAAACTGAATGCATATAGAACTCGTAATAAAAATAAAGATATATAAAACAAAAAATAATAAAAAGAAATGTGATTGGTGCTAATAAGGGGCTATTCTAATAAATACCCACAACTTACCATATTGTGAAGAATTAAGAAAACAATATTTAGGTTGATACTCCTCTAAACAAGATCTGTGCAAGCCATAGCATTTTCACTATATAATAAAGGAAATTAGAAAGATTTTGGTTATTAAGCATACTAGGAGAGATTTAAGCAATAGAAAAGGTCACTCAAAATAGCAAACAATGGCGTTAACACTCTTATGTTGCCAATATTAATTCAGAGATACAATAAAAAATCATTTCAATTTTGATCCAGTTCAAAAACGAGAGACGAACTGAAATTTACATGGCATATTTTATGATTATATTGATACCATATATCATTTTATTGAATCTTTCTTTGATAAAAAAAAAAAATCTGTTTTTTGAGAAATATGGAGTCTTAAAACCAGCTTTTGTCAGTCATTTTTTTTTTTTTTTTTTTTTTTTTTTTTTTAATTATTATCGCGGTTAATGTCCTGAAGTAGTTCAGCAAAGTTTTTGAAAAAATCGCATTTGCAAACAATGTAGACCCAGGTCAGACTGCTCCTTCAGAAGCAGCCTGATCAGGGTCTACACTGTTTGCCATCGCACTAAGTATTTTAAGGAACGACTGTATAAAAAGCAAAAGTTAAACAAAATAAAGTATGAAATAAAGAATTCGAAATTTGATGACAGTTACCACATTCTATCTTCAATATTAAGATCACCACTCTAATAAGACCATTTTTAGACATTCCTAAAAGTAGTCTTAATGGCGGAATTATACTGTATATATTATGGGAAAACATGGGGTACACGTTATATAGACTTGTTAACGTAATGTGCTGGAAGGTATATTTTCACTTGATGAGGCTTATATTACAGCATAATCACATGACTCTGCAGTGGTGAATTCAAATGTGGTCCAAGGGGTTCAGTCGACCCCCTCCACCCACTCACTCACCCACCCACCAACCTCCTTTTACACAAAATTTCATTTTCATGGGAAGTTTTTGATAAATTTGATAAATTTGAGATACCGTATTTACCCTCAATATTCACACCCCTGACTTTTTACCTTATACTTATCTTCAACAAGTCCATTAATACCTATAAATGTGTATGAAACTATTGGATGAGTGTCAAACAGTGTAAATCTGATCAGACGCCGCGTTCTGCGATGTCTGGGTCTTCACTGTTTGCTCAGGTTTGTCTCTCCGACTAAGTAAAGTAAGTACGTTTATTTAATAAAATCGAACACCCCTCAGAAATCATCCAAGATCCGACCCTGCTCTCCATATGTTGCTGATTCGCATTTACAATGACAAACAGCATCACGTTTTGCTAAAAAGCTGTCTAGTCTAGAATTATTATACATATTGACGTTCCCGTGCACCAGCTGGGTATGTATCTTCTGGGAAGGACGTCATTAATTTGCCTACGAGAAATGGGCGGCGCGAAGCGACAAGGTGCCTTCAAGCATGCGCAAAACGGGCGGATTTACATCATCAGTTGCGCATGCGCAAAGCATCATCCGGACCTTGCTTCCCTTGATGGCGAAAATATATAGGCCGCAACGTGAGAAAACGTACCTACAAATATGTGCGCACAACGTAGACTCAAACCAGCATATGCGCTTCCCTGCAGTCTGATCAGTGTCTTCGTTGTCCGCATCAAAAACCTGTGCATCTTTGGCTACCCAAAATGCACCAGTAAAGATTCTGATCAGACTGCGCAAATGCAAAGGCTAATCTGAATCTTCACTGGGCGCACATGTGTGAAGGTATGTTTTCTGATGTTCCGGCTCAAATGATGTTGTTTAAATTTATGCTTAACAATTCTTAACCCTTGTCATGCTGAATAAATTAAGATGCCACGCCAGCTTCTAATTTCCAGCCAATCAGATTACCTGATCCGCGTTTTTGATAGAATTCACATATTTAATAACAAACCGTGCAGATCCAGATCAGTTGGCTTCTTCAGAAGCCAACTGATCTGGATCTACACTGTTTGCTAAGACAGGACATGACGTGTTCAGCAAGTGAAGGGATAAGTAAAGGATTCGTCTGATTTGTTTGCGAAGTGTTTGCTATTTATGTGATGCCACAAACTCGTCGACGGCCTCTCCCGCCATCTTACCCGCATGCGTTTGTGTCCCAAGAATGACAAAACCTACAATAAGACCTGTGCGACCAAGATTAGCCTGCACATCCACCCAGTATGGCAGGGGCTCTCGTTTGAATCTATGGATTGTCAGGAGGCTGTAGAAGGCACATGAGATCAGCGAAGACTCTGATCAGGCTGCGTGGATGCACAGGCAGAGCTGAGCCTTCGCTCGTCGCACCAGTCTTATTGTCGGTTTTGTCATGCGCTGGCCCAATTAATTTAATTTCATGAAGAGTTTTTTAAAGTAAAATGTTATTTAGCTTATTCTTTCTTTCTAGCGTTCATGGTCTTCATTAATGAAATAAGCCCTAACATTCGGGATGGGTGTGGGGGGGGGGGGGGGGGGCGGAACGGGGGTAATTGTGGTACGGGTGTGCGAGCCAATATTTCGAAACCTACCCCATTTATATACCTGGCCTTTGAAAAACAGACCCATTCATATACTTTGTCGCCCGAAATGTTGATCTATTCATATACTGCCCTTTGAATTTTTATGCCCATTTATTGCTGGTAGTTAGACAAACATAGCAGTCAATTCAATGAATACAAAGAGAACAAACAGCATCGAAAAATCTCTGAGCGAAAAATATACACATATACCGGGATGTCAGAAAAGTGGGGCTTTCACAAACGAATCAAGAAAAATCGGGTCAGTCATACACTTTTTGTTGAAAAAGGGGGCTAATCATATACACGGCAGCGCTAAAAAAGGGGGATCATTCGGCACGCACATCCGTACTATGCCATATGTAGGAAGTTATCCCCCCCACCCCCACCCCAACCACCGAGCCCTAACATAAGAAAATGTACCATATGTCACGTGTGCCCAGCGAAGATTCAGATCAGTCTGCGTTTTCGCAGACAGATTTGTATTCCCTATCCGCTATTGGAATCATAAGTCTTTTGTTAGTTTAAACATATTTTATTCAGAATTTCAGTTTGTGTACAGATATAACAATGAAGACAATACAAACATTTAGGATCAGAACGGAAGCTTAAAGCTTATTTAGTTCTTCTCCTAGAACATGGTAATAAAGCTGTAATAGTTCTATGGCAAGTTGATTTATCGATGACATTCTTATCAACAAAGGACAATTGACTGTAAGTTTCAATACAGGAATATACAAAAGAAAAAAAATACTAACAGAAGGAAAGGGAGAAAAACAGGAATAAAACGTCAATGAAGAGTACAACCAGCAATTAAACATTTTGTTGCTGTTACATCACGAAAACACGCCTATTCAAATATATTGAAAATTTTACCACCAAAAAATGAAAGTTTTCAGATAAAAAATCTGATATTTTTTTCTATTTCTATCTCTGCCCAAAACGCACATTGTGGGTAATCGTTAGAACCGCCTCGTTAGAAGTCTTTTGTTATGCACACGGCTGAGGATTGATGATACTCTACGTACATATGTAGGCTGATCTGAGTCTTCACTGACACACATGTCTGAACCCAGCAAACACACAATGTCGCCACAACGTTGTTACAACGTCACTGCAACGTCGCAACGTTGCAGCGACGTTGTAACAATGTTGCTATGACGTTGGAAGTTATACTGTCGTAAACTGCGACTCGAATAAATCGTGCTGTGATTTTTCACTCTTCTCAAGCAAGCCATTTACGGTAACATGACCTAAAGTTATTGTCTCCAGGCGCTCATCTGACATACTTGCCTAGATTTGACAGCTTGACATGATAAAACGTCCATGCCTTGCCTCACAAAACCATGCCTATCGCATTTACCTTAAATATCAGGACATCTTATCTCTTTATCACACTTCTCCTAAGACACAAAAAAAAAATCCATTGACTGCCTAAACACTGCTGGATGAGTGGCAAACAGTGTAGACCCAGATCAGACGCCTTATTTTGCGGCGTCTGATCTGGGTCTACACTGTTTGCCCAGGCTTGTTTGTCCCAATACTTAAATATTGGGTAATTATGTAGATAGGCTTTCACTAGACTGCTCCACCGTTCGACAAATTTACTACCGTAAAGATTGTTAGAGGTCATGTGGAGCAGTCTAGGCTTTCACAGGCTCACTGTACGGTCAGGGCAGTACATGCCCGAATACAAAATCATTCGGGATACTGCTGAATGTTTCGACGAGTACCAAAGGTCCCGATTGATTAGTATCGTATGATGTGTTCCATCATTTCTTCCGTCTGGTGACAAGCAAGTCAATTTAGTTTTTCGCGGCAGTAGTCTTTTTTCTAAATGAGCTGCGACATGAGAGAAAGGGACTTGTTTCTTAAAGTTGAATAAGACATGGACTTTACCGTGTCAAGCTCAGCTTATTTGCCTTACACCGACCTTAGTTGTAGAGTGCCTGAAATTAAAAAATTGCAAAATTCATAAAGAGAACAGTTTTATCCCAGTAAGCATTCTTTATAAATCTATAGCGGGCCGTTATCGGCCCATCAGGGTAGCTGACGGGGCCGATGACGGCCCGCTGTAGATTTATAAAGAATGCTAGCTGGGATGTTTGGCTGGGCGTTGCACTCCGCTCCTGATATGTAATCGCCATTTCCTCCCTTCGCATGTATCTAGACAGTATGCATATAGAATACGTAATCAAATGAAAGTTTTAGGACAAGTTTCACGCTGATGACACATGTTGCCTGTCATTTTGTCAAATCAAGGAACACTGTAATTGGAATGCAAAATTGCAATTTTTTTTTTTTTATTTTGTTTCAGAGGGGGTTCGTGGAGGTGGGGTGAGGGATCAGTCAAACCCACCTTTGACGCAATATGTCATTTTCATGGGAAATTTTGGATAAATCTGACAAGTTTGAGATACCACATTTACCCTAAATATCCACACCCTTCCTCTTTACCGTATACGCTTCTTCAACAAGTACACTTTACTAGCAGTAGATTTGTGTAAAATTGCTGAGTGAGTGGTAAACAGAGTAGATCCTGATCAGACGTCACATTCTGCGGCATCTGATTTGGGTCTACCCTCTTGCTCGGGCCAGTCTGTCCGAATACATATTGTAATATGATCAAATCGAACCCCTCAGAAACCATCCTTGTAATGTTACAAATCATGGTTAACACGGAAAACGAAAAAAAAAAAAAAAAAAAAAAAATAATGCCGAGAATGAATATGATTGCACCGCGTGACTTAGCGAAACTATATCGTCTCATTCCGAATATTTACTGAATACGCAACAAACATCTTTTCCTCACCAGCAATGAGCATGATGAGGCCGTCTAGGAAAAAAAGTCATGACAATTAGATTCTGAAGATGTGTTGAAAGCAAGAAACGCGTTAGCCCATTCCGTAGCTTCTAAACAGATAAACAGATAAAGACTATAGTGAAGCACTTCTCTGAGAAGTAGTTAAGAAACGCATCAAATAAACAACAATTAACAACAACAACATAAAAAAAATGGCTTAGTTTAAATAAGGACGACACTTTGAAACATCCCCCCCCCCACACACACACACACAGAGTCCCCTTCCCCCACCCCCTTACGAAAATAGATTTAAATATTTCATGCAAATTGTCTCCTATGAAAGGAGAAATTTGCATAAAATGTCAAAATCATTATTCTAGGAAAAAATGTCTCCTATAAAGATTATGACAATTTGCATGAAAACTCAAGTATTTTCTGGGAGGAGTGGGTGGGGGGGGGGGGGGGGTGAATAAGAAAATGCTTCAAAGTTTCTTCTGCTGAATTTGCTCTTAGAGTGGTAAAGGTTAAATCTGTTCATGGCCAGAAATGTTGCGTGAAAAACTGCGCACACTTTTCAACCCGTGCGGAGGAATACAAAAACAAAAAGTTCGGTCTTCGAGCATGTACAAACTGCACCTGCCATGACCGTACATGACCTTGTTTACCATACATACCTTAAGTATTCGTCGGACGCATTAACTCCTTACCATACATATTCTGAACCGTGCGCAGGTCAACTTTACTACCAGATAATGTGGCTATAACTGGTGGATGAGGGGCAAACAGTGCAGACCCTGATCAGACGCCGCAGAATGCGGCGTCTGATCTGGATTTACACTGTTTACTCGGACTTGTCTGTCCAACCACTTAGGGTAAATACAGTATTTTAAACGTGAAATAAGCATACTACGAGTAGAGGCTGCCATTTTGTGCAGACTTGACTGGGCACATGCAACTGATGTGCAACTCTGCTGAAATACAGGCTTTTATTTTCACAACACTTTCAGCACAGATGGTAAATTCCGGGGATAGTTTGGTAAAAAGAAAACATGAAATTTCTAAAAGGAACGACCCTTGAGAGTAATGAAAAGTAATGAACACACTCCCATAGCTCAAAACAGCCGAAATGTCAAGTTTTTCTGGGTCAGACTAGTTAATTTCGGCCAATTAGGCCTCACCAGGTGCCCTCATCTAAATTTTCAGAAACACGGAACGGGCTCACAAAATGATCACAAATGCCCAGAATAGTCATTTTATATATGAACATGGACTTCCATTCAGAAGTTCGAAATTGAAATGTTTTTATCTTTGGAACCCTAGAAGGACCCAAGATGGGTATGAATCCTTAAGTAGGAATTTGTGTGTGTGTGTGTGTGTGTGTGTGTGTGTGTGTGTGTGTGTGTGTGTGTGTGTGTGTGTGTGTGTGTGTGTGTGTGTGTGTGTGTTTATTGTTTTTCTTCACTGATACCGCTGATTTTCACTTATTTGCTAGCGACCTCGCATTTAAATTTATTATCGCTACCCGCCGGCATTCTCAATTCAACCAGATTGTTATCCCGACATGACGTAATCAGATGTCACGCCTTTGTCCAAACAGTCTGTGCGTTGTGCAATATTACCTAGGAGTTTGATAAATGGTATTTCCTTGTATAATAGACAATACTGTGGAAAACCTGTTTAGGTTGTACCATTAGCGACTTCTCACACAATGCAATGTGTCAACTTATGGTACATAATGGGGTTAATCTTGAGAAAAAGGACATTGTGGGATAGGTGGCCTAGTACATAATGTTCTCGACTTGCAAGCGGAAGGTCGTGGGTTCGGATCCCGCTCGGATTGAGAAAATTTGCAGGCCATTAGTACACCAAGCTGATACTCGAGTGCCACTGGTTGAATATAAAGTTGACACGGTGGTCTTGGTGATAGACAGTGGTACCAAGTGTGCTTTGCAAACACATGTACATAACACATTCGCCGCTGCCTCCACGTGCCTCGGGTGCCTGGTAGCCTTAAAAATCTGGGCCCCATTGTTTAAAGCATCGTTAATGACAAACTTTTTAACTTTTGTAACTAAGGTATTTCATCAAGAAAACATACCTATGTAATTCTGACCCCCTTAAACCCCACTTTTATATGGCGCAACTGGGGTTTACAGGGGTATACATTATTTTTCTTATTTCTGCAAAAAACCCATAGATTGTGGGTACTCATTAGAACCGCCTCGGTGAGGCGGTTCTAACAAGTACCCACAATCTATGTTTTGAGCAGAAATATGAAAAAAATATCAGAATTTTTATCTGAAACTATCAATTTTTGGTGGTGAAATTTTCAATACATGTATATTTGAATAGGCGTGCTTTCGTAATGTTCAAATGCATTGATATTTTGCTGCAAAAATGTGAGTAGCTTTTGCAAAAGCTACTCACATTTTTCAGCAAAAATATCAATGCATTTGACATATTTTAAGATAGAAATTTTGACGTCACGTTAGCTAAAAACTTCGTTAAATTTTGAACAACTGGGCCCTGAACAACAAAAACAACAACAACAGGGACATGCGGACAAAAGGCTTGAACAGCTCATGCACCTGTGCAGTCTTATCAGGACATTCATTGCCCGTTTGCAGAATCTTTACACATTGCGGAATATATCTGTAAACTACAAGACCCCACCGGACTGATCCGGGTCCCCCGCCGGATCGGCAATATTCTTTCGTAGAGATTGATCATGAACTATTTTCTACGGTCATTCTCCCCCTTCCGCTGATTCAAGATGGGCAGTTGTCAGTTTTTGGCGAAAGAATGTGTACAATACTGGTTAACCGCTTAGATGACTGAGCCTGTCCAATAAAAGCGTGGTTAGGTAAACTGACCGCGCTCGACATGACCCTATTGTGTTGACTGGGCCGTTAAACTTCAACACAAATACCAGACTGATCTGGGCTATTACCACAGTGTATAATCGTACAATGCGCTTTGGAAATGTAGGAAGCGACATCAGGTGTTCGTGTACGAATACGATGGAAGAATGCACACTCCACGTAAGCTTTTGTGTAAAATAAATATTAGCTTTCATAAAAACCTTGTTCTACGCTTAGCACATAATTTTGTATCCTTTTTCTTACTTTTCCCAGAAAACAGGCTTCGACATTTCATGCAAATTATCTCCTCAGGCGCTTATTTTCAGGGAAATATAAGAATAATAGCATCACTGCTGAGTTTGCCGAGAGAGTGGTAAGAGTTCAGGACATGTGTAATATGTGTTACAGGGGAGGAAAAAGCACATGGCCCGACCGGGACTCGAGCCCAGAACCTCTCGCACATCGTGCGAGCACTCTAGCCAACTGAGCTACCGAGCCACACGGTCGACTTGCGACAATTTCCCCCTGCTTAAATAGATTCATCCCCCGGTACCGACGAGAAGTCCCTTTGCTGCTCGCAGCTCGAGCACGGACCCATACTGACCCACCAAATGTCACAGGGGAGGAAAAAGCACATGGCCCGACCGGGACTCGAACCCAGGACCTCTCGCACATCGTGCGAGCACTCTAGCCATCAGAGCTACCGAGCCACACGGTCGACCTGCGACATATGGACTTAAGGTATCTGAATACTTAGGATATATACGGTATAAGGACGGAAGAAAAGTGTTGGCTTGCTGTAACGCCTCATTGTTTGGTCAAAATAAAGACATATCTCTTTGGTCATAATGACTGAGCTAGTTTTCTGGGGTTTACAGTCATTTCAGCTGTCCGCTTACGAATTTTTAAACACCGTAGAGGAATTATAACCCACACCCCTCCCACCAACAGAGTACCCCAACGACCAAATTGTATGGAATCAGTTTAGCTTTACAGGGTAAAACGACGCCTAACCCGTTCTTTGCGACATTTCGGCCACGGATATTTCGGCCTTGGCAATTCATCTATGGACTGCCGGTCAAAATGTTTAGATTTACGAAACTTTGCTACATGCATGATTTGCACTATCAGATACGTAGCTAGACGTTACTATATTAACGAAAATATGTGTGCTTCTCCATTTAATGGAACTTGAGAAGACCATTCTCATGCATTATCTTTGAGAATAGAAAACTCCAAAGCGATCACACAACATTTTGTATACCAGAGTACAGGGATCAATTTTAGCACTTGCTAACTTGCTAAATGCTGGTTAATTTCCTCAAAAAGCAAGCAGCAATTTTTATCACTTGCTAATTCTAGCAAGCTGGAAAGATTCTCTTTAATTGGCGGAGCTTGAGGCACTGAGGCTGAAGTTTTGCAATACGTCTTTTCCAAAAGCAATGACAATATTTTTCTAAAACAGGTTTTGACATTGCATGCAAATTGTCCCCATAGGAGACAATTTGCATGTAATGTCAAAACCTGTTTTCTGGGAAAAATAAGAAAAATATTTTAAAATGCCTGCTGAAATTTTTACCCAGAGTGCTAAGGTTTAAAGCCACATTTAACAGTGTTTATAAGTGTGAAAAAGCAAGTTGGCTGAAAGGTTTAGCAAGTAAAAAATAATGCCACTTGCTAATTTTAGCAAGCTGTCAAAAAAGTTAAATTTGAACCTTGGAGTACCCATCTATGCATAGCGTTCCATAAAAGGTACATTGACAATGTGGACCCAGATCGGACGCCGCACAACGCGGCGTCTGATCAGAGTCTACACTAACTGCATTAAATACAGGAATTTATATAAAACATAGTAAGAATAAAAAAATAACGAGACACTATTCTGTTGGAGATGGGCCGGTCTAAAGAGTTATAGTAGAAGATTCCACCAGGCATAAATGGGTTAAAACAATGCTTTGAAAGATATGTCTAAAAATAAAACAGCTGACCATCACTATGGCAGTAGTTAGAACATTACTTGAGTTACTTTGTAACTTTTGAGCGTGTCTGACCGCAGGGGTCGCATGTTCGAATGCCATCTCGATCACATAAGATCATGAAATCATTTCTATGGTCACTCCCGCTTCAACTGATTCAAAAAGGGCAGTTGTCAGTTACTGGCGAAAGTGTGTGCACGGGTACTGGTTAACCGCTTAGAGAACTTAGCCTGCCTAGGAAAAGTGTGAGCAAGTTAACTGATCGACTCGAAATGATCTTCACATTTGTTAGTTGGCCGTAAAACTCCATCTCAGCCTATGCCGACTCACTGTCATGTCAAATTAGAGGGATCTGGCCCAGTTGTTCAAAGCTAACGATGTCATTAGTTAACGATTCGTTAAAATTTACATCGAGTGATATGCAAATATGCTGAATTTTTTTGCTGAAAAATGTGTTTGCAGTGCAAAAGCTACTCACATTTTTTCAGCAAAAAATATCAGAATTTCGTATATTGAATCTGCTAAAACAGTTAACGATATTACTCTTAACGAGCTCGTTAAGCTAACGACGCTTTGAACAACTGGGCCCTGATATTTTGTTTCTTACACGGAGCTTCAACTGTACTTCAGGCATTTTGGGATGTCGATGTGCGTTTGTATGAGCTTTTGTATGAGTTGCTTTTGTGGATTTATGGGCATTGGGAACACTATCCTTCAAGCAATGTCTCCCTGACTCACAAATCACCAAAAGCATTTTCAGATTTTAATAGTCATAACTCTCTGGGCTAATTCAAAGGTGATAAATTGAT
The DNA here is from genome assembly GCA_964016985.1 of Anodontia alba. Taxonomy (NCBI): domain Eukaryota; kingdom Metazoa; phylum Mollusca; class Bivalvia; order Lucinida; family Lucinidae; genus Anodontia; species Anodontia alba. The sequence continues at coordinate 91,116,192 of OZ024831.1, forward strand.
GATATTGTTTTTGTCTTACTCTGTTTAAGACCTTTTTGGTTTGGGATCACTGAACTAGATCTCGTATCTTGGAACATCGTGGTCCGCTTAAGTCGCTGCTAGTAGGGCGTATGTTGTCCTGTAAACTGCGCTGAAAAAAAGGTAAATTTTACTAGTTGATTAGTGTATGAATATACAAAACCCTCACACCCCAATGAAATGGTAAAACAAAATAATAATAATAACAGTAAAAATAAAAATAGTAATGATTGAGTTAGTAATTATGAAACTATGATAATAAAAAAAAAGATAGTTTTACTACTATAACTACTACTACTAATGATTAAATAATGGTAATAATAATACTGACGATAATAATCCTACTACTACTACTGCTACTGTTTATAACATCAACAATAATTATAGTAAGAATAATATATCATGTGTAACAATTTTTAAAAGTATTATGATTATTATCATTGTCAATATTATCGTCATTATTTGAGATTTTGTCCATATACAAACACTAAATAACTGGTAAAATTTACCAGTATTTTTTTTCAGTGAACAGATCTGTTGTATGAAGAGTCACAATAGTGCCGAGATTCCCATTTTCGTCCTTCTACATATTCTTTGTTTCCAAAGGCAACGTTTATAGAATTTATTTCACGAATTCTGGCTGAAAAGCTTACCGAAAACATACCATTTCCGGGCTGTTACGGAATCATTCGCAAAGTCCACTGTCCAACAAACGTTTGCTATGAAAGGATTTAAATGACCTAAAATTACCTTGGCGAGGACTATGAAAATGTCTCCCATACGATATTATGAAATAAAATAAAAATAAAAAAAAAACCCTCGAGTACTTCCAATAAAGAGGTGAACCAAATGAACCTTATTTGGGCTTCGCCATGCGAAAGCGTGTCTTCGGGCATATGCGGATAGCAAAGGCCCAGATCAGCCTGCGCATACGCGCAATCTGGTCAGGGCCTTCACTGTCCGCTAACAGAATCATTGAATAATATGAATTTAATAAGTGCTACCTATATCCGTGCGTCCAAATTATCATCACATGCTTCATAGTTGGGTCGGCCAGATCTAACTGAATTTGATTTCAGACCACGCTTGACTTCTAATCCACTGCATGAATTGCGATATAACGTCCAAGTCTAAAATATTTCAGTAGTTTAGAGACATAGCCTCCAAATTTGTGGGACTTTTACCCGACCCGATCACATGAATTCGGGTCCTGCTTTGTTACTAGCAGCTCTGCCATGGAGGCTTTAGGCAGCCCATCTATTTCGCGGGCCCCGATGGGCGGGGCCATGCTTTCCAAATACCGAAAACTAGTGTATGCCGATGACAGGTACAACAACAATATACTATCGTTCGCTTACCTGTGTCGAATTTTTTTAAGATTATCACGTGAAAAGAGCGTAAATATGTGTTGTCTAAAAATCTACATCAAAATATCCCTTACGCACAAAACGAATCATGCTTATAGCTTTTTAATAGACGAAGAATGAATAAAAATAAAATTCGAAATGGAGACAAAATTCAAAATGGCCGCGATCGCAAATTTTGTAGGCTGACGTCATAAGTCTCGTGATTCAACCCCTTGCAGTTGGAATACTTGGCATTATTGGCTGTTTTGTTGCTATTATCGGCACGGCCGCCGTGTCAATAGTGTCTGCCAAACCACGGAACACTTATTGTTTTTGACAGCACCGAACTACCCAAGCGTTTGTCGGACCATCACATTTTTGGTCACACACATCACAGGTCACATAGGTAGTCTATAGTAATGCGTCTGCACGCCGAACCGCTCCGCGGTTCTGGGAACTGCGGAGGGCAGTTCCCGTTGGAATGTATGGATGGAGAGTAAATGCCCGGATGATATTTTGCGCAAGCGCAGGATGATCTAAAGCTGTGCCTTTTATGCATGCTCGAAGACGCTTTTTCGCTTGATGCGGCCCATATGTTGTCTACCGTTCTATAAATGCAGTTTTATCTTCGCAAGTAGAATAATTTATGTTAAATGAATGAATTACACGTAGTTTTAACCTATATTGTCGTCTTCTAGGACTTTTCAAGTACACAAGGTGACTTAACGCATTTGGTTGAGTTCAGCCATTTTGTTAAAGTGAGAAAACTTTTGAGGCCTCCTGCCTGCTCGCCTGCAAGCAATGCCCCTAATGAAAAGGTGTCTAAAAGAAAAGAATTTACACATCTTCCCTTTTGAAAAAGGGGTCAAATCTAAAAGGAAAATATTTGCTTCCAAGGAGCAAATTATTTCCTTTTAGAGTAGATCCCCTTTTAATAGAAGGGAGCCAAAACAATTTTTGACAGCGTTGCCTCCCATGACGCGGTCAGTTACTCCTTCAAGGTAATTAATGTTAGCTGAACACGGCGTCTGATCAGGGTCTACGCTATTTACCACTTATCCAGCTGTTTCTAGGTACAAGAACATGTACTAAAATGGATGTGTTCGAAGTTTAGGTGAAATATCGTAAGGAGTTAAGGTATCCGAATTCTAAAGTGTTAATAGTGGGTCTGGGTGGGGGTTACCAATAATCGTTAACCATTATAATTTTAGCCCTTTAACCCTTAAAACGCCAAGAAAACCGGCATCTGAAAATGTCGTCTATTTATGTCGTCTGCTGAATATTCTTGCAAACTTTTCAAACCTACTTTTGCATACAGGCAAACCGTGTGGACCCAGATCAGACTGCTCCTAGAGGAGCAGCTTGATCTGGGTCCACACTGTTTGCAAAAATGACTTTTAAAATCACAAGCAGATGACAAGACAGACGACAATTGTTGTGATTGGAAGTTTAAGGGTTAATCAGTTATCGATAAAGTTATATATTTTCACAAAAATCAGTATATTTTGGATTAAATTGTTAAATTCTACATCCGGTTTTACCGCAAGGCAGTACAATTTCGTTATGTTGCTGAACCCGGTACCACGTCTTTTCGAATTATTTGGAGAATAGATTGGCCGCGCCATGCGATAATGTGTCTTCGGGCACATGCAGACAGAGAAGGCCCAGATCAGCCTGCGCATCCGCGCAGTCTGATTAGAGCCTTCACTGTTCGCTGATAGATTCATTGGATACTACAAAATGTATGAATGGAGAGCAAAGGCCGAATGATACTTTGCGCGCGTGCAGGATGAACTGAATCTGTACATTTTGCGCATGTTTGGCAGTGATATGTTTGGAGACAGTTTTTCGCTTGACGCGGGCCATGTGGTAATCTTTGTACTGACTGACATACATACAATCTGTCAGTGGTTCAAGTGCAATTATTGGTGTTTACCGTATACTGCCTAAGTATCAAGGCAAACAGGTTAGAACAAACTGTGTAAACCAAGATCAGGCACCACCGAACGCGGCAGACCATTAGTACACCAAGCTGATACTCGAGTGCCACTGGTTGAATATAAAGTTGACACGGTGGGCCTGGTGATAGACAGTGGTACCAAGTGCGCATTGGTGATCCGTGAAAGCAAGGCTTTGCAAACACATGTACATAACATATTCGCCGCTGCCTCCATGTGCCTCGGGTGATTGGTAGCGTTAAAAATCTGGGCCCCGTTGTTCACAGCTTACAATACTTGTCAAAATTCCAGCAGATTTAATCAAATCGACTGGTTCAAATTTTAGGAAAGATATGACAAAGAGTTAAGGTGCCCCAGTATCTAGGGGAAAGGCGGTTATTTTTTAAACAGCTAAGCGATACTGACCGTAACGAGGGCACGTAATCTTTACCATTCTAATGACCGTTTTTTTTTTACTTCTATTATCTCGTTTGCCAGATAAAGCGCGAAGACTTAGAATACTCTTCTTTTTTTTTTTTTTTTGGTTCTCAGTGGAATTTAAAATACACTCGACTCCCGTTATCTCGAATTCCAAGGGACTCACTGAAGCACTTCGAGATATCCGTACTTCGACATATCAGAGTTGAGAGAGTGAGAAAAACAATAATTTGAACAACCACATTTAACAAACGAATATGTAATTTGACTCCTGAAGTTAGAAAAAAATATTTAGTCACTGAAGACTGGAGCTTGTAAGTATTTTCTTGTTCCTTGAGAAATCTTATTTGCTATGGTCATGTGCCTGTGAAGCTCCCAAAATATCAAAAGAAACATTTTCTGAGCAATAAAATATATAATGTTGATAAAACGTTTGAGGAGATGTGGCAAATTTTAAAGTTAAAAAAATATATATATACAGTCGAACCTCGTTATCTCGAACTCGCTTATTTCGAATTACCGCTTATCTCGAAGTGAAAATCTGGTCCCTGTTTTAACATGAAACTATGACAACAGCTAACAAAATAATGTGAAAAAGAGGAGAAATTGTAATTCGAAATAAGCGAGTTCGAGATAACGAAGTTCGACTGTATATATATTTTTTTTAACTTTAAAATTTGCCACATCTCCTCAAACGTTTTATCAACATTATATATTTTATTGCTCAGAAAATGTTTCTTTTGATATTTTGGGAGTTTTACAGGCACATGACCGTAGTAAATAAGATTTCTCAAGGAACAAGAAAATACTTACAAGCTCCAGTCTCCAGTGACTAAATATTTTTTTCTTACATCCTCTTTGATTGTCCACTAAAATAAAACCCAATAATATCATTAATATAAAGGTTTGTCACCAGTGATCAGTCTTTATATATAGTCATGATATTATTTTAGTTTTATTTCAGTGGATTGTCAAACAGGATTATAAGACAAGAAAATAGTCACTGGAAACTGGAGCCAGTCTATGGAGACGCTAAAGGTAAAACCAGAGGAAACCAAATGACTGGACCTGTCTGTTTATAGAGAGTACTCAGTGGATTTTACTCACTGCTGCCCCCCAGCTGACGACAAACTGATAATATAATATATTATATATATTTTTTTTATTTTATTTTTTCAGAAAATAGGCTTTGGCATTTTTAGTGCAAATTGTCTTCAGAACGTATGCAGACAGAGAAAAACCCATTCAAGTGTGCCCTCACGCAGTCTTATTGGCAACTTTCCTACCATTACTAAATTATTTGAACCACGCCATGCGAAAACGTTCGTTTGGCATATGCGGATAGCGAAGGCCCAGACCAGACTGCGCATACGCGCAGTCTGATCAGGGCCTTCACTGTCCGCTTACAGAAACATAAGATACTGCAGTGTATGAATGGAGAACAAACGCCCGGGTGATGCTTTGCACAGCGCAGAATAATCAGAATGCGCATTTCGCGCATGTTCGAAGGCCCTTTCGCGCATGTTCAAAGGCACTTTTGCGCATGTTCGAAGACACTTTTGCGCATGTTCAAAGGCACTTTTGCGCCTGTTCGAAGACCCTTTTGCGTATGTTCGAAGACCCTTTTTGCGCATGTTCGAAGGCACTTTTGCCCATGTTCAAATGCACTTTTGCGCATGTTCAAAGGCACACTTGCGCATGGTCGCAGGCACTCTTTTGCTTGACGCGACCTATTTGGTACTGTGCACAGAACTGACGTAAGTCAAAGATCTTGATCAGACTGCGGCTTCGCTGGTGATGCATAGACTGGCTCCAGTCTTTTCTGCATTTTTTTGTCATTTTTATCACTTCCTGTAGCCGTATTTGCCTCTTTAATCCCATTTCACTGATTTACTACTATCTTTTCCACTGCGGGACATAACTTATCAAATCATTATAAGCTGTACTGGATTGTATACCTTTGAAAAGAAAAGAGAAAATGATAGAAAAGATTGATTCTGGAGACAGACTATCTATCTTTTCCACTAAGGGACATAACTTATCAAATCATTATAAGCTCTACTAGATTGTATACCTTTGAAAAGAAAAGAGAAAATGATAGAAAAGATTGATTCTGGAGACAGACTACTTGATGCATGCCGAAGCTCTTTTTTTTGCAAGTTCACCACAGACGAATCTTCAACAATTAATTCCGTGTTTACTAATTATTCAAACGAACAGGCTTTAGAAAACAATGTAGAATCGGAACAGGCGTAACAGACTGTAACATATGATCAGGATCTGTATTGTTTGTCACTCATCCAGTTGGTTAAGAACAACAGGGCCCAGTTGTTCAAAGCATCATTAGCTTAACGAGCTCGTTAGTAGTCAAAATGTTAACTGGTCCAGTAAGAAAAATATCTAATTCATATGTATTTTTGCTGAAAAAAATGTGAGTAGCTTTTGCAAATGCAAAAGCTACTCACATGTTTTTCAGCAAAAATATTAGCATACTTGCCATATTTAAAGATCAAAGTTCAAACTATACGTTAACTAACGACATCGGTAGTTTTGAACAGCGGGGCCCAGATAGTCAAAAATGGACATATTGAAATTTTAGGACAAGTAGGTAGGGGTTTAAGGTGTGTGAACATTTAAAGTAAATACATTTATATATTTTATATTATACCAACGCTTTTTCTTGAAGGTCATGTTATATATACTTCTAGAAATTCACCGAAAAGATCGTCTCTTGTTGAGATTCGACGTTTTTATTTTAAAATTATTCCGCAAACTCACCGGTCGTTTATCAAACACGAAATTAACTTGACAGGTCATAAATAAAATGCACACATACCGTATATCCTCTAACATACTAACTTCAAGTCTGTAACCCTACAGTCAATTAGAAGCGTAAGAACGGACAGACGGACAAGTACAAGGATAACCACCCTATTTTTATATGAGCTGGGGCACAGCATTGCCAATTACGAAAATACGCCTATTCAAATATATTGAAAATTTTACAACCAAAAAAGGAAAATTTTCAGATAAAAAAGATCTGATATTTTTCATATTTCCGCTCAAAATTAAAACCGAGGCGGTTCTAACGAGTACCCACAATCTATGTTTTGAGAAGAATAATGTATACCCCTGTAAACCCCAATTTTACTATAAAAAATAGGGTTTAAGGGGGGTCAAAATTATACAGGCGCGTTTTTGTGATGCTACAAGATTGCATGTGCGCCCAGAGAAGACTCCGATCAGCCTGCACATCCGCGCAGGCTGATCAGAGTCTTCGCTGTCCACCAGAAGACACACTGGATCCTTGGGTACCCCGCACCCCAGAGTGCCCTGTGAAGACTCTGATTAGACTGTACGGATATGCGCAGGCTGATCCTTTCGCTGGGTGTGCACGTAATCTTGTAGGAAATGCGGCGCCTCGGCTCACTTGTCCAAAATGGGCTGGGTTACCCATATCAACATCAAAGGGGAAGGAAATTACTGAATGAGCTTCCTTCTTCGAAATCAAACGCATACTCCTTTCTGTAAAACATGATAGTAATAAAACAACTAGACATCCTGTCTATTGGAAATGGACCAGTCCAAAGCGAGAAAAATCCATCCGGCGTAAATGGGTTAAAAATGAAAGCACTCAGAGCGCTGATGGTGGTGGTTGCCTGAAATTCTATAAGCCTCACATTTGTCATTAATTCATATTAATGCAACCATTTTCGATACTGGATATTCCCTTTTTCGGTGTCAAAATCTTCTTTTCAGTGTTAACATTCATACGTAAATTGTAAATAATATTTTCGGTACCCGGCAGCCACGTTTCAGCCCTTTTCGTTACATCAAGTCATTTTCAGTGTTTAGAAGGACCGCAGTTCGGGTTACACTGTTTACCCAACGCTGTAGGTTTGGCGCGGTTTACTGAAGTATTCATTATTCGTCCGCCGATATTGTACTCAATATGATTAAAATCTCATTTTTTTTTCAAAAGTGTGAAGTTTTCTTTGGTTTTATTAATTTATTTTTTCTATTTCTAAACATCAGAGAGTATATGGCTAATATATTTGAATGCAGAATTTGGCGTTACCAGCGTTAGGCGGGAACTATATGCCAGGTAGTTTTTAGGTTGGTAGTAACAGGAAACGGGCTGTCGAAATGTGGTATGTTAAATCTGGTGGCGGTTAAGAAACCGCCCCCAAAAGGAAAGAATATGCTCACGGGGTCCACAGAAGCTTGCGGTCACCGGAGAACTAACTGCAATAGACATCAGCTTAGCATTTGATAAACTTTGATGGGCTAGTCCCGTTCTACATGCAAAATTAAATCAAATGAGGAATCTATACATTTGGGAACATTTTTTACAAGTGAAATGCAAATGATCTTAACAAATATAAGATCCCGCGACAACTCTAGCTACTGGGACAGACATGCCTGTGTTAAGATCAGATGTCGAAGGACGTGTCATCGGATCAGGAACCGACCTATCACGTTGGCCACATTACGAAAACACGCCTATTCAAATATATTGAAAATTTCACCACCATAAACTGAAAGTTTTCAAATAAAATTCTGATATTTTTCACATTTCTGCTCAAAACATAGATTGTGGGTACTCGTTAGAGCCGCCTCGTCGAGGCGGTTCTAACGAGTACCCACAATCTATGTTTTCGAACAGAAATAAGAAAAATAATGTTTACCCCTGTAAACCCCAGTTTTACTACTTAAAAGTGGGGTTTAAGGGGGTCAAAATTATATAGGCCTGTTTTCGTGATGACATATCCAGCAGTTTTTAGGCACATTTTGTTTGTTCGATTTGGAGTTTTATGGCACAGTCAATGTTGTTAAGGTCATGTCGAGCCAGGACCAGCTGAACTATGGGGCCGAGCGAAACATTTCTGTTTCGCTCGGCCCCATAGTTCAGCTGGTCCTGATCTGACTGCAGACCCAGCGGTCCCATGTTCGAGTCCCAGCTCGGCAACATAACTTCCGTGAAAATTGATCATAAAATAATTTCTATGGTCATTCTCCACCTTCCGCTAACTCAAGAAGGGCAATTGTCAGTCACTGGCAAAGGTACGTGCACAACGTACTGGTTAACAGCTTAGCGGACTAAGCCTGCCCAGGAAAAGTATGATTAGGTTAACAGATTGGCTCGACATGACCCTAACAACATTGACTGTGCCATAAAACTCCAAATCGAACAAACAAATGATCTGTTAAAATTTTAGAACAGGTAGGACAAGGATTTAAATATCCCAGTATTTAAGGTAATGTATTTAGTCCAAAGAAATTAATCATAATGGTCAATTAAAGGTAAGTGTCTCTCAGTATACCATGTTTACCCTGGACATTCGGACAGACAGGCCTGGCCAAACAGTGAAGATCCATATCGTACGCCGCAGAACGCGGCGCCTGATCAGGGTCTACACTGTTTGCCACTCATGCAGTAATTGTTTGGCACTAGTACAGGTAAACAAACATCGGTTTCACTGTTCTGACGTGGAAATGTACATCCCGACGAATCCATCCTTGGTGAAGATACGTAAAAATGGCTTGTTGAAATATTAGGACAAGGATTGTATGATGATTAGATGTCCGGTTACTTAGAGTATATAAGGTACCAAGGCTAAAATAGATTATTACGATCGTATCGAATGTTCAAGATTGTGTTTGGGTCGAAACTGGGAATTAATTTATTGAACCTGGATATGTCCTGCCTTTGCAAACAGTGTAGATCCAGATCAGTTGGCTTCTTTAGAAGCCAACTGATCTGGATCTGCACTGTTTGTCATTCAGTATATGAATTTGTATCAATAACCTGGACCAAGGAATCTGATTGGCTGACAATTAGAAGTAGGTGTGGCATCTTAACTCATTCAGCATGACAACGGTTAACGGGGACGTATGTATAATTGTGCTTTCGACATCTTTCAGAAAGTCATGTTTTTGCTTGGCGCTTTACTCAGAAGGAGTTAATTTGCAAACTTTAGTCATGATTAAATGCAAAATCATTTGTCTTAACTATCTATGCACACAAAAAAAATTCTAGTCACTACTTTTAAAAAAAATCAAATATTTTCACTTTTTTCCATAGGAAAACGAATGCAAATTATGCAGAAATCTGAAGGGTAGGTAACTTGGAGGCAAATTTTCAACAAGTTCCGCTTGTTCAATTTTTCTGAAATTTTCACAATTTGGCTCCGAAACATCAATAATTCAAATTCAGCAAAGAAAAGGAAAAAAAAATCTCTTAGACAAAAATTAAAAAAAAAAAAAATCACTTTATTATATAAATTGCATAGGTCAGACCAATTTTTAGCCCTAAAATTAATATTAGGGTACATATTTGAGAACAAAACACAGAAACAGAAAAGACAAATAGTTTCTGATAAGATATGGTCTATCAGAACAAAATATTTTCATTCAAAATAAAACGTAAAGCAAAAAGCGTCTTTCCGAGTGATGTCGAAAGGGCAGATGGGGAAATACGGTGTGCCATGGTGGACATGGCACCTATAAATGATACGAGTGGGCTGCTTCGTGAGAAAGCTACCTTCGGACAAGTGCGCCAAACAAAGACTCAAATCAAACTGCGACCTGCGCAGTCTGATCAGAGTCTCCATTGTCCGTATGATCTTAGAAACTTTGTATCCTTGGTTATCCAAAATGCGGCCAGTGACGATTCTGATCAGACTGCGCGAACGCGCAGGCTGATCTGAACCTTCGCAGGGCGCACATGTCCGAAGTCCGAAGTTTCCTGACATTTCGGCTCATATAGATCTAATTTTAGTAATGCCATGACAAACCTTAGATCTTATTGTACGAGCCGTCGTACGTCGGTCGGCAGAAAGTTGGCCGGTCGACCTGCGAGTGCGCTTAAATCGCCAAGACAGAATGATGGTCCCGGATTCATAATTCGACCACGCACATCCGTGCGTGGTCGAGTTATGATTCCCGGGTCATAACCCTTGAACCGTATGAGACAGATTCATGAATCTTGACAGGTGCATATATCCTATGGAGACGTCGCATCTGTCATCCCTTGTTATTCAAGACGTAGTGTCCGGGAGTTACAGACTGTCCACACAAGGTAATTGCCCATTCGTTCAAGTCCCAGCTCTTAAATAATTTCCCAGACTTACATAATCTCACATACATATAGAGCAACCAAACTGACCTTTTGACCCTTGTACTTAATATTCATTAGGACACGTCCTCGGGGCTTTTGGCATGGCAGTAATTTCCACATTCCACGTGAAGCAATTTTCGCTCATTTTTTTTACAGACAATATCTGTTTATACAGTAAAAGCATACAGTCAGCCCTCATTATATCGACACTCGATACAGTGACAAAATTCTCGTTATACTAACAATTTGATTAGCACAGAAACACTTTCTCAAAATGTGACAGTTAGTCCGAAATTACGCAGGAATATTATTAATCAATACTTCAAGCAATGTATGTTTTGGATATTTGTTAGAATCGCCTCACCGAGGCGATTCTTACAAATATCCAAAAACATATGTTCTATGAAGTAACAAGAATAAAACATGGCATTTGTTGCGTATCATTCTGCTCATTAAGAATTCTTTACAACAGCAAATTCATTTGATGGCAATATCTTTGGGAACAAATGTGGTCATTGTAACTGCGCTCTGCACAAAATCTACAATAAGACCTGGGTAACCAGCAATGGCACAGATCAGCATGTACATTCACCCATTATGACAATCAGCCTGTACATTCACCCATTATGACAATCAACCTGTACATTCACCCATTATGGCAATCAACCTGTACATTCACCCATTATGGCAATCAACCTGTACATTCACCAATTATGGCAATCAACCTGTACATTCACCCATTATGGCAATCAACCTGTACATTAACCCATTATGGCAATCAACCTGTACATTCACCCATTATGGCAATCAGCCTGTACATTCACCCATTATGGCAATCAGCCTGTACATTCACCCATTATGGCAATCAGCCTGTACATTCACCCATTATGGCAATCAGCCTGTACATTCACCCATTATGGCAATCAGCCTGTACATTCACCCATTATGGCAAGGGTTCTCGTTTATCACTCTTTGGATAGCCTGGGTGCTGTAGAAGGCACATGCGATCAGCAAATACTCTGATCAGACTGCACGGATGCGCAGGCTGGTCTAAGTCTTTGCTGGTCGTACAAGTCTTATTGCAAGTTTTTCGTGCACTGGTACATATTAAATTCAAAAGGTCAAAGGGACAGGTCAGTATGGTCAGCCTTTCCATGAGTTTGAAAACAACAATACATAATTACAAAACAAGGTGGCATCACGGTACAAAACAACTCACTGTACATATTTGGAAATGCACCTACACAAACCTTACTTCAAATCAAACGGAGATTTTTTTTTAGTAGTAGTAGTAGTGCTAGTAAGAGTAGTAGAAGATGAAGATGGAGAGGAAGAGGAAGAAGAAAAGAAGTAGTAGCAGTAGTAGTAGTAGAAATAGTAGAAGTAGTAGTAGTTGTAGAAGTAGTCGTTGTAGTAGTAGTGATAGTAGTAGTATTAGTAGAAGTAGTAGTCGTAATAGTAGTAGTAGAAGTAGTAGTAGTATAAGTTGTAGAAGTAGTAGAAGTAGTAGTAGTAGAAGAAGTAGTAGTAGAAGTAGTAGTAGTTGTAGTAGAAGTAGAAGTAGTAGTTTTAGTAATAGTAGTAGAAGTAGTAGTTGTAGAAGTAGTAGTCGTAGTAGTAGTAGTAATAATAGTAGTAGTTGTAGAAGTAGTAGCCGTAGTAGTAGTAGAAGTAGTAGTAGTAGTAGAAGTAGTAGTCGTCGTCGTCCTAGTAGTAGTAGTAGTAGTTGTAGAAGTAGTAGTCGTAGTAGTACTAGTAGGAGTTGTAGAAGTAGTAGTAGTTGTAGAAGTAGTAGTCGTAGTAGTACTAGTAGGAGTTGTAGAAGTAGTAGTAGTTGTAGAAGTAGTAGTCGTCGTCGTCGTAGTAGTAGTAGTAGTTGTTATTGTAGAAGTAGTAGTAGTAGTAGTAGCAGTAGTATTAGTAGAAATAGTAGTAGTAGTAGTAGTAGTAGAGGCAGTAGTAGTAGTAGTAGTAGTAGTAGTAGAAGTAGTAGTAGTAGTAGTAGTTGTAGTAGTAGAAGTAGTTGTTGTAGAAGTAGTAGTAGTAGTAGTAGTAGTAGAAGTAGTAGTCGTCGTCGTCCTAGTAGTAGTAGTAGTAGTTGTAGAAGTAGTAGTCGTAGTAGTACTAGTAGGAGTTGTAGAAGTAGTAGTAGTTGTAGAAGTAGTAGTCGTCGTCGTCGTTGTCGTAGTAGTAGTAGTTGTTATTATAGAAGTAGTAGTAGTAGTATTAGCAGCAGTAGTAGTAGTAGTAGTAGAAATAGTAGTAGTAGTAGTAGTAGTAGTAGTAGAAAAAAACGGAGAGGAAGAGGAAGAAGAAAAAGAAGTTGTGGTGGAAGAAGTAGTAATAGTAGTAGTAGAAGAAGAAGAAAAAGAAGAGGAAGAAGGAAGACGAAGAAGAAAAAAGAAATACTAGTAGTAGTAGTAGTAGTAGCTGCAGTAGTACTTATAGTAGAAGAAGAAAGAAAGAAGTAGTGGAAGTAGAAATAGCAGTAATAGTAGAAGCAGTAGTAGTAGAAGAAGAAGTAGTAGAAGTAGAAGAAGAAGAGAATGATCAACAGAAGGAAAAGAAGAAGAAGTAGTAGTAACAATAGTAGTTATAGTAGTAGTAGAAAAAGAGAAGGAGATGTAGTAGTAGTAGTAGAGGTAATAGTAGAAGTAGTAGGAGTAGTAGTAGCAGAAGAAGAAGAAGAAGAAGAAGAAGTAGTAGTATTAGTAGTAGTAATAGTAGTAATAATAGTAGTAGTAGTAGTTATAGTCGTAGTAGTAGTAGTAATAGCAGTAGAAGTAGCAGCAGTAGTAATAGAAAAAGGAAGTAGAAGGAAAAGAAGTAGTAGTGGTAGTAAAAGTAGTGGCAGCAATAGTAGAAGTAGTAGTAGTAGCAGAAGTAGTAGTAGTTATAGTTATAGTAGTAGTAGTAGTGGTAGAAAAGAAGAAGAAAAAGAAAAAATATTATTATTATTATTATTTTTATTATAAGTAGTAGTAGTAGTAGTATTAGTTGACGCCGTTGTAGTAGCAGCAGCAGCAGCAGTAGTAGTAGTAGTAGTAGTAGTAGTAGTAGAAGTAGAAATAGTAGTAGAAGTAGTAGTAGTAGAAGTAGTAGTGGAAGTAGTAGTAGTAGTTGAAGTAGTAGCAGGAGCAACAGTAGTAGTAGTAGTAATTGTAGAAGTAGTAGTAGTAGTAGTATGAGCAGTAGAACTACTAGTTGTAGAGGAAGAAAAAGAAAAAGAAGAAGAAAAAGAATTAGAAGTAGAAGAAGAAGAAGAAGAAGAAAAAGAAGAAGAAGAAGAAAAAAGAAATACTTCTTGTAGTAGTAGTAGTAGTAGTAATAGTAGTAGTTATAGTAGTGGTAAAGATTAACGAATCCTTTATTGTCTGTTGACGTGCCAGGACCTCTGACTGATGCAATTAAAAACCCAGGGTGGTTAAAATGTTTCTGCTTGTGTTTGCTGGAGCTAAAAGAAGAAGTGGTGAACTTTCAAAATTTTTAATTTTTGATGCCATTTTAGGGGTTGCTACATTCATCCTCCAGAAAGTCCCAGAAAGTGCTGCTGCCAGTAGTAGTTTTCTTAATGTTGTTACCATTACGAAAACAAGCCTATTCAAATATGCTGAAAATTTTACCACCAAAAAAATGGAAATTTTCAGATAAAAAAATCTGATATTTTTTTATATTTCTGCTCAAAAACATAGATTGTGGGTAATTGTTAGAACCGCCTCGAAGAGGCGGTTCTAACGAGTACCCACAGTCTATGTTTTGAGCACAAATATGAAAAATAATATATACCCCTATAAACCCCAGTTTTACTGTATAAAAGTGGGGTTTAAGGGGGTCAAAATTTTATAGGCATGTTTTCGTGATGTTAAGCCTGGACCCAGTTGTTCCAGTTGTTCAACGCGTCGTTAGCTTAATGAGCTCGTTAGTTGTCAAAATACTGTTCTATAAAGTATAAGATCTAATTCACAGGTAGTTTTGCTGAAAAAAAAATGTGAGTAGCTTTTGCAAATGCAAAAGCTACTCACATTTTTTTCAGCAAAACTATTTTATTTATTTAACAATTGGGTTATGCCATATTTAACAATCAAAGTTTTTAACGATAGGTTAACTGACGACATCGTTAGTTTTGAACAACTGCGCCCTGGTATTTTAATTAAAACAAAGTTTGGAAACCTAGCTACATCCTAAAAAAAAAATCTTAATCACCAAAATGATAGGAATTAGTATGGAACTATATGGAAAAAATAGCCGGCTTTGGTGGCTCTATTAGATGCGCGCGCGTCTGGCTGGTTCGGCAACATTCTTTCGTATTGATTGATCATGAAATATTCTCTATGGTCAAGGAAAGTTGTCAGTGTCTGGCGAAAGAATATGCACATATACTGGTCAACTGTTTAGAGGATTGAGCCTGCCTAGGAGAAGTGTGGTTAGGTAAACTGATGGGTTGACTGGGCCGTAAACTCAATCAATATGAAAAAAAAAAAAACAACTTACTATGCTTTCGACGTCTTTCAGAAAGTCGTGTTTTGGTCTGTTTTGCTTGACGCTTTACACAGAAGAAGTAAATTTGCAAACTTTTGTCAGGATTTAATGCAAAACCGTTTGTCGTAATTACCTGTGTACGAAAAGTTTTATTCTAGTCATTGGTTTTTAAAAAATCAAATATTTTCACTTTTTCCCATGGTAAAAATGAAGCCAAATCATGCAGAAATCAGTAGGGTAGGTAACTTGGAGCCGGATTTTCAACAAGTTCCACTTGTTCAATTTTTCTGAAATTTTCACGATATTGTTTTGAAACATCAACAATTCAAATTCAGCAATTAAAAGTAAAAAATATTTTCTTAGACGAAAAATCAACAAAATCACTTTACTATAGAAATTGCATAGGTCAGACCAACATTTTGCCGTAAATTTAAGTTAAGTGTAAATATTTGAGAACGAAAGACAGAAACAGAAAAGACAAATGGTTTCTGATAAGATATGGTCTGTCAGAACAAAAGATTTTGATTTAAAATAAAACGCCAAGCAAAAAACATTTTTCCAAGAGATGCCGAAAGGACAGTAGTTCACTGTACCTAAAAAAAAACTGTAAGAAGAAAATGTTCGAGTATATTAAAGAGAGAGCACTCTATGCAGACTACTCTGTAGTAGAAAAGAATTTGCTCCCCTGGTATATGGATCGTGTCTTATTTAGCAAGCTGTATAAATATTTCAGCAGACGACATTTGTTTGATTACATATATTATACAAGTCAACTGTTTAGAGGACGACATTTGATATATATATATATATATATATATATATATATATATATATATATATATATATATATATATATATATATATATATATATATATATATATATATATATACGCAATATATATATTGCGTTTTTCCTGTACAATAGACTTTTATAGACTATCAAAGTATATTTTCAGGGAAAATAAAAACATATCATAACTTTGTCGTCTGCTAAATTTGCCCAGGTTAAAGGAAAAATTACTGTATTTAAATGCAAGCTGTTCAGACCTTTATCAGATTCCGCAGAGGGAGCAAATTCTTCTTTTATGGTAAAGAAGCAAAATGTTTTATATTAACCCTTAAAGCGCCAGTCACAATTATTGTCGTCTGCTTCGTCATCTGCTTGTGATTTTAAAAGTCATTTTTGCAAACAGCGTGGACCCAGATCAGACTGCTCCTTTAGGAGCAGTCTGATCAGGGTCCACACTGTTTGCCTGTATGCAAAAATAGGTTTGAAAAGTCTGCAAGAATATTCAGCAGACGACATAAACAGACGACATTTTCAGATGCAGTTTTTCTTGGCGCTTTAAGGGTTAAGTGGTGTCATTTTTAGCTCGCCTGAACAACGTTCGCGGAGAGATATTGTACTACCCCGGCGTCGGCGACGGCGTCGGCGTTGGCGTTGGCGTTGGCGTCGGCGTCCACAAATGTTAAAGTTTTAGTTAAAGATTTTAAGACCTCATTATTTCCTAACCTTACCACCGATTTGCTTATCATTGGGATGATGATACATATTGGTCCAAACTTTTGCGCAGTACCATCCCCACCACTCTAGGTCATGTCAAAGTCAAGGTCACAGACTTAGAATTTTCATGTTAAAATTTTATGGTAAAGTTTTTAGGATCTCATTACTTCTATACTAAATGATAGAATTTGTTCCTATTTGGTATTATGATAGACACTGGTCAAAAGTTTTTATCAGCACCATCAGCACTCCTGACCTTGACTTGAGGTCGAGGTCACAGACTTAGCAGTTAAATGTTAACGTTTTTGTTAAAGATTTTAAGACCCCATTATTTTCTAACCTTATCACCAATTTGATTCATCTTTGGTATGGTAATACATATTAGTCCACAATTTTCGCAGTACCATCCCCACCACCCTAGGTCATGTCAAGGTCAAGGTCACAGAATTTTCATGTTAAAATTTTATGTCGAAGATTTTAGCATCTCAAACCTTCTAAACTACATGATGGATTTAGTTCCTATTTGGTATCATGATAGATACTGGTCATAAGTTTTTATCAGCGCCATCAGCACTCATGACCGTGACCTTGAGGTCGAGGTCACAGACTTAGAAGTTAAATGTTAAAGCTTTCGTTAAAGTTTCTAAGAACTCATTTCTTCCTAACCTTATCACCGACTTCATTCATCTTTGGTTTGATGATACAAATTTATCCAAAATTTTACGCAGTACCATCCCCTCCACCCTTGGTCATGTCGAGGTCAAAGTCACAGACTTAGAATTTTCATGTTAAACTTTTACGTCGAAGTTTTTAGGATCCCATTACATCTAAATTACATGATGGATTTAGTTCTTATTTGGTATCATGATAGATACCGGTCAAAAGTTTTTATCAACACAATCAGCACATGACCGTCACCTTGAGGTCGAGGTCACAGACTTAGAATTGAAATGTTAAAGTTTTCG
The DNA here is from genome assembly GCA_964016985.1 of Anodontia alba. Lineage (NCBI taxonomy): Eukaryota > Metazoa > Mollusca > Bivalvia > Lucinida > Lucinidae > Anodontia > Anodontia alba. Next base: position 91,134,000 of record OZ024831.1, read on the forward strand.
TTAAAGTTTTTAAGACCTCATTATTTCTAAACCTTATCATCGATTTGATTCATCTTTGGTATGATGATACATATTGGTCCAAAATTTTGCCCAGTTCCATCCTCACCACACTAATTCATGTTAAGGTCAAGGTCACAGTCATGCAAAAATTTTCCTGTTAAAATATTATGTCAAAGTTTTTAGGACCTCATTACTTCTAAACCAAATGATGGATTTAATTAATATTTAGTATCATGATATATATTGGTCCAAAGTTTTTATCAACACCATCAGCACCCATGATAGTGACCTTGGGGTCGAGGTCATACACTTAGAATTATAAAAATGTAAAAGATTTCGCTTACTTTTTAAGACCTTATTATTTCCTAACCTTATCACCGAATTGATTTATCTTTGGTTTGATGAATATTTTGCACATTGCAATCCCCCCACCCCACCCCAGGTCATGTCAAAATCAAGGTCCCGGACTTAGAATTTCCCAGAAGCAAAATGTGAAATATCAGGCGAGCTATCCTGTCTAGCGACAGGTCTTGTATTGTAAATACAGTCGAACCTCGTTATCTCGAACTCGCTTATTTCGAATTACCGCTTATCTCGAAGTGAAAATCTGGTTCCTGTTTTAACATGTAACTATGGAAACAGGTAACAAAATAATGTGGAAAAGAGGAGAAATTGCTCCTAAGGAGCAATTTCTCCTCTTTTCCATATTATTTTATAATATAGTTCTAGCTTCAGGAGTCAAATTACATATTCATTTGTTGAATGTGGTTGTTCAATTTATTGTTTTCCTCACTCTCTCAACTCTGATATGTCGAGGTACGAATATCTCGAAGTGTTTCAGATAGTCCCTTGGAATTCGAGATAACGAGAGTCGACTGTATATTCCTACGCATGCTACACACATGAGTAATGTGCGTACACACATGAGTAATGTGCGTAATTAGCTTTGAGTACGAAACAGATCATTTAATTTGCAGGATGTTAAAATAGGACAAGGACAAATTAAAAAAAAAAAGTTACAAATCAAATTCAAAAATTAGTTTCAAGATGTCTTAATCTTAGTGGTTATGCCTGCTGATGACGTCACGATACAAATTAAATTCCACTCCGAAATAATCATTTCAAAATGTCTTAATCTGATTGGTTATTCCTGCTGATGACGTCACGATATTCGGTGTACTGCTCTTCAGTTCCAAAATATATAACAAAATGGAGAAACTTAATCGATTCATCACGTTCCGTATATCTTTCAATAGTTAAACACTGAATTTGATACATTTATAATGTTCTATTTTTTTTCAATCAGTAATTAAACGCTAGTTTAGAGCTTTTGTTTTTAACAAATGGGAGAACGTTTGGGTTATAAAGTGGAAGAAAAAACTCATTATGATATCAGTATATATACATTTTCTGTAATGATCTGTCGTGCCATGAGAAAAGGAATTCATGGCGTATTCGGACAGCAAAAGTTCGTTCAGATCAGCATGCGCAGTTGCCCAGCTGATCATGACCTTCCCTGTCTGCTTATAGATTCATGAATAATATTCTGTTGAACGGTACGGACGCGGAACAGTCTGCACGGAAGCACGCATCGTCTGGGTCTTTGCTGTTCGCATACGCCCCGAAGATTTCTTTTCTTATGTTTGTAATTCGAATACGATTCATTAGCTCTTAAAAGCGCCATGAGAAATATGTAGCAAACGACATTCTTTTTTTTCTTTTTTTTTAATAGAAAATAAATAAATAAGTCTTGATATTTCATGTGAATCGTCTGCCAAGCAGCCGATTCACATGAAATGTCAAGACTTATTTTCTATGAAAATTAGTGATAAGATAAAAATTAAAAGTTTTCATCTGCTGCAGTTGTGACTGGCGCTTTAAGGGTTAACGTCCAATATATGAAACAATATTAGCGATATGACAAAGAATATCTTCAAATAACACAGGACAAGGAGTTACAAAAGTTGCCGTCAAATTTTGTCTATTTGGAAATACTTATCTGAATTTTATGCACGTATATTGCAAGCACATTTTATTGAAACTATTGGGAAATAACAAAAAAAGTAAGTATTGTAAACTCGCACATTGCACGACCCGTAGAAAGGTCGACCGATTGAAAGGTTGACTTTGGAAGAGAGCCCTATAACTGTGGTCAGTTAGCGAAAATTGCCATAGAGCTTAAAGGTTGGGAAAATATTGATATTTTTTTTTTACTGATATAGATACGCTTGCCAAATGCCACTTTTCTTTGACCAGTGCAACGCCGAAGCAAATAAAATATAATTAAAATAAAATAAAATAAAATGTAAAAAATATGGAAATCGCCATAGGTCTTTAATCATATGGAATAGTTTGATAAATTTTTTAATAATGACAATATCCGGACATACGAATTGCCTAATGTCACGTCCAGCATGTGACAGAAAACAAAAAAACAAAAAAAAAAAAAAACAAAAAAAAAAAAAAAAAAAAAAGAAAAACGAACAGAAAATTATAATTCTTGAAACCATAGGAATACTTTAAAAAAAAATGTTTAACAGATTGATACCGACAAGCTCTAGCCAATGTGCTTGCGAAATGTTAATAATCACTGACCGAGGCAAGTCCGAGACCAAATATGGAAATAGCCATACATCTCCGACAATGTGGAATAGTTTGATAAAATGTTATATGCACATTAATATTTACAGACAACCCTCCTTATATCGGCACTCGATTTAACGATAAAATTCGTTATAATGACGATTTGACTGTCACGAAACCTTCGCTAAAATGGGTAACAATTAGTCACAAATGATGCAAGATTATTAAATTTAATACTTTTAAGAAACATGTGTTTTGGATATTTGTTAGAATCGCCTCAGTGAGGCGATTCTAACAAATATCCAAATCATATGTTCTTTGAGTAAATAAGAACAAAACAAGACCTTTCTAACATATCAATCTGCTTAGTAAGTATTCTTTACAACAGCAAATTCATTTTAATGGCAACGTCTTGGGAACAAATTATGTCGTTGTAACGAAGGTTCACTGTACAAGGTCTAGACAAAGAAATCGCCAAAAGTCCGAGGCTAAATAGAAACACAGGCATATGAGACGGGTCATGCACTTTAGCCGTAGTTGATTTATGAGACGGGTCATGCACTTTAGCCGTAGTTGATTCGTATATTAGTGGCATAAAAGTTTTTTTTTTTTTTTTTTTTTTTTTTCTTTTTTCATTTTATCGACGCATATCAATTACCTTCGAATAAAATCGGTCACGTTTACTCATCCTGGGGTACGCGTCTAATTTAGATATTAAGAACAACAACAGCAGTAGCAGCAACAACAACAGCAACAACAACAAAAACAACATCATCATCAATAACAACAACAACAACAACTACTACTACTACTACTACTATTACTACTACTACTACTATCACTACTATAACAGCAACCACTTCTATTTTCTATAATTTGTTATTTTCTTCCATTCTGATATTTTCTATCTATTTTTTTATTTATCAATTCTTGTGTACGAGTCAGTTAATTTCTAACACTGATTTCTAGTTCTTGTATTGGAACCAGAGCGAGCAAGTTCAACACATCGATTGCCGTAGAATAACATGGCGTTAATCAGGAAAATACCGACCCCCATTCCCCCGTGGATCAGTTGGATGCACGTCTGACTGGTGATCAGGAGGTTGAGGGTTCGACCCCCGCCGGGTCGGCAACATTCTTTCGTGGAGACTTGATCATGAAATGTTTTCTACGGCCATCCACTGAACCAAGAAGGGCAGTTGCATGTTTCTGGCGAAACAAATGTGCACAAGACTCATTAACCGCTTAGAGGACTAAGCCTACCCAGTAAACGTGTGGTTAGGTAAACTGACCGCGCTCGACATGACCCATTGGGTTGAATGTGCCGTAAAATCTCAACACAAACAAACAAATCAGGAAAACAATGGGGTTGGGATTTTAACAGATATGCTGCAAATTAGACAAATAATCCACAACGACAGAAATCGTACCTTCAGACATGCGCGCCAGTGAAGATTCAGATCAGCCTGTGCATGCGCAGTCTGATAGAATCTTCACTGGGCGCATTTTGGATAACCAATGATGTAAAGTTTCTTGATGTGGACAACGAAGACTCTGATCAGACTGCGCGCATGCGCAGGCTGATTTAAGTCTTCGTCGGGCGCAAATGTCAGGAGGTATATTTTCTCTCATCTTTGTCTATAGGAGACAGGCTTTTTGCCCATGTGAGAAACTTTCATCCCACATGACCACGCTGGTCATAGGAACAATCCAGTTAAAGATGGGAGAAAAAGAATCCATCATGAGCCAATCTATGCAGGATAGGGAAATCTTACCCTCGGGGTGTAGGAATTTCAACCTGGGACTCGGCAAGCCTAGTCATTGGTTGAAATTTCCACCTGCTACACACACACACACACACACACACACACACACACACACACACACACACACACACACACACACACACACACACACACACACACACACACACACACACGTACACACACGGTTGAGATTTTCCCTATCCTGTATGGCCACTCATGATGAATTCATATATTCTCAGTGAGGATGTTAGCTTAATAAATGCTGTAAAATTCTTCTGTTAATACACACGAAGTCAAGACCACTCCGTTTTTAAGACCAGCTATTGCCAGTCACAAAAGGGTTTTTTCTTCTTTATTCTAAATTGCTCCAGAATGACATCCGCATTATTTATTTCTTATTTATCCATAAAACATATGTTGTGGGTACTCATTAGAAGCGCCTCGAGGCGCTTCTGATGAGTACCACAACATATTTTTTGTGGAGAAATAAAAAATATCAGTACGGTTTGGTTGAAAAAAGCATCTTATCTGCATCCACGTTCTATATTCAATATTAACCCTTCTCTTGCTGAACACGACATGCCCTGTCTAAGCAAACAGTGTAGAACCAGATCAGTTGACTTCTGAAGAAGCCAACTGATCTGAATCTGCACTGTTTGTCATTATCAGTGAATTTCTATCAAAAACCCAGATCAAATAATCTGATTGGCTGGAAGTTAGAAGTGGGCGTGCCATCTTAATTTATCCAGCAAGGAAAAGCTTAAGGCCGTCCCGCAAATCATACAAATAAGACCACTTTTGGAAAGCACCAAAGGTGGTCTTAATAGTGAAATTCTACTGTATATGCTGTAAGTCTGTTGTTGAAATGCGAATGATGCGATCAGACATCGCATTTGTGCATCATGGCCTGCAACGGCAGCAGCACCAACAACAATGAAAGTATAATTTAGCCTGGTCATGAGAAATCATGAAAAATGCACATCCTCTACGCCCCTAGCGGCTTCCCTTTTTCGTGTATAATGTTTGTGCCAAACAGTCTCAAAGTTCCAGAAAACTATGGTCGAACTGCAATGGCCCGAATAGCTTTGGACCCATGGACATTTATTGTAGACATTTGTAGGTCGGGCCACTCGATGAGGCGATTCTCATGAATACACACAACATACATTTTCATGATAAAATAAGTTAGGTACTCTAAAATATCCAAACTATTTATTTTCTTGAGCTATCGAAAGAATTTCCAGGAAACTCAAAAACGAGGTCGAGTCAGCCACGGTAAACGAGACATCGGTGTCCGAATCATTGAATTTTTACCGTAATATCATACTACGGGGCGACGGTAGGGCCTGTATGGAGAAGGAGTTAGACTGGCTCCAGTCTCACGTGACTATTTTTTTTCTTATAATCTGTTAAATAAGCCACTAAAATTAAACCAAAGTATTGTCAAGACTATAAAGGCTGGTCACTAGTGACTAGCCTTTATCATCATGATATTTATTATTATTATCATTATTATTATTAATAATTATTATTATTATTATTATTATTATTATTATTATTGTGGATTATCAAACAGGAATATGAGAAAAAATAGTCACTGGAGACTGGAGCCAGACTAGGAAGGAGATACAGTGTCCAACTATTAAATAGACAAATCATTTTCCACAAGCAAACCCATTAGTGTGGAAGTACATGGTGGTGGTAATGGCCTGCCGAACTTGCAGCAGGTGAGGTGGCGGAAAGGGACAGATTAGTGCCTCGTCTGTTACTGCATTGTAATTCGTTTTTACTATGCTTCTCTTGTTCGCCTTTTCCTGTCATCTACCAACTTTTCTGTCATTTTCTCCTTTTTTTTTCTTGGAGATGACACAACATAGTCTAAAAAGTTGACGTGCCGTTAAATAAGAGCCCGAAGCCCAAAATACCGTATTGACACAAACAGGCCTGAGTAAACAGTGTAGACCAGATCAGACGCCGCAGAACGCGACGTCTGATCTTGGTCTACACTGTTTGCCACTCATCAAGCAATATTTCGACACATCAACATGTAGTAGATGAATTTGTCCAAAAGTTTAGGACAATTTTAGTAAGAAGTTAAGATGTCCGAATATTTAGGGTAAGTGCGGTAATGGCAATGCGGTCTGAACAAACTGTGCTTACCCAGATCGTGCCCAGCAGACAGCGGCGTCTGATTATTGTCTACACCATGACATTTGTAAATGTCCCTTTTTATGGGCTGCTAAGCATAAATGGGTTGATAGTCATGGATTGTAAATTTTCTTTTCAGATGGGCGACAAAAGCAAGTGCCCCCTGATTCTGCTAATCCTGCTGAATCTACTAGTGTTTGTGAGTATTACTGCTTATAATATAATTATATATAGGTGTTTCTCTGAATTTCCCAGATTTTTACATGATTTGAGCGGTTACTTGAGAAAACGTACGACATGTGCATCCTCGCAGTCTGATCAGTCTTACTTGTCCGCATGAAGTAAATTGCATCACTGGCTCTCAAAAATGTGAAAATGGACGATTCGGATCAGATTGCGCGAATGTGCAGGCTATTTCGTCATAAAATTTCACTTTCTTTGAATATCAATAATCTTGTCTAAGTGTGACGATTCCTAAGAGATCAAAGTACGTAAAAATACTTACCGTATTCGGCCTAACTACCGCACATGCTCCTATAAGCGCACGCAGTCAAGTAATTTAGGAGTCTTCACACTACAACCAGTGCACTTTTATCTACTTCTTTATAGAAACATACGTTGTGGGTACGCATTTGAATTGCCTCGACAAATCGAGGCAATTCAAACGAGTACCCACAACATATGTTTTCATAAAGAAATTCAGCAAATAATATCGCATAAAAAGCATCATTAAATGTCCTCTGCTGATCTTTCTTAAAAGTGTGCCCTTATAAGGTGGATATTTTTACTGCGTTTTTCTAATAATTTTGAAAAACCTAAGCGCACAGTGCGGTAATTAGGTCGAATACGGTATATGTGAGACACGTGCATGGTCAAGAATTTTCAATATCCTAGTGAAGGGTATGCCCAAAGGTCTATTTTGGGTCCAATGTCATCGATGTGATTTTATGAAGGTATGTTAAAAGCATCAGCATTTATGGTTCTTGCTGCTGATGATTTTCTGGGACTCTCGCGTAGTACTGAGTGAGATATAACATAAGTATACAAGACAAAACATTTAGACGTAAACGTCTAAGAACCGGTGCAAATTTTGTTTATGTTTACTTAGAAATATGGGACACGGGTATACTAAAGTTATATCAATTTCCAATGTAATAGATAAAAGAGAACAATAATGTGATTCTTTTTGTCTTTTTATTAATCTTTATGAATTTTCTCGATCAAGCAATATACAAATCCTAATCATATTGGGATCTCCACGAGATTTAGTTTGTACACTATTAAAAAAAAAAAAAAAAAAAAAAAAAAAAAAAAAAAAAAAATGCCAAAACGTAAATAAGTTACCAGATCTTATCTAAAAGCTTATTTTAGCATGCGTCAGATATGAGTATGTTTGAACGTTTTAAGTATGGACCATCGGTCACATTCAAACTTACCAAAGATGGACTGCATGTCGTATTCAAACTTACTAAACTGCGCTCTGCTATAATCGAACACTTCTCCATACATAAAAATTCGAGGCTATATTAAGAGCCCGGCGCGATTCGCGCGCCGGTCAATGAACCGTACTAGCCTGCAGCAATATTTAATTTATTTAGTAATTAAGGATACTGTTTTGTAAGGCACAACAAAACAGGCTATATCATTTTCAACTGCTGTGTTTTCTTAAGCTTCCCTCAGCTGTAATGGCCCAGTAAGCATTCTTTATAAATCTATAGTGGGCCGTTATCGGCCCGTCAGGGTAGCTGACGGGCCGATAACGGCCCGCTATAGATTTATAAAGAATGCTAGCTGGGGGTTGACTACTGATTAACAGCAAGGTAAATTTCAGTGCAAAAACAGTTCGCGTTTGGAATCCAAATGTAATGGCAACCTAACTATTATGTTCCTTTAGAAATAGACTTAACCAAATCAGCCCCGCAGACCCTAATAGACACTTTTTGCAAACAATGTAGATCCAGATGAGACGGCTCGGAATGAGGATTGGAACAGAGGCTTTAGTGCTTATAGAGCTCCTTTCCCAAATGTGGACTGTATATTTATATTTGAGAGAATCTAAAATTTTTATAAAAAAGTAAAAAAAGAATAAAAATAAAAACAAAAAACAAACAAACAAACAAACAAAAAAAAAAAAAAAAAAAAAAAAACAACAAAAAACAACAACAAAAAAAAAACAAAAAAACAACAGAAAATTGATAAGGTGAAACAACCGTAAAACAACAACAAAAAATAAAACAAAACAGCAACAGCAGCAACATCGACAACGACAACGACGACGACAACAACAATATTAATCAGTTAATAATGAAGATAATAGTAATAATAATAATAATAATAATAATAATAATAATAATAATAATAATGGTAATAATAACAACAACAACAAATACTTTTTTGCCCTTTCAATTATTGATGATGATTGTTTTTGAAATTAAAAAGATATTAGACAAAACTAAAGAAACGTATTTATTGTATTTAAGACCCCTCTCTAATAAACACTCCATCTCATTGTTATTGGTAAAATATGACCGAACGCGATCAAAATTGACTTTAGACCATCAAAGTATTTTATCTTTCGCCAAAAATTCGCCTCAAGAATGATAGTTATGGGCTCTTGAATTGCCGCGCCCCAGGCGCGTTTATTAGAAATAATACGGTAAATGCTACAGCAGCCTAACTTGCTTTAGGCGAATAGCGAGGGCACAGATCAGCCTGCGCGAATGCGAAGGCTGATTTGGGCCCTCGTTGTTCGCATATGCGTCCAGCCCCTCTTTAAATAGTCTATAAGGAATGACCCTTGAAAGTAATGAACTTAAACAGAAAACTGTAAACAGCTGAGGTGTCAAGTTTTCTGGGCCAGATTAGCTAGTTTCGGCTAATTGGGCCTCATCAGTGGCTCTCATTATACATTTCAAAAATCCTGGAAAGGGCACAAATGCTCGCATGGGACCAGAAAATATAAATTACACTATAGCGAAGTACGGGAAGACGATTTTTTGCTACAACCGGCACTAACACCAGCTGTGATGAAGATAAAAAAAGATTCTTAAATGAATACAAAGATAAACAGATTCTGAAAGGAATGACCCTTAAGAGTTATGAACACAGACAGAAAACTGTATAAACAGCTGCGGTTTCAAGTGTTCTGGGCCAGATTAGCTAGTTTCGGCTAATTAGGCCCTCATTATACATTATAAAAATCCTGGAAAGGGCACAAATGATCGCATGGGGCCAGAAAATAAAAACTACACAATAGCGAAGTACGAGAAGACGATTTTTGGCTACCAACCGATACTAACACCAGCGATTCTTAAAGGAATACAAAGATACATAGATTCTGAGAGGAATGACCCTTGAGAGTTATGAACAAAATCACAAAACTGAAAATAGCTGACGTGTCAAGTTTTCTGGGCCAAACTAGCTAGTTTCATCAATAGAGTCCATTTACTGTGGCGCGGTCTATATTATGGTAACACAGGTATAAATAAGAGATCCTGACAGGTCGCCTGGAACACTGAAGATCTGATACGTTTGAAAAAGGGGGGCATTTTGACAGTTTTGGAAAATATTTGTAACTTGATCTATCAGGAAGTGCGTCAAGTTCCTTCACTTTAGCCAAAAACGTGTACTCTTCAACAAAGCATTATCTGTATATATATATATATATATATATATATATATATATATATATATATATATATATATATATATATATATATATATATATATATATATATATATATATACAGTCGACTCTCGTTATCTCGAATTCCAAGGGACTCTCTGAAACACTTCGAGATATCCGTACCTCGACATATCAGAGCTGAGAGAATGAGGAAAACAATAAATTGAACAACCACATTTAACAAATGAATATGTAATTTGACTCTTGAAGTTAGAACTATATATATAAAATAATGTGGAAAAGAGGAGAAATTGCTCCTTAGGAGCAATTTCTCCTCTTTTCAACATTATTTTGTTACCTGTTATCATAATTTCATGTTAAAACAGGGACCAGATTTTCACTTCGAGATAAGCGGTAATTCGAAATAAGCGAATTCGAGATAACGAGGTTCGACTGTGTATATATATATATATATATATATATATATATATATATATATATATATATATATATATATATATATATATATATATATATATATATATTATCACATAGTAGCCGGAATTCCTAACATTCAGGATAAATCAATTATACCATGATTCTACGCATTTACGTGCAATAATGCACTCGCTCACGCTCATGCATTATCGCATTGCACATGCGCACGAACCAAGGTATAGCTAAGACTTATGGCTGAATATTCTGTTAACCAATAATTTATTGTCAAGGTATGCACTCATTGCCTATCCACCAGAATATGTGAATTTTAACATTAAATAACTGTTTTACAAAAATTAAAGTTAGTATTTAAAATGTAAAAAAAAAGTCAGTAGGTAAACGACTTTAGACCATGATAAGAAATAAAAATGAAAGGAAAGGAAAGATAAAAAATTACAAAAGATGGCCTTCATCTGCACTGCAGAACAAGAAAAGCAAAACACACGGTCAAATGCCCTAACCTAACATTACTTGACATATATATGTATGCTTTTGTTTGGTCTTTCTCTCCAGTGGATGCAGATATAAATAAAAGAAAATAATAGAAGTCTGCAGCAATTATGTTTGTGAGTTAAAAAGTATGTAGGAATGGTAAAATTAAAAGAATCACGCTCATATTATTTAATCCATTTATACCGAATGTACTCTCCTGCATCGACAGTTTGGACAGGTTCATTTCCAGTAGAAGGGATGTCTGGTTACTTTTTATTATCACCACGTTTTATAGAAGTTCATGTCTTCCATGCAAACAGTGTAGACCCAGATCAGATGCCACGTTCTGTGCTCGGAGGTGTGGGTGTGTGTGTGTGTGTGTGGTGGGGGGGGGGGGGGGCGGGTAACTTCCTATATATGGCATAGTATGGATGTGCGTGCCGAATAGCCCCCTTTTTCAGCGCTGCCAGGAATATGATTGGCCCCCTTTTTTCAACAAAAAGTATATTAATGGCCCGATTTTTCTGGATTCCTATGTGAAAGGCCCCATTTTTCTGGCATCCTGGTATATGCACATATTTTTCGCTCAGAGATTTTTGCTGCTTATCCTCTTGGTATTACATGAATTGACTGTGATATTTGTGTAACAACCAGCAAAAAATGGGTACAAAAAATCAAAGAACAGTATATGAATAGGTCAGCATTTTGGATGATCAAGTATATGAATGGGTCCGTTTTTTCAAAGGCCAGATATATGAATGGGGTAGGTTTTGAAATACTGGCTCGCTCAACCGTACCAAAATTACCCCTAAGTTACCCCTTCCCCCCCCCCCCCCCCCAACCCCGAGGTTTTGTGGCGTCTTATCTGGGTCTGCGCTGTTTGTCAATGTCAATTTTAAGGAAATCTAGGCATAAATGGGTGAATGTAGTAATATTTATGTACTGCCTTGGTCTTATTACGTTATTTTCAAGCAATATAGCAATGTTACCAAGCTGACCAGCAGTTTCCCTACTGCCACAAAAATCGGAAATATTTGAAGACAAAAAAAACAAAAAAACAAAAAGATGATGTTTAAGAAAAACTTAACTGTTCGAAGACGCGAGTATAACATCTATATGCATGTCTCCTATATGGTAACATGATATTTATACAACGTTGCATTATGACGTGCTTCGACGTTAACGCGACATTGTATAAATGCCATGACGTTGCATCGACTTTTATGTGACGTTATATAAACATCATGATGTTGTATCGACGTAATGCGACGTTGTATAATCGCCATGTGCCCGCTGTGTAAAAAGGGTTTTAGGTATTTCTGGAACACTTCTCTTTTTGGTTAAAAGCGTGACTTGAAGACACTTACTTAACTAACATCTCTTTTTTGGCTTCAGTCTCTAGTGACAAAATATTTTTTCTTACAATCTGTTTAATAATCCGCTAAATTAAAACCAAAGTAATATCATGACTATAAAGGCTGGTCACTAGTGACCAGCCTTTATAGTCATGATATTTTTTTTGTTTTATTTTAGCGGATTATCAAAGAAGATTATGAGAAAAATATTTAGTCACTGGAGACTGGAGCTAGTCTACTCTTTTTTTATGACAAACTATTCCATTATCAAACCACAAATTCAGTGCTGGAAGAGTGCGTTGCAGAAATGTAGGAATGAAAGAGTTAAATAATTAGAGCCGTCTAATGACAAAACCAACAAAATGGCATGTGTGCCCAGCGAAGACTCATATCAGCCTTGGTATCCACCCAGTCTGTTCAGAGTTTTCGTTGTCCACATGAAGAAAGCTTCGGCCCTTATCTGCCCAATGAGCGCATAGCGGAGACTGATCAAACTTGACGGATACCAACCTAGCGGGCACATGACGTTTATACAACTTCGTCTCAACGTCGATGCAACGTCATGACGTTGCATCGACGTTGAGGCGACGTTGTATAGACGTCATGTGTCTGCTGGGAAGGCTTATCTGATTTTGCGCTGGGCGCACATGCCATTTTGTTGGTTTTGTCATACGGTGGCTCATTAGGATTTTTTTCTTTTGTAGGTAGCTGGTGGTGCGGCCCTCATAGCTGGCTGTGTCCTCAAGTTCGCGAGTGGACTTCTGGATCCGGAGGTTACGACATTGTTTAACCGAATCAGTTTGAATAATGTCTCCTTGGGAACGCTTGCAGATGCAAACGCTTACATAATGATAATTGCGGGCGCACTGATCATGTTCATTGCAGTGCTTGGACTGTGTGGTGCATGGAAAGATGCCAAGGGATGCCTTTGGGCCGTAAGTTGTTAAAACATTATCCCAGCGACCATAAAATGGTGAATAGACATTGAAACAACGTCATTTCAATGTTGTCTTAGCCTCTAGGACGTTGAATCAACGTTGAAACGACGTTGCTTCAATGTTGCTATATGAGCCTCACTAAGGAAAAAAGGTTTCTTTATAATGGGAGGAAAATGTTTTTTTTTTTTTTTTTTTTTTTTTTTGCTTCTTAAAAAAATACGTTTTGGAAAACAAAATGAGGGCTTGAAATAAAAACTTGAGAAAATCTAAACTATATATATACAAAAGTAAAAAAAAAAAAAAAAAAAAAAAAAAAAAAAAAAAGAAAGAAAGAAAGAAAGAAAGAAAAGAAAAGAAAACTTACAAAGAACTGCAGCAGAGGAACAAGTCAGTAGGAAAACTGTTGTGGGTCTTAAACTAGTTTTATTAGAGCGAAATATCGAGTCATCACGAAAACATACTTTTATAATTTTGACCCCCTTAAACCCCATTTTTTATATAGTAAAATGGGGTTTACAAGGGTGTACATTATTTTACTTATTTCTGCTCAAAATCATAGATTGTAGGTACTCGTTAGAACCGCCTCGGTGAGGCGGTTCTAACATGTACCCACAATCTATGATTGAGCAGAAATATGAAAAATATCAGAATTGTTATCTTAAAACTTTCAGTTTTTGGTGGTGAAATTTTCAATATTTGAATAGACGTGTTTTCGTAATGATTTAAAATGTACGATAAAATCCAAGGAGTAATCGTGCAGATATCGCTCGATATTAGCACGTTTACTCGGATGCCTTCGAATGTTACCGTAACATAACATTGCTTTGTGCATTCTTTAAATTTTAGATAATAGAATGCCTATTTTGAGGCCACTAACAACTGAAAAACGCAAAATATTTATAGCTATATAATAAAAGGGTTATTACAGATATTGGTGAATTTTGCTTTCAAGCTCGCGTGCTTTGATATTCCAACTCGGGTCAATATTCACCAATATCATTGCAATAACCAAATAATATTTTATAATTCTGTGAGCGGGAAGTGAAGGCCCTGATCGGACTGCGCGGATGTCAGTACTCTCCGCCCATGCTCAAGGGTATGTTTGTGTGCACTGGGTTGGGTAGTTCGTGTTACTCCGTCCAAGTCATCCATGAGTTCTTATCCCACATGATCAGCCCCCGTCACCTTCCATGTTGCAAAAATGATATTCTATTCTTCGTCGCTTATCCTCTTTTTTGAAGTTCTTCTTGTTGTTGTTTATTTCAGTACATTATCGTCATCATAGCTTTGATATTAGCACAGCTGACTGTTGCTGGACTCTGGATATTCATGAGAAACGTGGTAAGAACATACGCACATACGCACGTACGCACGAACACTGATATCGAGATACAGTGCAACCTCTCTACAACAGCCACTCTTGGGAACAAATAAAACTAGCCACTATAGGAAGATGGTTGTTATAGAGGGGTTCAATATATAGTAAATTCCGCCATTAAGACCAACGTTGGTACTGACTTAAAGTGGTCTTATTAGCAGGCCAGTAGACTGGCTCCAGTCGTTCCGTCTTTATTGTTATTTCTATTATATTTGGTTATTTTTCTGACCATTATTCTCTCCCCCCCCCCCTCTCTCTCTCTTTCTCTCTCTCTCTCTCTCTGCTTATATCTATTCACCTACTGTAACAGAAACTATCTTTCCCACAAAGGGACGTAACTGATTAAATCATTATAAGCTATACTACATTTGAATACCTTTGGAAAGAAAAGACAATATGAAAGAAAAATAGAGTCTGGAGACAGACTAGCGGAACGGTCTTAATATTGAATGTAGAATATAACTTCATCCAAGATTTTTTTTCAACCAAGAAGTACTGATTTTTATCTTATTGCGCCGTCAAAAATATGCTGTGGGTACTCATTAGAAGCGCCTCAGCGAGGCGCTTCTAATGCGTACACACAACATATTTTTTGTGAAGAAATAGGACAAACATATGTTATGTAAAAGGCCAAGAAAACCCCATTTGGAACAGATAAAAGCTGGTCTTATTTTCGAGTGGTCTAAATATCGCGATTTTATTGACCGGCGCGGGAATCGCGTCGGTCTCTTAATACAGCTTTGGATTTTTATACATGGAAGACTATTCGAGTGGCTCGTTGAGGGCTGTTTATATTTGCCGGGATCGTCGGTTTGTGACAATCCCGGCAAGTATAACACATCTTATTACAGAATGTGTTACAAACAGATTAATGTCTATTTTATTTTCATTTCAATCAAGAAATTTCATAAAGATTAATAAAAGCAAACATTAACTCTTTCTGTGCCAAATTTCAGACGACATTTGTCGTCTGATTTTCTTTTTTAACAAATTATCGCTTGAAAAGAAGTTTGTACATAAAGTTGAAAGACTGAATGTCAAACAACGTAGATCCAGATGAGACGGCTCACATGAGCCGTCTCATCTGGAGCTATGCTGTTTGCAAAAGGCTATTATTATCGCCTATGACAGTGAAAGTTAAAGAATCACATTGTTGTTCGATTTTAACTGTTACATTGAAAATTTATCAAATTTCAGTATACCCTAGTCCCATATCTTAAACATGAACAAAAACCTTTGCGTCGGTACTTAGACGTTTACGTCTAAAAATTTTGTCTTGTGTAATAAAACACTTTGAGAAATAGAAATGTGGCTGTTAGAGGGAAGTGGCTTTTATGAACAGGTGACCATTCGTAGATATTTTACTGTGTCTGAGGCACACTGCGGAGAAAACTATTTTCTCCTAGGCGAACAGCATAGACACAGGGACGTCTGCGCATCCACAATAAAAGAACTGTTTGGAAGAATATGGCGAGGAATGAAGACCTGTGATGCATATGCTGGTCAGGATTGTGAGCTCTATGTAAAAATGATGGTAAACCACAGCGAGCAGGAAATAAATAAATAAATAAATAATGATGTAAATACGGTTTAATCTTACACCTTAAAATGCTAAGCAAATCTGAAACAGGCAACTTTCATAACCTGACTTCGTTATTTATCAGAGGCAATAGAGAAAATAACACTTTGCTTTTCATGTGAATCGTCTGCTATACAGATGATTCACATGAAATGTCAAGCCTTTTTTCGCTGAAAACTAAACAACATATACAACAACAACAACAACTACATGTATACTGGTAATAAAAACAACAACAACGTATTCAAAGTGCCGTCTGCTGTAGGTAGGATTAGCGCATTTGGAAGTGCCAACACCCCTACCTGAGCAGTGAATTAACCCATTGTAGAACTCCCCCACACTATATACTGGAAGATTCTTATTTCGATTTTAGGTAAATTAAGCCATTGTAGACTGAATGAACACCCCGTTGTATATATGAAGATTCTAATTTCGATTTTAGGTACATCAGGCTATGTGACTTATATTGCCCTAGAGAAGAATGGATGACTTATTTTCAAACAGTGGAAACCCTGATCAGATGCCGCGGTCTGTGGCGTCTGATCTAGTTCTGCACAGTTTGCCAAATACTCTTTATGGAATCTCCAGACTACAAAGGGTTATGTTATTTGACCGGATCTTTTATACACATGGCCCAGCTAATCGGACGACGAACGTTCTCAAAACTCAGAGATCACTTGGCCAGACGCCATGATATTCTCTGCAGATACTTACCGCTTAGCTAGGAGACAATTTGCATGAAATCAAAGTCTGCTGTATGAATAAAAAATAATAAGAAACAAGTTATTTCAGTTTGTCGCCTGTTCAATTTGCCCAGCGAACGGTAAAACTTAAAAAAAAAAGGAAAATCCAAGATATTAGTATAGGGATCAAACATGATTTTTCATGCCTTAACATCCGCCACGTCCCGAGGGAGGTGTTGAAAACCGAGGCCGAAGGCCGCGGTTCTCAACACCTCCTTAGGAACCTGGCGAATGTTAATACATTCAAAAGCCATGTTTGATCGCTTTTGTTGCATAAAAACTGAAAGCATTTGTCACATTTTGAGTTATTTCTTGCACAATTTTGTTTCGCCTTTTCATCGATGTCTCGTTAACGTAATTTCCACGGACTAAGCTCGTTCTAGGACCGGGCAGTACACATCTCGTAAGGGCAGCAAATCTGTGGCCCCGCTACGGTCATATTGAAAGTTACGTAGCCGTGCATTAACAGCGCGTGAATTGCCCTGTTAATACGCGGCTTTTCGCCGGTTAATGCACGGCTGTTAATAACGTGCGACACTGTTTTTTATACAATAAATCACATTATTGCATAAAAAAAAACAGTGTCGCACTTTATTAACAGCCGTGCATTAACCGGCGTAAAGCCGTATATTAAAAAGGCAATTCACACGCTGTTAATGCAAGGCTACGCAACTTTCAATATGCTTGTACCGGGGCCGCAGGTTTGCTGCCGTTACGAGATATATACTGCCCGGCCCTAGAATGAGCATAGTCCATGGAAATTGCATTCGCGAGACATCGGTGAAAAGGCGAAACAAAATAGTACAAGAAATAACGCGAAATGTAGCAAATGTTTTCAGTTTGTATGCAATAATAGCGATCGAACATGGTTTTTCCAATGCATTAACATTCGCCAGGTCCCTAGGGAGGTGTTGAAAACCGCGGCCTTCGGCCTCGGTTTTCAACACCTCCCACGGGACCTGGCAAATGTTAATGCATGAAAAACCATGTTTGATCCCTATATTATGGGCAGTTCAGACAGGATTTTATTGCTTGCTTGTTTTGAAACTCCTCTCGGTCCTCTTTAATAATCGAGAAATTGTTTAGACATCCCTACATGGTTATCAGTGTGGTAGCAGAAAACGTCATTTAAAGGTTACTAACGGTTGCACCGGCGGGGACGCAGCGTTCAGGCGACGGCGATGCTTCACCCGGGCGGCTCATAGGACAGAAGTACACATTGTTTTCATTCTTACTTTGTTACCTCATAAGATAAAATATACAAAAAAGTAATCAGATTATAATCTCCTTTTAATTGATAACACGTTTACCTCTCTTAAGCTAACTTGGCTACATAGCCCATTTAGAAACAATACTTTCTTCTGTAATACTTTATTGCAGATTCCTCAGAAGCATTTTAGAGCAAACTATGCGCACCTTAATTTCATTGGGAATATATTTTCAGATAAAAACAGTAAGGTTATAGCAAAATTAGCTTAGTAAGCAACCTTTAAGAGGTAGTGCGTCAATGATTTGTGAGTACAGTCGACTCTCGTTAACTCGAAGTCCAAGGGACTCTATGAAGTACTTCGAGATATCCGTACCTCGACATGTCATATTTTTGCGGAATTGTGGAAAAAATAAATCGAACATCCACATTTCACAGATGAATAAGAAATTTGACTCTTGAAGCTAGCGATACACAATACATTGATATAATGTGGAAAAGAGGAGAAATTGCTCCTCTTTTCCATAATATTTTGTTACCTGTTGCTAGATTTCCATTTTAAATCAGGGACCAGATTTTCAGTTCGAGATAAGCAAATCGTCATTCGAGTTAAAGCGAAGTCGACATAACCAGAGTCGAAATAACGAGAGTATAAGTTCAACGCATGACACTGGATCTAGAAAGTAAAACTCCTCTGTTGCCGTACTAAAACGAAGGGGAATTGCTCGATTCTGGCCCCAAGGTTTTAAACTTTTTTCATGCTGAACTTAGCTGAGCATGAAATTTGTCCTGCTAATGAATCTCAAATTACTGACGACCGCAAATACTTTCTTGCTAAACAAAGCTGAGCATGAAAATTTCTCTGCTAATAACATGAAAATGTCAATAATTGTTGGATTTTTCATAGTTATCAGCAGAGGAATTTTCATGCTTAGCTGGGTTGAGCGCGAAAAATGTTTTATAACATCAGGGCCAGGGCATCATAACATAGGAGCTGACAAACAAACCGGAAACGCGTATATTGCCAGCCGCATTTTAACGCACTGCTTGCTAGATAACAATTCAGCAGACGCATTTTGAAATATTTTTGTTTCTTATTTTCCTCAGAAAAGGGTTTGCAATATACCTCAAATAGGCTCCTAAGCGGGGTTCTCATTAAGTGCAAATAAGGGGTCCTGGACGCTTACTTTGGCTATTGGAACCCTACTTTTGAGAGATATTCAGCAAAATTACGTATTAGGGCTTCTACTTCTTGAAAAAAAAAAAAAAAAAAAGGTCTTTGGACTCCTGTTAAAAACAATTTTATTAAGAAACCTGCTAAGGATACAATTTGCATGGAATGTCAAAGTCTTTTTTTTTTTTTTTTTTTTTTTTTTTTTTTCTTTTTTGAAAACAAAATATTGTTAATTTGTCGCCTGCTAAATTAGTTTAGAGAGAGGTAAATGTTAACCCTAGTCCTGTTGAACCCGTATATGTCCTGCCTTTGCAAACAGTGCAGATTCAGACCAGTTGGCTTCTTCGAAGCCAACTGATCTGGATCTGCACTGTTTGCCATTAATTATGTGAATTTATATCAATAATCTGGATCAAGTTATCTGATTGGCTGAATATTGGAAGTGGGCATGGCATCTAAATTTATACAGCATGACAAGGGTTAAGGATAGGCTGTTTTATATCACTGTGCATTTTATGTATGCTTTTAGGCTGATGAATGGTTCAAAGGTCAGCTGTTGTCCCTCCTGGCGAGTTATGAGGGTCCGCAGGCCAGTGACGACATATCTAAAGGCTGGAACTTCTTGTTTATGAATGTAAGATAGCTAAGTACGAGGGTCGTGCAAAAAGTTCTGTAACTAATAGGCTTCCTAAGTTTTATCCCAGGTATATTTTAAAATGCTTGAATGGTGTGTTGAATAGCTAACGATACCCGTTTATTTCGTGTAAATTGCTTTCCAACTGACCGAGTCATTTCAAATTGAAATAGACGCAGTCATATAATTGACCAATTTACTTGTTACAATAAGAAACGACCAAGCAAAGGGTGGTCAAGAGTCCACCTTTTATATGACAATGCCTCCTCTCATAAGTGTGAGGTTGTTAAGTCTTTTTCTGGCTTCTGAAAAGGTGAAAGTTTTAAACCATCTACCTTATTCACTTGACCTGAGTCCCTGTGACTTCTTTTTATTTGCAAGGCTTAAGAAAATGCCTTCTGGACATAAGTATACGTCTAGAAGTTTTCTTGGTAGTGCTATTTATCAGTGTCTCCAATAGACACCAAAAGAAGACTATTTATCTGCTTTTCGTGACTAGGTAAAAAGGTTACAAAAATGTGTTTCAGTAAAGGGGGAATACCTTGAAGGTTTGTAATAAAAATATGTTTGATAAAACGTAGCACTGAAGTAATCCGAACGCAGTGACAAAACTTTTTGCAGGACCCTCGTATAAACCATAACAACATGGTGTTTAGCTCCCACGTTTCTAGCGAAGACAAAGATCAGCCTGTACATCGCGTCGTCTAAACAGGCTGTTCATTGCCCGTTTGAGGGGAGTGGATACACTTTCAGCGGGGTCGGGGGGGGATGTGGGCGGGGTACTGTCAAGATTATTTTGCCCCTTTCTAGAAAACGAGTTAGTCAAAAAAAAAAAAAAGAGAAAAGAATTGGCTCCCAGAGGGAGCACATTTTTTCCTTATATACTAGAACCCTTTTTAGAAGAGGATTGGTGTGCAAACGGAAAGCAGACAGGGGGGCACAAAAAATTGTCTCCATTGTGCAAAAAATTTACTCACCTTAAGGAGTCATTGGGTCAGCTCATACACTGTCAAAAACAGGAAGACCTGGGACCTCCTTGATTCAATAAATGAAAGTTCAGCTGAACAAACTGTTTTCTTTACTTTACCCAAAAAGTCCTACCACAGTACGTTGCTCTACTCCCAATTAAGGGTAACACATACTATTTTTGGACTAAACGATATGAAAGTTTGATCTGAATTTATTTTTATGAATGGTGGGATATGTCTAATTTTTGGAGGTCAGAATTCGCTAGCATCCGCGTATCGAAGTTCCGGAAAACTTTTTAGAGTTTCTGACTCCCAGAACTCCCTTTTGGATTGGGTATTATTAATCAACTAAGTAAATATTGTTCTGATATGTTCCAAGCAGCCTGCATCATACCAATGCAATGTTTGTAATGGTTTCTATACGGTGGCCCGGGCTTTATACAAGGGTTAATAATGTACATTACAAGGATTTAAGGGATAAAAAACGAGGGGTTCAGGAGGGTTAATATTTTACGGTATTAACCAGGCCAAAAAATTACTTTATTAACCAGTCAATGAGACTTTAAACACAGTGATATTTCTGTTTGGTGCTTGGAGTACATCAGGATACCTGCAAATGTTTCTGCTACCTTTGCAGTCAGCAGTTCTGATTATCCATTTAAACAAAGCAGTATTAAAAAAAAAAGTCTGTAATTTACTGCATGGTGAAGCAATCAACAAGAACCAAATACACAAAAAGAGAGTTTTTTTTATTGACTGTCAACACCTTTACAGTTGAAAAAAAAAAAAACTGATTAATAAAAAAAAAAATAAAAAATGTCATGAAATGGATGTTTTCACGTTGGTCCTTGTACAATTCCTCGGGCAGTCGTATTGGCCTTCGGATGGCTATGTACATCAATCCTCAGGCCAATATGACTTCCCTCGGACCTGTAACAGAGCCAATATAAAAACATCCATTTAATATCAGTCAGAACGCCAAAGTATTTTGAATAGCGTTTTCAACGCCGTAGGGTGCCATAATGTTTTTGAACGATGTCATAAGTGACCAGTGAAGTTATTAAATTACTTGCAAAGTTGATTAGTAGAGTAATATAGAAATAAATACAGAAAATTATTTTAAAGATAACTACAGCATTTATAAGGATGAGTGCTCTGAATTAGACTGTAGAATCATGATCTTTTTTTATTTCAGGCGGAATGTTGTGGTGTGAATGGTCAGTACGCAAATGGTGGCTCAAACAACGACTTTCAAGAAGTGCCCGCCAACTGGTGGGTTAACAGGTTCGTAGGCTAATATTCTGACAACAGAGTACGTGTATATCGAAATATAAAGGTATTGTCATACGCACAAAATGCTGTCGATATGGGCCGCGCAATGCGAAAAAAGTAGCCTACATTCGGGCATATGCGGACAGGGAAGGCCCAGATCAGCCTGCGCATGCGCGCAGTCTGATCAGGGCCTTCGCTGTCCGCTGACAGAATCATTGGAAACTACATAATGTATGAATGAAAAGCAATGACCCGGATGATGCTTTGCGCATGTGCAGGATTATCTGATAATGCAAGTTTTGCGCATGTCGGAAGGCACATTTTCGCTTGACGCGACACGTTATGCTGTCTACCTGTATCCGATCATAGCCGATTTCATATAGGTTCCGTTCTTTTCCGTAATTCACTCGTATTCAGTCACAAAGCGCTATGTCATATGACTAAATCAGCTAAATGATCTCGGAATGAGAAACATGGCGGGCGCTTCAGCTCAAGCAACCAACCCCGCAACCAACTTTTTAACTTATGCCCTTTCCGTCAATTTGAAGGCTTTTGAAGGGATATGCATCATCGCGAGAGTTCTCTCAAATACTGGGCGCGGCCATTTTGTTTTTATTCCGACTGATTGGTCTGGATAGCGATGTTCGGGACGTTCCGTTTAAATCAGAGTGAAATCGACTATTGTATCGGTTCAAAACACATTGATTTCAATGACAGATAAAGTTATATTTATTTATGCCTGGCGTCCCATAGAAGCGACATTGGCAAACAGTGTATACCCAGATCAGACGCCGCAGTACGCGGCGTCTGAGTTGAGTCTACAATGTTTGCATTACATACAGGAATTTCTATAAACCTTTATAATAATAAAAGCTAACCAGATACCACTTATAATTGAAATTGACCGGTCTAAAGAGTTAAGGTAGAAGAAACCATTTTGCAATGGGTTAGGGTGGTTAATATTTCTTCAGAACTAATAACGAATAGTGATCCAGAATTTCGATTACTGCCTACAGAAAGATTGAATACTGAAGGATATTTTGGCTTGTACAGTAAACGCGCACGCGGAGACAGGGTCTTCTGGGTCTGCGTTTTTCGCATATGATCTAATTATCACTTTGACATGAACGAATGAGGCCGTAAATGGGGGAAATTCCGTATATATAAAATTAAGAGCATTCGGTTTTCTCCGTATTAATTTGGTAAGGTTCGGACGTTCTGCAGATGAAGAGGGCAGGCTCTGTCCTGACTGCGATACGTAATCTTATGTACAGTCTGTAGACCTTGAAATCAGTACATATAGAATACCGGACGCAGTAAATATTCATGTCAGGGCCCATTTGTTCAAAGCATCGTTAACTTAGCGAGCTCGTTAATGACAAACTCGTTAACTGTTGTAGCTAAGGTATTTGAAACTACACTAATATTTTTGCTTTAAAATGTGAGTAGCTTTTACTCACATTTTTCCAGCAAAAAAAAAAAAAAAAATGTATTTGTCATATTTTACGATAGAAATTTTCACTAACAGCTTCGGTAAGCTTTGAACAACTGGGTCCAGTCTGTTTCTATTCCGTGACTCTATTTCTTTTACACTGTTTCTATTTCATTTTATTTTATTTATTTTTTTCTTTTTAAGGGGAATCGATTTACTTTAAGCGGGTGCCAGGGGTGGGGGAGGAGGGGGGAAATCTGTCAAAATGATTTTGCCTCCATTCTGTAAAGGGGTCTACTCTACTAGGGAAGAATTTGCTCCCTTAAAGGGTCTCATTTAATAGAGAAGAAATTGCTCTTATTGACCCCCTTTTCAGACGTCAGTTGGGGTGCAGGAAAGTACACAGGAAGTTACAAAACGTTAGCCCCTCATAGAAAGAGTATCTATTTAGACCATTGCAAATCCGATGCTGTTGCCATGAACGTGGTTGGAGACACAGTGACCTACAAACATACCGCATTTACCCTAAATACCGGTGGTATAAAAATTAAACGAGTCATTTAACTACTTGTTGATGTTTGTGAAAACCGTCCAGACGAGTAACAAACAGTGTCGATCCTGATCAGACACCACGCGTTGTGTTGTCTGATCAGAGTCTGAATGTTCAGACCTTAAGAAATATCAAACTTATTACTGCAGAGCCCGGATTGCCCTGCCTTTGTAAACAGTGTAGATCCAGATCAATTGACTTCTGAAGATGCCAACTGATCTGGATCTGCACTGTTTTTCATTAAGTATGTGAATTTATATCACCAATCTGCATCAAGTAATCTGATCGGCTGAAAATTTAGAGTGGGCGTGGCATCTTAATTTATTCGGCATGACAAGGGTTAATATACCTTGATAGAGAAAGTTCCATGTTATTGCTAACATGAGCTAAAATTCAGAAACATATGCCTGGGCACAGTGTTTCCAACAAAATTTCATATCTCAGATCAGACTGCGCATCCGTGCTTTCTGATCAGAGTCTTCGCAGGGCACCTTGTGGGTAGCCAAGGACCCAAAGGGTCTCCAGGCGGACAGCAAAGACTCTGATCAGTCTGTGCGGTCCGCGCGGGCAGATCTGTCTTTGCTGGGCGCACACGCAGTCTTGTAGGACGAATTTGCATCATACGATAGTAGCGGGGTGTTATGGTTTCACGTTGGTCGTCCGTTTGTCCGTCCATCCGTATTTTCCTTTCCATTGAGTAAATATCAATGAATTTTCGCCAAACTTATATGTGCATTGATATTTTGGTGATCAGGTCTGGGAGTGCTAATGGGAAAATTGCGTTAATTTTTGACAGATGTATCTGCCACACGATAGTCGTGAGATATTTTTGTTTCACGTTTTCATTTCGGTTTCTTTTCAGAGGTAGTGACAATGTACCAGCGACATGTTGTCAGGGTGTAACCGAGGCGACGATCGCCAGTTACATACAGCATCCAAAGTGCACATCGTCTTGGTATCCAAAAAATTTCTACACAACAGTAAGTTCTGGAGACGACAACTCGATGATTTTTTTTATTTTTCCCAGAAAATAAGCT
This sequence comes from Anodontia alba, assembly GCA_964016985.1. Classification (NCBI taxonomy): domain Eukaryota; kingdom Metazoa; phylum Mollusca; class Bivalvia; order Lucinida; family Lucinidae; genus Anodontia; species Anodontia alba. The sequence continues at coordinate 91,159,319 of OZ024831.1, forward strand.
TTGATATTTCATGCAAAGCATGGAAGTTTCCCAGTAAACATACAACGTTGCAACAACGTCGTGACAACGTCGCTGTAACGTCTTGACGTTGCAGCGACGTTGTACGACGTTGCTGCGACGTTGTGTGTTTGTTTGGCTTTTTGCTGGATATATATAACAAATACAATAAAGTTTCACCATTAGAAATTAAGACCACTGTACTGTTGAGACCGTGTTGGGGCGGTGGTCCCGGTGTTAGTCTTGCTCTTTGTTGCTTTATGGTTTGTTCTGCGGGGCGATTTGTTGTGTGTCGTTCCGTGTGTCGTTTTGTTCTTGTGTTTTTCAGTTCTTTTGGTGTTGCGGTTGCCTCGCTTGGGGGGGGGGGGGGGGGGAGGGGGGGGAGGGGGGGGGGAGAGCTGGTCTTGGTGCTTTTCGTGCGTTTGTTCGGTTTGTGCTTGTTTGGGTTTGTCGGTTTCCTCTTCCTCTTGGGGTCTGGGAGGGGCTGCGGTTTGTGATTGTGGCACTCCCTGGACTTTTCTTTTACTTTTTTTGCTTTTGCCAGTCTCAAATCTGTTCTTTCTTATTATTCTCTATTCCACTAAGACTGTCCAACTAATAAGATCACTTTAAGACAGACCCAAAAGTGTCTTAATAGCAGAATTCATTACGAAAACATACCTATTCAAATATATTGAAAATTTTACCATTAAAAATATGAAAAATTTCAGATTAAAAATTCTGATATTTGCATATTTCTGCTCAAAACACAGATTATGGGTACTCGTTAGAACCGCCTCGCCGAGGCGGTTCTAACGAGTACCCACAATCTACGTTCTTGAGCAGAAATAAGAAACATAATGTATACCCCTGTAAACCCCAGTTTTATCATTTAAAGTGGGGTTTAAGGGGGTCAAAATTATATAGGCATGTTTTCGTGATATTACTGTAATTCAAAATGTCTTGAAACAGGATTTTTGTTGAAAACAATTTATGCTAAGCGTTTGAAAAAACAAACATAACATTAAATAGTCGATTATGGGAAATTTAGCGTGTTCGTAAGAAAGTGCGGACCCGCTTACCTGTATTATTTGGCCCAATATTCACATCAAACAAAGCACTAAGAGCACTAATGGGTCGATTGTTTCTGAGCGTATATTGGGAAAATGGTCCTGAATTGGGACTTAAGACTGTTTCATTTAACCCATAACTTCATGTAAGTTAAGCAAACAGTGCAGACCCTGATCAGACACGGCGTTCTGCGACGTTTTAGCTAGGTCTGCACTGTTTGCCAATGCTCCAGTCCAGGTTTTACGGATAACCCTCACTACACGGCACTCTGACGTCAGAGCGACAAGAATAGCGCAGCTTTAAATAATCGCTACCCGGATTTTGTACAAACACGCGGTTTGATTTCATTGGCCAATGATAATCGCATGGACAACAACCTTGAGAAAAATTCTGGTGTGTGTATCCCCATACGTATATCGTGCATTGGGTCCTAAACGAATTTGTTATCATTGTAAATTTTAAGGTAAATAGAATAGGACAATAACAAGTATATTTCATGTTTGCAAAGAAACCATATACAGCATTGTTCGAAGACGGTACATTCGACGTTTTTCTTTCTTTTCTAATAATATTTAAAATGGTTTCTTTTCAAACATAAAATATATTTCTGTTTGTTTGTTTTTTTTTTTTGTTTTGTTTTTTTTTTTTGTTTTTTTTTCGTATACTACACCTGTGGACACAAAACTGTACAAACTTTGATGGGCTTCATTTCATTTTGATATAACATATTATCTTATATATTCTAACATCCTGTCAATCAACTGCTAGCCATGTATAAATGAAAAACGTAAGAAGTTGTCCATTTCACGGCAGAGCCTGCCCTGCATCAGCCAATTAAAATACATCTCAACTGTCAAGAACATACATCAGACTTAAAATAGAATAAATACTTGTCAAAATGAACAAGATCAATCAACGTAAATTGTTAGAATTGTCCATGAATGACATTTGATTGTCAAACAAACATGAAGCAAACAGATTCATTGAAAGTTACTTCATCAGGGTTTGCACAGTTTTGTGTCACAGGTGTATCTTGTTTAAACTTTACAATGATGTCAAATTTGTTTGGTACCCAGTGCATGTTCTTGCACCCCCGTTTTATTGCCTAATGAACATTTACCGCACACACTAACGTACTACTTAATATTGGCACAAATGCCATGTGTCAATGGGAAATGACCGCCTATATGGATTTGACTTTTGTCGACAGAAATACTTGGGTTGGGGGAACCTGATACGGTTAGAAGATTTTCAGCCAGTTCTACAAGGGAGATTACTTGTGTGACTTCCTGTTGCATTCCTGGACACAGTGGACACAAAACCCTTTCTGGATAGGGGTCTACTCTAAAAGGAAAGAATTTGCTCCCAAGGGGAGCAAATTCTTTTCCTGTTAGAGAAGACCCATTTTCAGAAGGAAGTCAAAAGCATTTTGATAGAGTTACCGCCTTAAGAATGCATCCATTGTCCGAATAGCTGCTCCACGTATCGACAAAAACAATTCTACATGCCTGCGAAATTTATTGTATGGGCGTAGACAATCAATCTTCGTATTTGTTATTGCTCTGGAAGCACTCTATGAAAGGTCATTGACTGGTCCAGTATAATTTTTTATGGACTACTCAACGTTACTGTAACCAAGTTTTAGCTTTAACAAAAAGACTTGGTCTACGCTTAGCACACAATGTGTGCTAAGTGTAGGCTAAGTTTTTTGTGAAAATTAATACTTGTTGTATTATAAATGTTGCTAATATAAATTGTACTTTATTTTTGATTTTACTGATGCCGGTCTCGGTGGTTCAGTCGAATGCGCGTCCAACTGGTGAACAGGAGGTTGGGGATTCGATCCCCGCAGGACCCAACAACATTCTTTCGTGGACATTGACTATGAAATATTTTCAACAGTCACATCCCTTCCGCTGATTCAAAAAAGGACAGTTGTTAGTTTCTGGTGAGAGAATGTGCACAAGAACTGATGTTGTCCGCTTAGAGGTTTAAGCCTGCCCAGGAAAAGAGTGGTTTTGTAAAATGACAGATTCGACCCTTATGGGTTGAATGGGCCGTAAAACCTCAACTCAATCAATTTGATTTTACTGGAATTATTATTGTTGTAGGGATGTTATGACAGGATTGTTGGGATAGTTTGGACGTACTCCTTAGTAATTCTCATAGTGATAGGCGCAATATTCTTCGCAGAGGTGAGTGTTTATGAAATTTTACCTTTAATGTGTTGAAATCAAAACCAGCAGACGACAAATGAATTCTAGTCTTATACTTTTCTAACCGTCGTGCTAAGCGTTTTGTAAGGGACAAGTTAAACTATTTTAAATGTGGACACTAGCATTTTAGCCTTTACACTTAAAGTGCCAAAAAAAAAAAATGTAGCAGACGACATTGTAACTTGATTTATTCTTTTTTCAGAGAAAATAAAACTTGACATTTCATGTGAATTGTCTGCTTGACAGAAAATTGAATGTCAAGTATTATTTTCCCTGCAAAATAAATATAAAGTATTTCAGATTGTCGTCTGCTGTAATTGTAATTAGCGCTTTAAGGGTTAAGGAGCAATTTACAGTTGTGGAAGACCACTTTCTAAAATATTTTGCTTTACTTTTAAGAGAAAATAAGGCTTAATATTATGTGTAAATCATTTGCTAGTCAGGCGATTCACAAGTAATGTTAAGCTATATTTTTCTCGATAAAAAAAAAGCCCAACATATTTCAAATTGTCGTTTGCTGTAATTGTGAGAATAGCGCTCTAATGGTTAAGGTGCCATTGACAGTTGTAGCAGACGACATTTAGTGAAACAAAGGTTTGACATTTTATGTGAATCGTTCGCAAGACAGACGATTGACATGGAATGTCAATACTTATTTTTTCTCAAAATCAAACCAAAATGTCGTCTTCTGCTGTAATGATTGGTGCTTATAAAGTAAAAATAAATGGTATAAAAGTTGATCTACCAAAATGAGCCCTGTCATATCAACATGTTTCATTTCAGCTGCCTGAGAATTTGTTGATTTTCTTTGGAATGATATCTTTTATCTTTGATACCTATACCTATGCTTGTTTGCTAAAAATGCGGATAAATGGCTTTGTTTTAGCTGCCAGAATATGGACCACTATAGTGTGTACTTACTTAATGGGAGAAAGCAGTCAGTTAACTCCCTTGATTACTTTCGGTCCAATTAATTAGATTCCTCTGCTTTTATCATTAGTGTTTCCATTAAGTATCACTTCCTTTTCCTTAATAAATCTAATTTTAATAAGGTCATATACCAATACAGCTTCCAAAATATTTAAAAGAAACATTTTCTGTGCAATGAAATATATAATATTAATAAATCGTCCATGTGGATATGGAGAAATGTAAAGTTAAGAATCTGTTAAATTCCACGGATGACCTATGATAAAAGCAGAGGATTCCAATTAGAAGGACCTGGTTCTTATTTGATCTACCATGGACTTTACCTGTGAAGGGAGGTAATAGAAATACTACGGCTATCTCTTATTAACCCTTGTCCTGCTGAACCCGGATATATGCCTTTGCAAACAGTGTAGATCCAGATCAGTTGGCTTCTGAAGAAGCCAACTGATCTGAATCTGCACTGTTTGCCATTAAGTATGTGAATTTATAGCTACAACCCGGATCAAGTAATCTGAGTGGCTTGAAAATTAGAAGTAGGGATGGCATCTTAATTTATATAGCAGGACAAGGGTTAACATGTCATCTCCAGGCACATGGCTTGTTTACCCTGGCTTATTCGAAATCGTTTTTGAGTATTTAGGAATTTCTCACGATGGCTTACGAAAACACATATTTAGGGATTTTTTCGGGAACGTTTCTTTTATCTTGAAAATGTATTTCGTATGCACTCATTAGAATCGCATAATCCAGGCGATTCTGATGAGTACACTCAACATGTCGTTATTTCATAGAAGTTAAAAAAAAAAACACACAAAAAACACCCTAAATCTTGGCCTCGTACTATGATTAACCCCAAGTGGCTCGTGTTACCCTTGTCTGAAAACCAAAGATGTTCGGACCTTTGAAAAACAACGCCAGGTTGATGAAAAGCCCTGGATCGGAATTCAATATTTTGATTCTCTTTATACATAGTTACACTGTTTAGCACCCTATCGACCAATATATGACAAGACTGCACACGTTTTGTGCACTGTTTTCTTAAACTGAGCGGCATCAAAAGAAAAGTTGTCTTCGAACATGCGATAAATGCTCTGATTTATATCACCCTGCGCATGCGCAGACTATCATCCGGGCTTTTGCTCTCCATTCATTTCATACATTATGTAGTAACCAATGATTCTATTAGCGGACAGTGGATGCCCTGATCAGACTGCGCGTCCGCGCAGCCTGATCTGGGCCTTCACTGTCCACATATGTCCGAAGGCATGATTTTGCAAGGCGCGTAATACTCATTGTTAGAATGTTACAATGGGCCACAATATTTAGTTTTTAAAAAAATCGCACCGTTTCGTGTCAATAAATGAAAACAAAAATAACTCAGCAGATGACAAATTGATGATCCTTTCTTATTTTCTTAAAAAAAAACAAACAAAAAAAACAACAACAAAAAACTAACAGGTTTTGCTTATATTTGTATTGCCTTTGGTTACTTTGAAAATCGAACAGCGCTTAAGCCGCTGTAGGGAGTGGGGGTGGAGGTGTGTATGCAGCCTACAGGTTGTATATGAAGAGACTTAATCAAACCGAGTCTCAGATATTCGTTCTCTTATTTTGGTCTTTGTTACTGAAAGCAAGCTTTTAGATTTTTAATTCGACAGTTCATGCAAATTGTCTCTTAGGGAAACAATATGCATGAAATATCAAAGCCTGTTTTCTGGAAACAACATGCATGAAATATCAAAGTCTGATTTCTGGAGACATTATGCATGAAATATCAATGTCTGTTTTCTGGAGATAACATGCATGAAATATCAAAGTCTGTTTTCTGGAGACAATATGCATGAAATATCAATGTCTGTTTTCTGGAGATAACATGCATGAAATATCAAAGTCTGTTTTCTGGAGACATTATGCATGAAATATCAATGTCTGTTTTCTGGAGATAACATGCATGAAATATCAAAGTCTGTTTTCTGAAGACAATATGCATGAAATATCAAAGTCTGTTTTCTGAAGACAATATGCATGAAATATCAAATTCTGTTTTCTGGAGACAATATACATGAAATATCAAAGTATGTTTTCTGGAGACAATATGCATGAAATATCAAAGTCTGTTTTCTGAAGACAATATGCATGAAATATCAAAGTCTGTTTTCTGGAGACATTATGCATGAAATATCAATGTCTGTTTTCTGGAGACAATATGCATGAAATATCAAAGTCTGTTTTCTGGAGACAATATGCATGAAATATCAAAGTCTGTTTTCTGAAGACAATATGCATGAAATATCAAATTCTGTTTTCTGGAGACAATATGCATGAAATATCAAAGTATGTTTTCTGGAGACAATATGCATGAAATATCAAAGTCTGTTTTCTGAAGACAATATGCATGAAATATCAAAGTCTGTTTTCTAGAGACATTATGCATGATATATCAATGTCTGTTTTCTGGAGACAATATGCATGAAATATCAAAGTCTGTTTTCTGGAGACAATATGCTTGAAATATCAAAGTCTGTTTTCTGGAGACAATATGCATGAAATATCAAAGTCTGTTTTCTGGAGACAATATGCATGAACTATCAAAGTCTGTTTTCTGGAGACAATATGCATGAAATATCAAAGCCTATTTTCTGAAGACAATATGCATTAAATATCAAAGACTGTTTTCTGGAGACAATATGCATGAAATATCAAAGCCTGTTTTCTGGAAACAATATGCAAGAAATATGAAAGTCTGTTTTCTGGAGACAATATATCTGAAATATCAAAGTCTGTTTTCTGGAGACAATATGCATGAAATATCAAAGCCTGTTTTCTGGAGACAATATGTCTGAAATATCAAAGTCTGTTTTCTGGAGACAATATGCATGAAATATCAAAGTCTGTTTTCTGGAGACAATATGCATGAAATATCAAAGTCTGTTTTCTGGAGACAATATGCATGAAATATCAAAGTCTGTTTTCTGGAGACAATATGCAAGAAATATCAAAGTATGTTTTCTGGAGACAATATGTCTGAAATATCAAAGTCTGTTTTCTGGAGACAATATGTCTGAAATATCAAAGCCTGTTTTCTTAAAACAATATGCATGAAATATCAAAGTATGTTTTCTGGAGACAATATGTATGAAATATCAAAGCCTGTTTTCTTAAAACAATATGCATGAAACATCAAAGTATATTTTCTGGAGACAATATGCATGATATATCAAAGCTAATTTTCTGGAAACAATTTGCATGATATATCAAAGCCAATTTTCTGAAAAAAAAAAAAACACAAAAAAAAAACACCTCTGCTGAAAATTTTCCCGAGAAACGTTAAAGCAAGACAGAATTATAAAAAATGAGCTAAATGTATCAAAAATGTGGGCGGAAAATATTATTTTATATATGTTTAAATCGTATCTCTCTACAAACACATTTTTGTCGGACTATTATAGGTCCAAATTCAAAGACTGTCTATCCAAGCTCTTAATCGGTCTCGGGGTGTGTGAGTGTGAGGAGGGAGGTGGGGGTGCAAATCGGTATGTCTTAAATTACCATTTTATTTTCAGGTTGCAGGTGTTGTTTGTGCATGTATGCTGGTTAAAAAGGAGAGTAAAGTGGGAAGTTCGTAAGTGAGCTTGTTCTTGTTTTCAATATCAGGGCCCAGTTGTTTAAAACATCGTTAGCTTAACGAGCTCATTAGTGGTCAAATTGTTAACTGTTCTAGAAGGTACAATGTCTAATTCATACATATTTTTGCTGAAAAATGTGAGTAGCTTTTATAAATGCAAAAGCTACTCACATTTTTCAGCAAAAATATTAGAGTATATGGTATATTTAACGATCAAAATTTTAACGATACGTTAACTGACGACATCATAAGTTTTGAACAACCGGGCCTGGATAATAACATAGGAACGAACTGTCTAGTAATATCTCTGAGCCTTAACCCATTTATGCCGAGTGGACAAGTCCATTTACTATATAAGGAGAGTCTGGTTGGTTTTCACTTATTACCATATTTTGAAGAAATTTCTGTATTAAATGCAAACAGTGTAGACCCTGATCGGACGCCGCGTTCTGTGGCATCTGATCAGGGTCTACAGTGTTTGACAATATCCCTTTTAAGGCGCTAAAATGGAAAAAGCGCTAATCACAACTGCAACAAAAGACATTTTGATTTTTGCATAACAGACAACCCACATGATATTTCAAGTCTTATTTTTTTTAAAACTAATAATAATGAAATTAAGATAGAATGACGTCTGCTACAGTTTTGCATACGTTTCTTTTGCACTTCTTTAGATTGTTGTGTTAAAAATCTTAGAAAGAACCTATGGTACAAATTGTTTATTAAACTGCCCACAGGGCAGGGACGGAGCTAACTTTGGGCAAGCACATTAAAGAGGTCCACTGTTGAATGCTTAAACGTTAACCAGCTGGCTATAAATAAAACAGACAACAATAAAACAACTTTCTTAATCTATAAAGAAACAAAATTGTCAACTGACTGTGAAAATTAAGAAAAAATAATAGCAATAATCTCTATTTAATTATATTTATCCAAGTCGCTTAACCCATTTATGCCGAGTCGACTCTTCTATCACAACAATTAGGACTGGTCCATTTCCAACAGATTAGTTTCTTTTTATTGCCATGGTTTGTAGAAAGCCTTGAATTTCATGCAAAAAGTGTAAACCCTGCTCAGACGCCGCGTTCAGCGGCGTCTGATCTGGGTTTACATAATTTGCCAAACTGACCCATTTTGGAGATCTTGCAGTGCCCTTTGAATGTTTGTCTGATATTACACTGTATGGAGAACATCATAGAAAGCAGCATTTTTTGTTTGTTTTTTTAATTTTGTGAAAGAAGAGGATTGATGAGTCATATGATGTATAATACACGTATTATTATCCAGCCATGTAGATTACTTGAGCAAACTTGATGAAAACATAAAAAAGGACATGTTTTCTTAGATTTTCCATATTGTTGCAACATAAACCTGTACGCCGGAATGGTGGCCAAGCTTTCTAAGGGAAGCAACGCCAACTCTTTCAGAAATGGATCTATATCCCTTTTATGGGACGCCATGCTTGCATAGGTTAATGAACCATCGTAATTTCAGATGCCCTTTTTGTCAGAAAAGTATTAAAGGGAAAAACCCACTAAATGCTATATCCTAAAAACATCCAGCCTTAAATTTGATCAAAATCGGTTGAGAAATAAAAAAAAAAAAAGGATATTTCAGTCTATTGTCTACATAGATATTGTATGTTTCGGTTCGGATACTGAGGTGATTTATTTGCTGAACACAATGCACCATTGACCTCAGGCGTATTGTATACAAGTAAAATCCAGGTCTAGATACACTGAATAGAATAGAATAATATTTCAAGTAATGGAACACCAAGGTATTCTTCATTCGCGTGCACATTGTTCGGCACACTGCGCTTACGTACATAGCTATTCTTAAAGGTTACTTTGCGGCTCTCTATCAAATTATGGGATGTACGTTAATCAAAGCAATTCTTTTACAGTTGACTCTCGTTATCTCGACCTCGCTTATCTCGAATAACCGCTTATCTCGAAGTGAAAATCTGGCCCCTGCCTAAACATGAAAATCTAACAACAGGTAAAAATATTGTGGAAAAGAGGATAAATTGCTCCTAAGGAGCAATTTCTCCTCTTTTCTACAATATTTTTAATATATCTCTAACTTCAAGAGTTCGATTACATATATATTTGTTAAATGTAGTTGTTCGAATTACTTTTTTTCTCAATTCTGCAACTGATATATGTCGAGGTACGGATATCTCGAAGTATTTCAGAGAGTATTTTGGAATTCGAGATAACGAGAGTCGACTGTACAATTAAACTGGGTGGATGCATTGGTACTACTAAGCGCAATTTATAGTTGACCGGGATAGCGTGACAAAAAAATGATATTCTTATAACTACTTATCTAATTTTTGATGGCGTAAGCCTAAAAGAGATGTGAAATCAACTGTAATTTCAATTTTATTGTGAGCTAGGGTCAGTCTCATCTAGACGATATATCATTTAGACATCTCAAATTCACCTTAGCATTTTGGAAGTTAGCCTATTTAGCTAAGGTTTGAATGTAAAGAACCCAAGGCTATTAAAATCAGTTTTAACATGTATTGTGTGCGAAGCGTAGACCAAGCTTTTTGTGAAAGCTTATACTTGTATTTTATATAACTGTGAACATGAATGCCACCATTTTGAATAATTAATTAGATATTTATTATTTAAGACATAATGAAAGCCGTCTGTTGACAGGAATGTGCTGCATTGTGAGCCGGTTGACAGTTTATAGCTGTCTCCAATTTGCATGAAATGCCAAATCCCGTTTTCTGAAAAAAAAAAAAAACAAAAAAAAAAACAAAAAAAAAAAACAAAAAAAAAAACAGAAAGCTACTAAAATGCTACTAACCTTAACTGAATGTATGATTATTTTTCATATTTTCAGCCCAAGCCACAACGCCTTCGATCACGTGAGGTGAGTATAAAACCCAGGTGAAAGGAAAACTTAGCAGGACAAATTTCTTGCTCAGCCGAGTTGAGCATGAAAAAAAGTTTTCTAGCCTTGGGGTCAGAAATAGTGAAGCGGAATAAAATCTATAAATCTGTACAAACTTATTCCCGAGGTTTTAAAATTTCTTTCATGCTCAGCTTGGCTCAGCATGAAATTTCACTTGGTATTAAAAATAAAAATACCAATTATAAAAAAACTTTTTGATGAACGTGAAAAAAAAAAAAAAAAAAAAAAAAAAAAAAAGAAACTGTAATTAAAAAGATATCGGTATTTTGAAATCTATAAGCTAAACAAATTTCATGCTCAGATGAGTTGAGCATGGTAAACAGTTTTATATAACCTCGGGCTTCGGAGGTTATGAAACATTTCATGCTCAACGCAGCTGAGCATGAAATTTGTCCTGCTTATACATCTAAAAAAAAATACTAAAAATTGCAAATACTTTCTCGCAAAACATAGCTGAGCATGAAAATTTCTCTGCTAATAAATATGAAAATGCCAACTATTGTTGGCATTTTCATATTTATTAGCTGAGAAAAGTTAAGCTGCAAGAAAAAAAAGTTTTATAACCTCGGCGCCTGTACCTACGGACTGGGAGCCTAATTACTTTTTCTATATATATATATATAGGCTTCCATTATAACATCTTGTTAATGTCTGACCCTCACAATATTCCTTAATTCCTTGATTTCAGTTTTTGGTCTCAAAAGAAAGGTTAGCCTTATACTAGACAAAATGCAGCAAAAAAAGGGGTATTTCAGCATGTCATGGCATTTTTCTTCCCTTGAACACATGTACCCTCATTTTTGTGGAAAGAAACAAAATCCGTTTCAAGGCCTGATTTTTCAACCATAGTACGTTAAAATACCGTTGACTAATTTAAATTTGGTCTGCGTTTACATGGAATATATATATATATATATATATATATATATATATATATATATATATATATATATATATATATATATATATATATATATATATATATATTATAAAAATGACATAAATTTAAACAGTCCCTCCTATTATCGTCTAGTAGGAGTTAAGCTTTTTAGGAAATAGTCCTTAACTTCCGTATACTTTTTTTTTTGTTTTTGCTGGTTCCAGTCCTCGCCACCCTAATTAGTATCCCATTCTCTATATTGGTGTACTCATGTTTGGGTCGGTTGTTTACAATCGATTCATAGTATACATACACGAAACTTTCCTTAAGGTTGTTGTCCACGTGATCATCATTGACCAATGAAATAGAACCGCGCGTAATTTTTAATAAAATGAATTACATGTCCACATGATCATCATTGACCAATGAAATAGAACCGCGCGTAATTTTTAATAAAATGAAACACACACACACACACACACACACACACACACACACACACACACACACAAAAAAAAAAAGACGTAAATTCTGTCAGACAAAAATCCAAAAACAATATCATTCAAGTGTAAAACAAAACAATTTTAAATTTATTTAAAGGAATACAATTAAGTAGTGTTAACAATCTAAGGGGTACGACTGAAGCCGTAAGGGTGTTTGCTTCAACAACTTTACAGCTTCTAAAATAGGATAGTAAACACTTACAGTGGATCGTATTCGCCCTATGTTTTCGGACAAATGGACCTAAGCAAAGAGACTAGACGCATTTCAGAGCCACAGAATGTGGCTTCAGATTAGGATCTACGCTGTTTGCCATCTATCTAGCTTTTTTATACGCATCAACAGGTAGTCAAATTAACTTGTTCAAATTTTAGAAGTTTTGCAGAAATTACAGGAAGTTAAGGGTTAAATGCTCTACTGACCGTTCTAAGGCGGTGGTCCCGGTGTTAGTCTTACTCTTTGTTGCTTTGTAGTTTATTCTACGAGGCGATTTGTTGTATGTCTTTCCGTGTGTCATTTTGTTCTTGTGTTTTTCAGTCCTTTTAGTATTGCGATTACCTCGCTTGGGGAAGAGAGAGCTAATCTTAGTGCTTTTCGTTCGTTTGTTCGGTTTGTGCTTGTTTAGATTTGTCGGTTTCCTCTTCCTCTTGGGGTCTGGGAAGGGCTGCGGTTTGTGATTGTGGCACTCCCTGGACTTTTCTCTTACCTTTTTTAAATGAAACAGTCTCAAATACCCATTCAGAACCATTTTCCCAGCTTACACCCAGAAACAATCGACCCACCAGTGCTGATAGTGCTTTAATTGGGAATACACTGACGATCACTCTTGAATACTGTGATGATCTAGTGAAAGCGTGAAAGCGTGGCTTCGGGATCTTCGCTGTCACTTTGCGGAATCATTGGAGACTTCAGAATGGGACAGCTATGGCTTTGATGCAGTTCGACGTTCGTAAAGAATGACTTGAATATTCCCAGACTGCATCAGCTCATTTCAGAATCCATCAATACCCATTAAGAAGACTGGATACAGCTGGTTAGACTCTCTGCCATTTCCCCAAAGGGAGACAGCTTTTGTGACTATTTGATTAAATGCACCCAAGTTTCTCCTGGGGTCTACTGTAAAAGAAAATGTTTTGCTCCCCATGGGAGCAAAATCTTTTCTTTTACAGTAGACCGCTTTTCAAAAAGCAGGCAAAATAATTTTGACAGAATTGCCGCCACAGTACATGTCTCCATTCTTTCTTAATTTAACCTCAAAGTGAAATTCGTTGTCAGCAAAAACCAGATTATTCCTTTCATCCCTGCAGACCAATACAGATATCTTTGCAAACAGTGCAGATCCAGATGAGACGGCTCCTTACGAGCCGTCTCATCTGGATATAAACTGTTTGTCATTCTGTTATTATTTATTTAATTGCAACCGTTATTTGCAACAATTGACGTGTCTTAAATCAAAGACTGAAGACTCCATGTCAGAAACTCGGGACTGAAATGGTTAATATTTAAGTAATTTGAAATTCTCAATAATCCTATTTATTTCATTTCTGTATTTCAGATTACCTGGAACAAAGCAGAAACCCATGCGATATTAACGGGGTGAGGCGATGCGAATGTCTGTACTCACAGTGTAAATTAAAGAAAGTACAAACAGTGTTAATTGATAAAGTACCCACAGTATAAATTAAAGAATGTACCCACTGTTTGAATTGAAGACAATACACAAAGTGCAAATATACAAAAGTACTCATAGTGTAAATTAAAGAAAGTACCCACAGTGTAAATTGTAGACAATATCCGCAGTGTTAATTAAAGAAAATACTCATATTGTAAATTAAAGAATGTACCCACAGTATAAAATAAAGAAAGTACCCACAGTGTAAATTAAAGAAAGTACACAAAGTGTTAGTTTTAGAAAGTATACACAGTGTAAATTAAAGAAAATGCACACAGTATCAATTATAGAAAACGTCCACAGTGTAAATTAAAGATAGTATACACAGTGTAAATTAAAGAGGGTTCCTACAGTGTAAAATCGTACATCTAAAAATATGTCCACAGTGTAAAGAAAGTACATACAGTGTGAAATGAAGACAGTACCCACAGCTTAAATTAAAGAAAAAGTACCTACAGCGTAAATTAAAGTACCCATATTTTAAACTAAAGAAAATACCGGCAGTGTAAATGACAGACAATACCCACGTTGTGAATTAAAGAAAATATATACAGTGTAAATTGAAGACGAATCATATAGTGTAAATTAAAGAAAGCACCACAGTATAAATTAAGGAAAGTACCCACAGTGTAAATTGAAGACTATTCCCACAGTGTAAATTAAACAAAGGACCCACAACGTAAATGAAAGAAAGGACTAACAGTGTAAACTAAAGAAAGTACCCAAAGTGTAAATTAAAGACAATTCCCATATAGTGTAAACAAACGAAAATATCCACAGTGTCAGTTGGAGACATTTCCCACGGTGCAAATTCAAGAAAGTAGTCACAGTGTAAATTAAAGAAAATAGCCACAGTGTAAATTATAGCAAGCTTGACATTTCATGTGAATCCTCTTCCTAGCAGTAAAGTCTTATGTTCTCTGAAAAATATTAGAATGTCGTCTGCTACAAGTTTGTTTAACGCTTTAAGGATTAAATAAACCTTATCGAGATCTCTTATCTGACAATTGACGTTTCTCCATACTGATGGTGTGGGACTTTAATCTTTAAAGCAGACGACACTAACGCCAACAAATACACAAAGTGAGTGCCAGTATCCCATATCCAGTAATGAATTCCCCAAATATCCAAAATATATATCATCTCAAATTGGATTTTGCAATTTCCCATATCCTACCTGTCTTCAGGATCTAACTTGCCGGGCTCCAGAATATAGTCGGTACATCGTCTGACTGCTTATTCAGGGGTCACAAGTTTTAATCACAACTTAACCACATACCTTTTGTGGAGATTGACTATGAAACAATTCATACGGCCATTCTCCCCCTTCCTCTGGTGCAAGAAGGATAGTTGTCAGTCACTAGCGAAAGTGTGTGCACAGGTACCGATTAACGTTCAGACGACAAAGTCTGCCCAGAGAAAAAGTACGAGTAGGTTGACCGGCCCGACTTGACCTCAACAATATTAGCAGGGCCGTAAATCTCCAACTCGAATCTATCTTGCTTATCAGTGTATTTGCGTACGTGCATTTATTACCTTAGTTAGGAAAAGGATTCTACGGCAAAGCAGTGAGTAGGAATTAAAGAGAATAATAAGAATTCGGACTATGATGCATTGACAAACGCATAAAACAAAGTGTAGCAACGACTGGAAACAATTTATCCCGAGTCCTGAAATTCCGAGAAATTCCAAACTCAAGACTGGGAACCCCTAAACGGATAACTGGCAAACAGTGCAGCTCCAGATCGGACGCCACAGGACGCGGCGTCTGATTAGAGGTCACTGTTTGCAAACCATTTTTTCTTTAGGAATATCTATATCATAAAGCCTGATAGAACGTAAATCGAAAACGGACTATTCAAACATACAGTGTGGGGGAGTTTAATCAGTCTTAAATTGGTTAACCCTTGTCCTGCTGAACCCGGATATATCCTGTTTTGCAAACAGTGTAGATCCAGATCAGTTGGCTTCTGAAGAAGCCAACTGATCTGGATCTGCACTGTTTGCCATTAAGTATGTGAATTTATTGTAACAATCCAGATCGAGTGATCTGATTGGCTGAAAATTAGAAGTGGGCGTGGCATCTAAATATATTCAGTAGGACAAGGGTTAATTTTCAAAATATTCAACTCGTCTTTTTCATAGGATGCAAAATCCGATAAAATGTCTGTCCTCAACCCTGAAATGACCGTCAGGTTAAATTATATCTGCTAGTTGTTAAAATGTAAAGCGTTGTATAGGGCGTCTATGTTTAAACCATTCATTCAGCTATTTCCGACAGAATATGCCATCTTATCATATACTCTAGAGTGAGGCGATTCTAATAATATCCAAAAAATATGTTCTGTGAGGAAACAAGAACAAAACAAGACTTTTCTTACATATCAATCTGCTCATTAAGTATTATGTACAACAGCAAGTTCGTTTAAAATCTCTTCTCGTTTCAGTGGCAACGTCTTTAGGAACAAATGCTATTGTTGTAGCAAGGGTTCACTGTATAACCTGAGAGTATCGAATAAACATGAAAAACTTGAAAAACTTAAAATTACAATCCCATTAAGGACATTGTTGTCCGTTTATACATTCTACATTATCCATTGATTCTGATCAGATTGTGCAGCCCTCCGTTGTCCGCATCTTTTAAGACACCTTCTCTAAGTTTAATTGCGAAAACATGCCTGTTCAAATTTTCATCGGTCATTTTGTCCTACTTTTGAGGCCCTTCCGGGGAAGGGGCGGGTGAAGGGTACCTGTTCCTTTGTTTCCCTAACAAAATTGGCGTTTCCCTTGTTCCCAAAAATCAAAATCTGGATTTTCTAAGCTCCCTGTTTCCAAAAATTGCCTTTGTTCCCCTGTTCCCTTGAGTTTTAGACTTTTTCCCTTGTTCACCTGAAATAAATGGTCTTATTCCCATGTTCCCCAAAACCCCTGGGAGGGCCTCAGTTTTGTCATCTTGTTTGATTGTTCTGGTTTGTTACCTTTTACCCTTAAATCGCCCATTACGACTGCAGCTTGAGATAAAGATGGACCTGTTTTGTATGAATGATGCAATACTATATATGACGTTATCATGACGTTATCCAGCAGAAAAATCACGATGCGCAACCTTTCCAACACATCGAAGAAGACAATGACCAAATAAAGCACCACATTTGCAACAACAGACACCCGAACAAATCAGACATTACGAAAACAATCCTATTCAAATATATTCAATTTTTTACCACAAAAAATGATGATAAAAAAAATCAGATAAATATTCTAATATTTTTCATATTTCTGCTAAGTTAGATTGTGGGTGCTCGTTAGAACCACCTTAGCAAGGCCGTTTAAACGAGTACCCACAATCTATGTTTTTGAACAGAAATAAGAAAAATACTTTATACCCCTATAAACCCCAGTTTACTCTGTAAAGTGGGATATTATATACGCACGTTTTTGTGATGTGAGATTCAAATATGTTATAGTCAAATCTTAATAACCCGATCATCTTTGGGACCATATAAATTAAATCTAGACCTAGGTGGTTCGAGCCACTGAGGGTTTATCATAACGCCAGGTCAGGAGGCAAATGGATATATAATCTAGGGATGTCTTTTCGCGCTTCTTTATAATAATAGTGTGCCTTAATGGGGCGATTCTAATGAGTACACACAACATACCATTTCATGATTAAATAAGAAAATTTCACGAAAATATTTATAAAATATTTAGTTTCTTGTGTCATCAAGATAATTTTCTAGGGACACAAAAACGAGTTCGAATTAGCCGTGGTAAACGAGCCGTCGTTGTTCGAGTCATTGAGGCTTCACTGTATATCGTTGTTACTTGTTAGCATAACTACACGAAGTATTCTGACAGACTTGTCTGTGCAAACTATGTTGACCCAGAACCAACACCACAGAACGCTGTGCTAATCAAGGTTTACACTTTTTACCACTCATCCAGCAGTTTTTAGACAAATCAACAAGTAGTGAAAAGGACTTGTTCAAATTTTAGGACAAACATTCATCACGAAAACACGCCTATATAATATTGACCCCCTTAAACCACACTTTTATATAGTAAAACTGGGGTTTACAGGGGTAAACATTATTTTTCTTATTTCTGCTCAAAAACATAGATTGTGGGTATTCGTTAGAACCGCCTCACAGAGGCGGTTCTAACGTGTACCCACAATCTATGTTTTGAGCAGAAATATGGAAAATATTCGATTTTTTTTGTCTGAATATTTTCAATTTTTCGGTGATTAACTTTTCAGTATATTTGAATAGGCATGTTTTCGTAATGGTAAGAAGTTAAGGTATAATAATGTTTATACAAATACGGCATGATAGTATTATTAAATTCGGAAATGACTCTAAAATATACGCGAATAGAAAAGACTTTGATATGTTTGTGTATTCCGTGTAGTCTGACTCTAGCAATCCCTTTACACCAATATATTAAATAATTAGAAATGACTGAACGGTAAAGACACAGGTCTGTTTGTACATTCTGTGTAGTCTGACTCTAGCCATCCTTTTACACCAATATATTCTATAATTAGAAATGGGAGAACAGCAAAGACACAGATCTGTATGTGTATCCAATGTGGTCAGACTCTAGCCATCCTTTTACACCAATATATTCTATAGATTAGAAATGAGAGAACAGTAAAGACAGAGAACTGAATGTGTATCCCGTGTACACAAACTCTAGCCATCTTATTACATCAATATATTCTATAGTTTAAAAAAAACACGCAGTAAAGACACAGAACTGTATGTGTATCCCATGTGGTCAGACTCTAGCCATCCTTTTACCCAATATATTCTATAGATTAGAATTGGGCGAAAAGTAAAGACAGAGATCTGTTTGTGTATCCCGTGTACTAAGAATCTAGCCATCCTTTTACACCAATATATTCTATAGATTAGAATTGGGCGAAGAGTAAAGACAGAGATCTGTATGTGTATCCCGTGTGATCAGACTCTAGCCATCCTTTTACACCAATATATTCTATAGATTAGAATTGGGCGAAAAGTAAAGACAGAGATCTGTTTGTGTATCCCGTGTACTAAGGATCTAGCCATCCTTTTACACCAATATATTCTATAGATTAGAATTGGGCGAAAAGTAAAGGCACAGATCTGTCTGTGTATCCCGTGTGGTCAGACTCTAGCCATTCTTTTACACCAATATATTCTACAGATTAGAATTGGGCGAACAGTAAAGACACACATCTGTATGTGTATCCCGTGTACTCAGACTGTAGCCATCCTTCTACACCAATATATTCTATAGATTAGAAATGGGAGAACAGTAAAGACACAGATCTGTATGTGTATCCCGTGTACTCAGACTGTAGCCATCCTTCTACACCAATATATTCTATAGATTAGAAATGGGAGAACAGTAAAAACAGAGATCTGTATGTGTATCACGTGTGGTCAGACTCTAGCCATCCTTTTACACCAATATATTCTATAGATTAGAAATGGGAGAACAGTAAAGACATAGAACTGTATGTGTATTCCGTGTGGTCAGACTCTAGCCATCCTTTTACACCAATATATTCTATAGATTAGAAATGAGAGAACAGTAAAGACAGAGAACTGTATGTGTATCCCGTGTACACAAACTCTAGCCATCTTATTACATCAATATATTCTAAAGATTAAAAACGGTCGCAGTAAAGACACAGAACTGTATGTGTATCCCATGTGGTCAGACTCTAGCCATCCTTTTACACCAATATATTCTATAGATTAGAATTGGGCGAACAATAAAGACACACATCTGTATGTGTATCCCGTGTACTCAGACTGTAGCCATCCTTCTACACCAATATATTCTATAGATTAGAAATGGGAGAACAGTAAAGACACAGATCTGTATGTGTATCCCGTGTGGTCAGACTCTAGTCATCCTTCTACACCAATATATTCTATAGATTAGAAATGGGCGAACAGTAAAAACAGAGATCTGTATGTGTATCCCGTGTGGTCAGACTCTAGTCATCCTTTTACACAAATATATTCTATAGATTAGAAATGGGAGAACAGTAAAAACAGAGATCTGTATGTGTATCCCGTGTGGTCAGACTCTAGTCATCCTTTTACACCAATATATTCTATAGATTAGAAATGGGAGAACAGTAAAAACAGAGATCTGTATGTGTATCCCGTGTGATCAGACTCCAGCCATCCTTTTACACCAATATATTCTATAGATTAGAATTGGGCGAACAGTAAAGACACAGATCTGTATGTGTATCCCGTGTGGTCAGACTCTAGCCATCCTTTTACACCAATATATTCTAAACATTAGAAATGGACCTAGAAACATTTACGAACAGTAAAGACACAGAACTATCTGTGTAATCCGTGTACTCCGACTAGCCGTCCTTTTATATTATATAGTCTATTGATAAGAAATGAACTAAAATCTTAGCGAACAGTAAAGTCACAGATCTGTATGTATATCCCGTCTTGTCAGACTCTAGCCATCCTTTTACACCAATATATTCTATAGATTAGAAATGGGCGAACAGTAAAGACACAGAACTGTATGTGTATCCGTATGGTCAAGCCGTCCTTTTACACCAGTATATTCTATAGATTAGAAATGGATCTAGAAACATTTGCGAACGGTAAAGACTTAGATCTGTCTGTGTAATCCGTGTACTCTGACAAGCCATCCTTTTACACTATATATTCTATAGATTAGAAATGAACCTAAAACCTATGCGGACAATAAAGACACAGATCTGTATGTGTACCCCGTCTTGTCAGACTCTAGTCGTCCTTTAACGTCAATATATTCTTAGATAAGAAATGGACACAAAAATCTATGCAAACAGTAAAGATCCGGATATATTTGTGTACCCGGTATTGTCTGACTCTAGTCGTCCTTTTACACTAATATATTCTATAGATTAGAAATGAACGCCAAAATCTACGTAAACAGTAAAGGTCCAGATCTGTATGCGTATCACGTGTAGTCCGATTCTAGCCATCCCTTCAAACTAGTTAGAAATGGACCTAAACTTCTATGCGGACAATAAAGACATATATATGAGTATCCTGACTCTAGTCGTCCTTTTACACCAATATATTCTACAGATTAGAAATAGGCCTAAAAAACCTATGCGAACAGTGAAGACGCAGAACCTGTATGTTTATCCCGTGTAGTCGGACTCTGCCACCCTTTAATCCTTGTCATGCTGAATAAATTTATATGCCACGCCCACTTCTTATTTCAACCAATCAGATTACTTGATCCAGATTGTTGATATAAATTCACATACTAAATGGCAAACAGTGCAGATCTAGATCAGTTGGCTTCTGAAGAAGCCAACTGATCTTGATCTACACTATTTTCAAAGGCAGGGTGTATCCGGGTCCAGCAGGACTAAGGGTAATTCTATAGATTAGAAACGGGCGTAAAATTCTATGCAAACAATAAATGCACAGATATGTCTGTGTGTCATGTGTAGTCTGACTGGCCATCCGTTACACCGATATATTCTATAGATTAGAAATTGGACTGTATAACCTATGCAAACAGAAACTACACATATCTGTCTGTGTGTATTCCTTAAGTCTCACTGTAGTCGTCTTTTTACACCAATATATATATATATATATATATATATATATATATATATATATATATATATATATATATATATATATATATATATATATATATATATAATTTGAGATTTAAACAAACTTCAACAAGGAATTCCGGCCCAGGATCAATACTGATGCAAGTACTTCAGAAAAAAATTATATAGGGAGACATATGAAATACCACTGGGTTGAGTGAGGCTCGAACCCATTCCTGCTACTACGGCAGCGCCCAGCCCTACAGAGTCAGGAGACATAACCACTGCACCACTATGCTTGTTAAAAACAATTAGTTCCATGGAACAGTATTATGCTTGATTTCTCTGACTGACCCGTCGGATAAGGTATATTTTTGGTGCGTTAGCGCACTCATCATATATATATCTCTCTGCGAAAGTTCTCACCCTTTGAAAATATGGCGACAAAATCTCCAGTTGTATACATTGACATTTCGGCGTGATGTAAGTTATATGTTTGAATGCCTGTACCATTTTAAATGTATAGAATTCTAATTGAAATCGTGACGTAGATCGGGGATATTTCTGGCTCAAAATTAGTATAGGCTCATAAATTTGGCTAATGGCCCATGTCCTAGTCATTTCTATGCCTTTATTTATTTATTTATTTATTTATTTATTTATTTATTATTAGAAACTCTGATTGGCCCTTGGGAAAAATGGATGGGCCAAAGAATCCTTCAAGCCCCTGCTATAGGGGCCAAGACAAAATTGAAGTTACATGTAGATCAATTCTATAAATGATAGTTTTCTGACCAAACGGGTTGGCCCAATCCCAGAAATATCCCTGCATAGATCTAAGACCAAACGGGTTGGCTCAATCCCAGAAATATTCCTGCATAGATCAAAGACCAAACGGGTTGGCCCAATCCCAGAAATATCCCTGCATAGATCTAAGACCAATCGGGTTGGCCCAGTCCCAGAAATATCCCTGCATATATCAAAGGCCAAACGGGTTGGTTCAAACCCAGAAATATCCCTGCATATATCAAAGGCCAAACTGGTTGGCTCAATCCCAGAAATATCCCTGCATATATCAAAGGCCAAACGGGTTGGCTCAATCCCAGAAATATCCCTGCATAGATCTAAGACCAAACGGGTTGGCTCAATCCCAGAAATATTCCTGCGTATATCAAAGACCAAACGGGTTGGCTCAATCCCAGAAATATCCCTGCATCTATCAAAGACCAAACGGGTTGGCTCAATCCCAGAAATATCACTGCATAGATCAAAGGCCAAACGGGTTGGCTCAATCCCAGAAATATCACTGCATAGATCAAAGACCAAACGGGTTGGCTCAATCCCAGAAATATCCCTGCATAGATCAAAGACCAAACGGGTTGGCCCAGTCCCAGAAATATCCCTGCATATATCAAAGGCCAAACGGGTTGGCTCAATCCTAGAAATATCACTGCATAGATCTAAGACCATACGGGTTGGCTCAATCCCAGACATATCAATACATAGATCTAAGACCAATCGGGTTGGCCCAGTCCCAGAAATATCCCTGCATATATCAAAGGCCAAACGGGTTGGCTCAATCCCAGAAATATCACTGCATAGATCAAAGACCAAACGGGTTGGCTCAATCCCAGAAATATCCCTGCATAGATCAAAGACCAATCGGGTTGGCCCAGTCCCAGAAATATCCCTGCATATATCAAAGGCCAAACGGGTTGGTTCAATCCAAGAAATATCCCTGCATATATCAAAGGCCAAACGGGTTGGCTCAATCCCAGAAATATCCCTGCATAGATCAAAGACCAAACGGGTTGGCTCAATCCCAGAAATATCACTGCATAGATCAAAGGCCAAACGGGTTGGCTCAATCCCAGAAATATCCCTGCATAGATCTAAGACCAATCGGGTTGGCCCAGTCCCAGAAATATCCCTGCATATATCAAAGGCCAAACGGGTTGGCTCAATCCCAGAAATATCACTGCATAGATCAAAGACCAAACGGGTTGGATCAATCCCAGAAATATTCCTGCATAGATCAAAGACCAATCGGGTTGGCCCAGTCCCAGAAATATCCCTGCATATATCAAAGGCCAAACGGGTTGGCTCAATCCCAGAAATATCCCTGCATATATCAAAGGCCAAACGGGTTGGCTCAATCCCAGAAATATCCCTGCATAGATCAAAGACCAAACGGGTTGGCTCAATCCCAGAAATATCCCTGCATATATCAAAGGCCAAACGGGTTGGCTCAATCCCAGAAATATCCCTGCATAGATCAAAGACCAAACAGGTTGGCTCAATCCCAGAAATATCCCTGCATAGATCTAAGACCAATCGGGTTGGCCCAGTCCCAGAAATATCCCTGCATAGATCAAAGACCAAACGGGTTGGCTCAATCCCAGAAATATCACTGCATAGATCAAAGACCAAACGGGTTGGCTTAATCCCAGGAATATCCCTGCATAGATCTAAGACCAATCGGGTTGGCCCAGTCCCAGAAATATCCCTGCATATATCAAAGGCCAAATGGGTTGGCTCAATCCCAGAAATATCCCTGCATATATCAAAGGCCAAACGGGTTGGCTCAATCCCAGAAATATCACTGCATAGATCAAAGACCAAACGGGTTGGCTCAATCCCAGAAATATCCCTGCATATATCAAAAACCAAACGGGTTGGCTAAATCCCAGAAATATCCCTGCATAGATCAAAGACCAAAGGGGTTGGCCCAATCCCAGAAATATCCCTGCAGAGATCAAAATACTTAAAATTTTGGATCTTATCCCGGAGGCAAAACGCGTCACTAGGCACTGGCATCATTTGGAAAGACTTTGCTTGCTTGGCTGTTTATTTCGAATAAATTATCCACCCGGTGTTCCTTTTCATTTATGGCCTATATATTGAATTGCTGTTTTCAGAGAAAATGAAACCTAACAATTTGGACTCCTCGGACAACTAAACTCTTGACTTAACTGGCTGTTTCACTGGTATCATACCATAGAAGGGCAACAAAGTAGTAGACGCCATTTTGCTACATGGGTTTACACTTTAAAAGCCAATCATTACGAAAACACGCTTATTCAAATATATTGAAAAAATCGCCACCAAGAACAGAAAACTTTCAGATAAAAAATTCTGTTATTATTCATATTTCTGCCCAAAACATAGATTGTGGATACTCGTTAGAACCGCCTCGGCGAGGTGGTTCTAACGAATATCCACAATCTATTTTTTGAGCAGAAATGCGAAAAATAATGTATACCCCTGTAAACCCCAGTTTTACTATAAAAGTGGGGGTTATTGGGGTCAAAATTATATAGGTATGTTTTCGTGATGTTTGTAGTTTTTTAAGACAGCAAATCAAGGAAGATGAATACGCTTCCAGTAGAGGCAACTCCGTCAAAATTGTTGTTTTGGCCCTTCTGAAAAGAGGTGTATCCTAAAAGGGAAGAATGTGCTCGCTACGGGAGCAAGGTCTACTCTTAAAAGAAAGAATTATCTTCCATTGGGAACACATTTCTTCCTTTCAAAGTAGGTCCCTTTTTCAAAAAGGACTTGGCATACAGGAAAACTAACTGGAAGCCACAAAAATAAAAATGGCCGAACATCTATCGTGTATCGAGTCACCTTAAGGGTGGGGGCAGGGGATGGATGGGGTTCAGATTGGAATTGGGGTAGGGCCGGGCATTTGGTTGGGGTAGGTGGTCAATATAACTGGATACTTTGCCGCAATTATACGAAGGGAGGTACTTTTACACTCAAAGCTGGAATTTGATTCCTTTGTACAGAGTCGTTCAATTTGTTCATACCATACGGAGGAAGCAACCTCTATTTTTTAAGAGTAACCCCTCTCCAGCCCCTCTCCACACAGAGAGAAAGGAAGGAAAGTTTCATACAGAGCTACTTCCTTTTATTCCATTCATACTTAGCGTCCCATAAAAGGGACATTGGCAAACAGTGTAGACCCAGCTGAGATGCTGCAGAACGCGTTGTCCGATCATCGTCTTTACTGTTTGCATTAAATACATGAATTTCTGTAAAACATGGGAATAACAAAACCTGACCAGACACCCCTGCTGTTAAAAATTGACCGGTCCAAAAAGTTATTGTGGAAGATTCCATTCGACATAAATGGATTAAGGTGTAACCTTTATGAGCTTCTTTTATTTCATTTTATCGTTTATTATTATTGTTATTATTATTATTTTTATTACTATTATTATTATTTAGAAATTTTGTAAAGATATTTCATGCGAAGAGGAGACTATTAGCTTAACACGTCAAACAACAATTTAAAAGAAACTGCCTTTGCAGATGCATAAGTTCCGCGTGATATTAATTAAATCAAATAATATAATCGGAGCGCTTCGGAAGCTGACTGGTTGTGTAGGGTTACGTCATTCTATTTTCTTATCTTCCTTAAGTAGAACTCGTACACTTTCAGCGGCGGCAATTCTGACAAAATTGTTTTGTCTCCCTTCCGAAAAAGAGTCTACTCTAAAAAGAAAGAACTGGCTCCCTTTCGGAGCAAATTCTTTCCTTTTCGAGTAAAACTCTTTTCAAAAAGGGCTTGTTGAGCAGAGGTGCAACCAGGGAGTCATCAAAATGTGGAATACGAACCAAATATATCCAATCATTATGTGTCACTCGACATTCTCTACCGAAAAATATATCGAATGGCTTTACACACTTGCCAATGACGACATCATATGATAAAATAAATAAATAAATAAATAAAACTAAGTATATGAATTAAACCCTAGGCTAGATCTTAAAAAAAAAAAAAAAAAAAAAAAAAAAAAAGCTTTTCATGAAATTGAATATTGTACATAATTTCACGTTCGCAACGTCATCATAGTCATAAACCAAACAAAATATTCACCGTTTAACGCTTAGCATGCTGGGTAAAAAATTCAGTTGACGACGTAATAAAAAATGTATATATTTTTTTTGTTTTAGTTTTCTCAGAAAATAGGTGTTTTGATATTTCATGCTGGAGACAATTTGCATGGAATGTCAAGTCCTATTTTCTGGAAAAAATAAATAAGAAATATCACCCAATGTCGTCTGCTGAATTAGTCCATTGAGTGATCAGGGTTAATTCGTTCCGCAGAACGCTGAACAGTTTTCAATACCAAGACGTTGAATACGATATGAAAAATATCAATAAATATTATAGAATCCGCAACGAGAGAAAGCGTCCCTACTCACATGTGCGCCCAACGAAGACTCAAATCAGCCTGCGCATCCACACAGTCTGATTAGAGTCTTCATCTTTGGTTATCCAAAATGTGCACAGGGAAGATTCTGATCAGACTGCGCGAATGCGCAGGCTGATCTGAATCTTCGCTCGGCGCATATGTCCGATGGTACGTTTTCGAACGTTTCGGCTCATATAATATAACCCAGTGATGTGTTTATATGTGTAAGTATTATTATTTATATGCAATGATGTTAATATAATCAGTAAATAAAGTGAACACATTTTGTATAATAGGAACTGGCAATAATCTATTTACCCTTAACTTGTTGGATTAAAAAAAAAAAAAAAAAAAAAAAAGCAACTGTCATTTTTAAAATATGCTTGATATTAACCCAGAAAAAATAGGGTTGCTTTAATATGCAAAATAACTCCTGAGACAGGCGACAATTTGTACGAAATGGCAACTGTTTTTTGGGGAAAATGAGAAAAAAAAAATATTAAATCTGCTGATTTTGCACAGAGAATGCTTATGGTTGAAAATTTTATATCAGCCAAAGAATTTATAGCCGACTGATAAAAAACAACAGGTTCTCGTTCGTTAAGAAATTATGAAGAGAATACTTATGTCACACAGTGATCTTTAAGCTACATCTTAAAGGTCACTGTATCACTACGCACCTTCACAGTCTAGTCAGGACTTTTGCTGTTCCCAGTACGAAAGAAAGTATTTGGTAAATAGTAAAGGTTTCTGACTACACCGTATGCTGTTTCGATTGACCTCAAACACTTTGCATACAAGTAAAAATTTCAGTAGATGTCATTTTGAAATATTTGTCTGATTTTTCGTAGTAAATAGGATCTGACACTTCATGAAAATTGTCTCCCAAGGAGACAATTTTCATGAATTCCTACGAAAACTGAAATGAAATCATCAGTTTGTCGTCTACTGAATTTGGCCATAGTATGGTAAGATGGAATCCCTATTCGCATACGAGTAATGTCTTTTTTTTTTCAGTTACATATACAACACGCCTAAAATGATGCGCAAGTTCGTTGTTTGAGCAGAATTGACAGTAGGATTAAAATATGACAATGTGACAGAAAAAAAAATAAACACTAAGCGTTGACACTTTTGTTTCACACAATTAATTGGAGGAATAAGGATAAGCTGACCTTGTAAAAGGTAAGTACTGTTTTATTTATTTATTTACTTATTTTTTGTTTTTTATTTTATTTATTTATTCATTTATTTATTTATTTTTTATTTAT